>VCAZ01000017.1:3221571-3499071 GCA_005784505.1 Bagarius yarrelli
AGTAAAGTACAGCGTATGATTTCGATCTCCCTTTATCTTCGAGTGTACAAATAGGGAGGCTTTAGCACCTTCATAATAAACGGCATTGAGCCTTTAAGAGAAAACAAACCCTACGAAATAATTTAACGATACATTTCTTACTCGCCTACTAATGCGCCGTTTTCCCTTGAGCTACGCAAATAAAGCGAAATAATTCTACGAAGAAACACTACATCAAAAGAAGTGGCATTTGTACAGTCCCTGTGACAGTATACGGTTGTTAGGTAAATCACAACCCAGCAAAAAAACAAAAAACAAACAAAAAAAACAAAAACACATGTGGTTTTCTTAAACTACTACATAAATGAGTTTTCACCGTGGTTGCGGTTACCTCGGATACGAAACCAGAAACTTTCTAGTGGTTTTAAAAAAAAAATAATAATACAGCAAAAGCAAAATCTGGAGCTGTCGAGGGTAAAAGCCGAAACGTTGACGTTTATCTTTTTTTTTTTTCTCTTTTCGCCTCTTTTTGAAAGCAGGCGAGGCCATGAGACCCGTTCGAATGCTGATTGCAAAGCTGATTTCTGTTCCATCTAAATCTGGATTAGCTTTGAGTCCAGGTAGAAGCAGCTTCTCTTTCGAGTTGTTTAGAAAGGAATGGGGCCGTAGTATGTGGTGTAAGCTGCCACGATCCCATCAGTGTCAGACATGTGCTCGCAAGCCACGTTGGGCTCACACACCTCTCTCAGACTGGTAAAAAAAAGAAATGGAAATATTAAGATTTAGATGATAGGAAAAGCTTAAAAAAGTTTGCTAAATATTAAGAGTAAAACTTCAACGTATGCATATTTTGACAAAATCAAGTGCTGGTTAAAACCTACACACATTTATCCAGAGCGACCTACGACCAGAGCGACCTGGTCTTTTTATTTATCTCTTTTATACAACTAAGCAATTGGGGGTTAAGGGTCTTGCTCAGGGGACCAGCAGTGGTGACTTGATGGAGCTGGGAATCAAACCCTGATCTTCCAATTAGCAGTCCAACACCTTAACCACTGCGTTACCACTTCCCCATTAGACATCAGACTAGACTAGACTAGACTAGACTAGACTAGAAGGTGTACCTCTCTAGCTGAACCTGGGTCAGATCTGCTACTGGTGTTCCAGCTCTTCTGTGTCTCCTCAGAAGAGCCGTAGCAAGAGATCTCTTCACCATCACGTGGTCAGGTGCACCTGTGGCTGCAGAAAAGGAAAAAAAACCCTCTCAAAGCCGATCCTTTGCAAAGAAACGTCTATTGTGACGAGGTGCAAGTATCTCACCTTCAACGCTGTTGGAGTTGGACTCAGAGGAAGAAGAATCGGAGGCGGAATCCGAGGCGGAGTCGGATGCAGAATCAGAGGCAGAATCGGATGCAGAGTCAGATGTAGAGTCTGATTCAGATGAAGATGAAGAGGAAGAGGAAGAGGAAGAGTCTGCGGGGGCGGCGGCATCGGCGGCATCGGCGGCATCGGCGGCAGGATCAGCTGCAGGATCAGCTGCGGGATCGGCTGCGGGATCGGCTGCAAAATCCACAACTGCACACAGGGCGAAACATGAAGACGGAATGTAAAGCTATGTAAAGGCAATAGCTTGGTGCTATTCAATGCAGGGAGAAAATCTTACCTCCTGTTGACATGCAGGCAGTCAACACAGCACAGAGGACGAGGAGGGTGAACGTCTTCATCTTTTCTTTCTTTGTAGCTTGGTTCTTCTTCAGAGAGGCGCTTTCTGTGTCTTTGTCTCTCCCAGCACCTTTATACTGCTCTAACTCCTGCACAAGGACTGCTTTCGAAGATTGTGATTGGTTTGAGAATCAAGTGACACCAAACCTCTTTCCGCCTTTCAATACACACCCTCACATACACACACACACACACACACACACAGACTTGAACCCCAAACAACACTTTCTAAAACAGTCATACATGTACCGAGACACTATATAACTCAACCACAAACAATTTAGATTCGATTTTCTTGGAAGATGTTCTATAAAGATTGGTTTATGTTGGATACAACTAAAAGGATGATATAGATCTGGAGAAAAACACACTTAAAATACATTTTTAAAATGGAAAAAAAAAAAAAAAGATGTATAACCCCATTCACCTCCGTATACAGAATTCCAAAATGCACACCTAAAAAAGACTTGCATTCGATTGGATCAAAACAAATTAATATCGGTGTTGTGTTTCCATGCTGGGGTCGACTACAGGAGTCAAAGGGTCTGAAAGATGATGTCATGGTTACAGCATTTCTTTTGGACTGGTAGGAATATGATGTGTTTTGATATTAACTCATAGCTTATGTAATTTGTGTAGCTTTACGAATTAGCTCAACTACAGAAACAGCGTGTAATTCTTTGTTTAGTATTTCAGTACTGTTACTATTATAAAGATTTTTTTCATCAGTAATTGAGACATGACGTATTGCAGTAATGTTGTTGTCTAGTCAGTTGTCAGGAGGCGTGGTTTTGGAGGGTGAAGATGAGACGAAAACTTTCAGTGCTACTAGGCTATAATTAGCATGTTCCAAGATGGCCTACTGAACCTTTAATTTATTTGCAGAAAAATGTGACAAGGTATCATCTGGCAACTGATTTAAGGAAATCAAATCTATGCTAAAAGTTTCACATCTGTTATTAGAGGTCTAAACAGAGTTAGGATATTGGATAACCACCAAAAAAAAAGAAAATGCATTTTAATTTATTCAGGTGGCAGATATAAGTGCCTTACCAGAAATTGAGTCAAATTGAGGTAAATTTAAATTGAGGTTTAAATTTAATCTCAAATTATAGTCAATCTGAGGTAAATTAAGCTAAATACAAAAATTAGCAGATTTTGCAACTGAGGTAAAGTCAACCTACATTAAAATCAGATTGAGCAAACGGCCAATGTATAAAAAAGTGATGAACCTTGTTGAGGAATGAGTGATGAGGAAAATTTGATTTAATAAACAAAATCAGAGTCAGTTTGAGGTCAAATGAAACAACTAGCGGTTGCATTGGGCCAAAATTATGCATGAAAAAGGGTCAATTTGGGGTAAATTCGAATAAAGTAATAAAAGATCAACTGAAGAGATATTTTATTGAGGTAAATTGAAACAAAAATGAAGTTTAATCGAGATCAAACTAATAATTGATGTAAATTGAACTGAAGTAAAGTTGTGATGGATAAACTGAGGTAAACTCAAAACAATTTAAAGTCAAACTGAGGTAAAGGTTTAACTGAATTAATGGTTTATTAAGAAAATGAACTTGCTAGATATATAAAATAAGTGAGGAACTAAACCTTAGTTTAACTTTATCTCATTTCGACTTTGTCACAAGCTAATATCATCTAGCAAGTTTATTTGTACTTAAGCTTAACTTTTTGCTAGTTATTACTTTTTGTAGCTAGGATTATATTACATTTGGTCAGTAATTCTTTAATTAATTTAAAGAGACTAGATAAAATTTTATATTAAGCAATAAAACCCCACCCCCGCCATAAAAACCCTTTTAGAACTCTTAGAATAATTTTCCTGTGTGTCCACTTAAAATAATTAGCTTAGAACTACATTAGCGTTTAAACAATAAACATATGCGTCACACACATGATTATTATTAATAGTTATTACATGCACTACATAATCCTTTCATACGGACCAAATAATTGGCAAGAGTGTGACCAAGTGACCACAAAGATGCATTTACATGCCAGATTTAATTACAGACCTTTTCCAGACTAACCAAAAACCAGATTCAGACTAAACCACACAAACTGAAACGGCAAACTTTGATGCCTGTTTGAGCATTTCTATATGCTGCAGTTTGTTTTTTTTTTTGGTGCAACATATGGGATGTTGGTTGCAAATATAATAATAATAATAATAAGCAGAGAGTGTAAATTAACCTGGTTCCTTTAGTAAAACGTCATCTGTTTATAGTTATATTTACTAACTGCAAAGACCGAGCACGTTTTTCGACCTCTAGCCTACTTCGGACTTATTGTTTGTGCATGTTTATGATATTTCTGGTGGAAGTGATTTATCTTGGCCAGCCTGGTGTGTAATTTCAATGTCTGCTGCACTGACTATTTAGTGGAATGGTTCCAATGTGAGGGACATTTTGAGAAGAAGAAAAAAAAAAACTTTGCCACATTGAGTCTTGGCAAAGCGATAGCTGTAGCTGGTCAGTGCTGCAATTTTAAATCAAAGTGCTGCACATTTCCGCATTTTGCGTGCAAACAGCTCTTTTCCTCGTTAGTCATGAACGAAAACAAATGTAGCAGCTGACTAATGGTAGACGAATAAGAACTGGAAATACAATTGAGTTACCCATACAAGGGTAGATTCCCAACTAACCTCACTACTATTATGGAAAGAGGTCATCACTGTAATCATTTATCTGTCCAAAAACAACATATTTGTAACGTTTGAGTTACATAACTTTTGGTCTGGGAAAGTTCATTTATATTAATTGTGTTATTTACATTTACAGCATTTGGCAGATGCCCTTATACAAAGCGAAGGTTAAGGGCCTTGCTTAGGGGCCAAGCAGTGGTGGCTTGGTGGAGCTGGAATCGACCATTAAATCCTACAAGTCAGATGTTTTGCAACGGCAGTGTAAACGGCTATGCAACTTTTACGTCAGGTGACACCAAGTTTGACTTCTGCAGTCCTACTATTATGAGCATTATAAGTAAATAAGTAAAGGAATAAAACATTACAGGGTACAGTGTTAGAGGGGAAAAGATCGAACCAAATAACAAAATGCTCTGAAGGGGGAAGTAATAGTGCAGTGGTTAAGATGTTCGATTGCTTATTGGAAGATCAGGGTTTGATTCCCAGTACCACCAAAAAGTGTGACGTCGTATGTCGCGTGTCAACATTAAAATGGCGGATGTAGTACGTTCAAATTTGGTTCATACTACCTGTAACCATACTATATAGAGCAATTTTCTAACAGTTGGGAAGTACGTACTTAAATGGGTGAAGTGGCAGCTCAGTGGTTAAAGTGAAGATCGGGGTTTAAGTTCCATTACCACCAAGTTTCCTGAGCAAGGCCCTTAACTCCCAATTGCTCAGTTGTATAAAACAGATAGTCGCTCTGGATTAGGGCATCATTTCTATGGTCAATAGATGTTAGATGTCAGGGTGGTGCTGGCAGTCTGGGGCCATCTGTTGCTTGAAGCCTTTCAACTCGTCCTTTGGTGGGCCTTATGAGGGACTATAAGCAGGTATTGGGCTCATTGAACTGGGTTCAAAAGACAGTATTAGGATACTGTTCTCAGTGAGCTTGCTCAATTGCCATCTTAAGACATTGGTGAGATAATTCTTTGATTGGCTGTTCTGAGAGCATTGGTCATTTGTAGACCAGATTCTGCACGACTCCTTACCTTTTCTTGTCTTTTCTATTACAAATAGAGAGTCCTAAAAATGTACATAAGATCCATAGCATGGATTCTATTGCACTGGTTCGTTGGAAAACCTTGTGTTCCAGAGCACCAGAGAACACCGAACTCCTGTTGATTGTATAGACGGGGCATTCTGTAAATAACAGCTGCAGAGGACTAACGAATAATGAGCCAAATGAGAAGCCGCTTGTCCTCAACAGCAGCCGTAAGAGAGCAAACAGACACACAGTGGAGGAAAAAGAAAAAGAGAAAGAGGTTTGATGGTAAAGAGTTCATGGAGCACAGCAGCCAAAATGTGGCTTCACCGCTGGCATCCACCATCACGGGCAGACACCACATACAAACCCTGCTGACCGCCATGTGTGTATATGTTTCTTGGTGCTATAGTGCAGCACACAGCAGAGGCAGAAAGAAGAATGAGGTTCGTTGGACAAATCGTCCAAAGTCAGCCATAATTACAGATGATCTGTTTTTAGTTTATAATGTATTTTCCAGGGCTTAAGATTCTGTTTTTATGGAATGTCCCACAAATTGAGTTGAACACAACAGGGTAGTATTTTTTTTTTACATAGCATCTATAGAACATACAAGCCTTTAAAGAATTTAGCGGTCTCCATGTCAGGAATGTATAAACACTCGATATCATTTACAATTCTCTCTCTCTCTCTCTCTCTTTTATTATTTTCAGTCTTGAAGTGAAAAATCAACCCTAAACCGCCCTTTCATTCTGCAAATGTCTTAACTTGGCTAATGCTAATTTAACTGCCCTTGGACAGTTTAGCCCAGGGTCCCCCAAACTTGTTTCAATTAAAGGCACATCTTGTTCTTTTCTTTAATGGTGGCTGAAGTGACTTATTTTGCCTCCTAATTATAGATTAGTTAACATTTTTTCTTATTAGCCTGCAGATAAATAAGCATTACTTTCTTTCGTCCACAAATTTCCTGCATTCTGAATTAATGTTTCTCTTTCCCGTTTAATCGTTTGGTCATACAGTAGTACCCGGTCATCACCATTAAAGGTTATAATGAATGTACCGCTCTGTTACGTGGGGAATCTAACAATTACTTAGGCTAGCTAGACATTTTCACGCCATCTGAACATTTTCAAATTATGTTCCTAAAACCAAAACATTTTCAGAGCATACATTTGTTTGCTGGAGATCAGTTTGGGGATTTGTTTGTTGTGAAGGTGAGGGTTTGAGTGGGAACTTTCTAGCTGTAACTGTATCAAGAACAAACTGGTAATAAAGCTGAAATTTTCATAATTACTCAAATTACAACAATTTACGAAGCTAAAATTAAGTGAATGATCATTATTTCAGCCTCTTCACTATGATTACATCATTGATATTTAATTAAATGATAGAGCTACTATTAGTAATTTTTTTACCCCAAACCAGATGGTGTTTCTAGCAGTTTTGGGCCCCATGGAAGAATATAAGTTTGGGCCCCTAACTACACCCATTCCACACTGTTACTACTAATGAAACAAATCTTTGGGGCCTCCCAAAAACGTGTGGGCCCTTAGAACCATCCTAACTTAGCAGCACCTGTATTTATTCATCTGATGTTAAATACATTAGAGATTATCTTAACTATTATAACTATAATTTGACTTATTATTTATAAGTACTAACATATTATTCAGAATAGTGAATCATTTATTTAATATACCGATGCTAATGGTTGATTATCGTCGTTGCTAAATTCACCCGTTATCGAGCAAATAAACCGCTACAAGTTTTCCATAGAGTTCTCAAATTTTTATATATTAAATAAAACATTTAAACTAATTGCTTAATAACAGGATTTTGTTAACTAACAGATGTTAAATCAGTAAATCACTCTTATTTTTTGTTAGCGCTTGTTTTAAAAATACCCAACAGTCGTTTATCTCTTTCTTCTTAATGTTAAATTACTTGCAATGATTGACATTTTTGTAAAACTTCCTACAGTCTGGCCCAAACAATGTTTAAGACCAGTGTATTTTTGTTACCCCCAAAGTTTTTTAACAGCTTGCCAGCGTCTGCGGTCTGACCGAAAACCACCCAGCGGTGTAAATAATACAGTAAAGCATATATTTAACCTCGAAAAACACTGCAATTTCTCTAAGATGCATAATACACACGTTTTATACTGGTTTTGATAACTGGCTTTCTGCGCGCATACACACACACACACACACACACATGATTAAACAAACGCTAAGTCTTATATATGTTGTAAAAAGCTTTAATGAATGGTGTCTTTGTGGATATTTAGAGTTCAGATTTTAACTCAGGTTCTCCGGTGTCCTTTTCCTTCTGAGGAGAAAACGTACAAACGTTAGCTATTTATTTTCAGTCCACATGAATAAATATAGAATTTAAAACCTTAAACAATCACACAAAAACAGAAAACATTAATCACCTGCAATAACAACTACCGATAATTACACTAAGGAATTATTATGCTGTTATTATCATGTAATTACCATGTAATTGTGCAACAACAATGCTAATTTGATATTTGATTGCTTGAAGGACACCCGAACATAAAATGGCCACTGTACCTGAAGCTCTCCACTGAGGAACGAGTCACAGAAGCTCTGCACACGCTCAGCAGAGATCTCGCCTGGTTCCATGAGCCACGTTTTGTCTGTTGCAGCGTCATAAAGACCGACACGCGGAAGGTCACTCGATTTCAGGTTGAAATAGCCCAGCGCACGAGCGTTGGTCTGATCTTTCCCGTTTATCAGCACAAACAGCATCTATTAAAAAAAAACAGATGTGCTTCTATAAAAATAAACATCTGTTTGCGATTTAAAAGAAACATAATGGCGACTTACATCAAATAAAGGATTAATACAGAGAATTGTATCAGGTTATTCCTTCATCTATTTGTTAGCCGGTAACTGCTTTAGCATCAGTTTAAGCATTGATATAAAACAACTAGTTAATATTGTAATTCCAATTAAAGTACTTAAAGCAATATAAATAATATACAGATGAAATAATAAGTAATGTTCTTTCTGTAATCTAGGATACCATATTTTCATTTGCAGCATTTTGGCAGACGTCTTTATCCAGAGCGACTTACATTTATCTCTTTTATACAACTGAGCAATTAGGGGTTAAGGGCCTTGCTCAGGGGCCCATCAGTGGTAACTTGGCGGTGCTTGGAATCAAACCCTGATCTTTCAATTAGCAGTCCAACACCTTAACCACTGAGCCACCACTTCTCCACAAAGCATATGCATTATATATGATTTAAATCTTCACAAATTTATCCCACATGCATTTTAAATATGTATTATTATTATTATATAATTATTATTATTATTACATGTACATAATGTTTATAGCAAATATTAATTTCTTTTTATTTATTGATGGTTTGATTTGTTCAGTAAAATCGAATAATTATAATATTGACGATGAATTGATGCGAAATCTCATGATTTATTCTATTTATGAGTCCAAGGACCAAAATAAACTCAAACCAAATGTGTTTTTTGTCTGAGAAAAGAAAATGAATCAAAGGTTCTATCATTTCTATGTGACTGATTTTATGAAATGTTCCTAAAAAAAAACAAAAATAAAGATTGTATTCATACTTCACAGGTGTCTAGACGCTTCTGGGAGCCTAGCATTGTAGGTTGATTAGCTCAGCTTGTAACATTCAAAAAATGGTTTACCCAAAACTACTAAACTGAATATTTGGATTAAGGATACCTTTCCGGCATAGCGAGGGGCCAAAATCCCAACTCGCTCTTTCAGCTCACTGTAATTATCACTGCCCCTGTTGGCAAAGAGCACAAGGTGCACCTTGACCTTGGACTGAAACAGACCCACAGCAGACTAAGAGCAAGAGAGAAAGACAAAATGTAAATAATGAGGTCGTTAATAATATTTGATGGCCCTTCAGTGCTGCCAATATGACTAATTATTTCCAATCCTTGATTCTTTCCACACTAGAAATCTAACATTACCATTTTAAATTACCATTTTATTACCATTCTATACATCCTGCAATCTGTTAGCATAATATTTTTTTTCATGTATTACTGAACTTTATTATAAACCGTAATTGCACGTACTCTTGGGGGCCCCCTGGTGACCACAGTGGCCCTGATACGCCGCTTAATAAAATGTCTACACATTTTGAAGCGAGCGATCAAATCCTACTGCAACACATTACCCGTTATCTTATATTTATGTTGTATACACAGTCATATGGTTACATTTACTAGTATTATTAGTATTATTATTATTACAATAAAATGCGTACTTTTCTTAACAAATAACTAATAACAATATTAGGCATAAGCAAACTAAGCGGCTGCTTAGAGCCCCTCTGTCCACCAGGGGGCCCCCAAGAGTACATGAAAGGGCAGATATATTTTTAAAAAAACAACGTATTATTATGTTAACAGGATGCAGGATGTAAAGAAGGATAAAAACTTTAGTATAATATAAGCAACACAGCGACAACAAATAAAATTGCAAAAATCAATGTATGCGAAAAATCAAGGGTTGACAATAATTATAGTCATATTGGTGGCACTGAAGGGCCCCCCTAATAAAGATCTGTTTAGGGCCCCCTAAAGGCTTGAGTGTGTAGAAACTGTTTTAATGTTGCTGTACCACTTGATTGTACTCTGTAATATAGCGGACATTGTTGATGGTAAAGAAACGGAAAACTTTCTCCTTGTCTAAATTTTGCACTTTTGTTGGTTCCAGGTTCTCCTGATGCAAATCTGCCTATGGACACACACACACAAAAAAGATGTTCCATTGAGTAGTTAGACATATTATATTAAGATTAATCTAAGCATTTTATATCATATTATATATATATATACACACACACACTTTATGTCACTGTATAGGTACCAAAAAAGTGTAAAAAACTTGACGTTTACCTTTCTGAAGATGGAGATAGTGTCTGAATTGATGCTGTATTTTGCCCACACCTCCTTTTCACTGCACAGGGCAGCTGGAAGAATTGTCACCTCTTTAACAGCCTCCATAAACTCGTTATAGCCAAGTCCTTCATCAGCCTGGAACACACACCAGTATGTGATACAATGTAGAGAATAAAGTAAATCAAATCATTCATTCATTCATTCATTTATCTTCTATACCCGCTTATTCCATAATCCAGGGTCATCAAATCAAGTCTATCCCAGCCATCTCTGAATGGGCGAAATGCAGGAGTGGTACACCCTGGACAGGTCACCAGTCCATCACAGGGCCAAACACACACACACACTCTCACGCCTATAGGCAATTTGAAATCACCAATCAATCCAACATACATGTTTTTGGACTGTGGGAGGAAACCGGAGAACCCGGAGTAAACCCACGCAAGCACAGGGAATACATGCAAACTTCACACAGAAAGACCCCTGCCCGGGAATTGAACCCAGCCACTTACTAAGCCACTGTTCTCTTTATTTCCAAATTTTCGATAAGCTTCACAGAGACAATGTCAAAGTGCTGATTGGACTGTATGAAATGTCTACAGACATTGTTTAACCAATCAGGATTTAGGGCTGAAACTGTTCTTGTAATCTATTTACATTTGCAGCATTTGGCAGACGTCCTCATCCAGAACGACTAACATTTATCTCTTTTATACAACTGAGCAATTGGAGGTTAAGGGTCTTGTGATGGAAACTCGGTGGTGCTGGGAAACCCTGATCTTCCACCTTGGCTCTTGTTCTCAAATATATTTTTTCAAAATCCTGCAGTTAGTCATGATTCAAAAAATATGTTGCTTTAAATGTCTCCACGTTGGATATTACTGCCATGTGCTTGACCTTTGCTCGTTGTTAGATGGTATTTCTGAGTATGCATGCTCAGAGAAACGATTTAATGAAGTAAACATATCTACAAAAGAACAGCCAAACCCTTGTAGGAGTTATGTCCTGCGACTGAAGTTTTAACATTTTCCTTAAATTTAAGGCCTGTGTCCTCAGTCCCAGACAATGATTAGGTTGTTGCTGTGTTTGTTTATAGAGTCCAAAGGCAGCCAATCCCACAGTGTCTCCGATGCACTCTTATTTCCGTCTTTATTTCCTCCTCCGACTGGCGAATTGGGCCAAAATCTCGGGCTTCTGGGATTCCTAAACACAGGCATTTCCTGTAGCCAAGATTTTACTTAAGAGCACATAGAGGTTATTACTCGAGAACAAAGCTCTCCCACAAAGATGTTATTTTCTCTTCAGCAGTCTGGATTCCGACCGGTCACCTTTGCCCATTTTTTTTTCTACCCCTCTCATGCACAATACGTAATGCAAGCACTCCAGACAGACACACCCATACACACAGTCCCTGACCTCAAAGAACCCGATGATGACAACTTCAGCCGAGTTGATGAAGGTTTCTGCTGCAGAGATGTCTGTTAGTCTGGGAACAGCGATTTCTGCAGGGGGAACATGAGCACCATGTTAAGAACAATCTTAGATAGAGTCTGATACTAAGTCCAAGGATTTTGATGAGTAACATAGTTAAATCTGTCTAGACACTTTATAATAATATTCCTCCAGGATAGAACATCTGGAATATGGTATATACTTTTTAAACAATTTATGATGATTTATTCAAACATTCTAGATTAAGGCCCCATGTGAAATCGTATACTTCCATCCAATATAGTATGTGAAACTGAGTATGCGAGATAAATAGTATGTCCAAATCCTTAGTATGCAAATTATACTATGTGAAAATTTCCTGGATGACCTAATGCTCCCACATGGATTTTAAACTATGAATCTGATGGAAAGTTTACTATCCCATGAGGCCACGGGAGACATAGTCTCAGGTAGCCAGACCCTCAGGCTGATGGCAGATGAACTGGGAACCTCGGCTGCTTTGAATGTCTAAGGCCCACCCAAGATGATGTATGACTGACAGATAATTAGTATCAGATTAGTGGTCAATTTTTTAAATCAATTCTTTAGTTTAAAAAAAAAGTGTGAAATATGACATCATACAGTAGTTACAGTATTTCTTTTGATCAGGTAGAAATAAATGGTGTGATTGGATTTTTTTCGTCTAGTCTGTGCACATTCATGTGTTCAGGAGGCGTGGCTTTGGAGGGCAAAGGTGGGACGAAAAATTTCAGTGCTCACAGGCTACAGTTAGCATTTTCCCAAATTTCCCACTACACCTTTGTATGCAGTACCTAGTGGTGTGTGATCTCGGACAGAGCCTAAATTAGTTTAAGTGATTCAAACTTAACTCAAAATTGACTAAATATCCCATAATAATGATTTGCTCATACTAGAACGAGAATGCACAGCATATTAAGCATCATTTTTTAGTTATTTATGAAACCCATTCTTGGCTTCTCAACACCTTGACCACTGCGCTACCTTCTATTATTGGTCGATGCCATCTAAAAAGAAATAGGACGCAATCAGAAGATTGGAAGTTTAATCTCTATTAAGCTGCTTGAGAGACGCAGCTGTACATGTCAATTAATAAAATCTGTAATAATTCATTTATTTATTTCATTTGTAAGTGTTTACAAATGAAACTCATCCATTAATTTAACCACAAGTTTATTGACTGAACACTCTATAATAATGGATTCCTTGTTCTAGAACCCATATGACCATCATGTGGTACCTTCTAAACAATCTACAATATTTCATTCATCCGTTCTAGAGTCAGTTGATTGATCGAGTGCACACAAATTGACTGAAAATTCTATAATCGTAGAACACCACGGCAAAAAATTACACAAAGTAAATCTTATCAAACATTCTGAAGACGCAAAGCGGACACAATTAAACGTTAAACCCATTTCCAAATCAGAGAACCAGGAAATCTGACCTTTATCTTCTGCTCTGCTGCAGGTGACCAGTAAAGAAACCACAAGTAAGAGTAACATTTCAGCAGATCTGTGACACAAGACAAAGAAAGAATATAATAATCTGTTCCTTTACTTGGTCCCCCAATGTGGATCATGTGACTTGGTTAAATAGTAGCGATTGGTCTGATCTGTGAGAACCAAGCAGGTGTCGTTGATAATGTTAAGGTCAGAACGGGCTGGATTACGTGTCACAGCGCTAGTGAGGGACGTTAGAAAAACAAAAATGTCAATTATAGAAGCTAAAGCTGTTGTACAGTATCCGATGCTAAAAACTTTATGAAACATTTTAATAAATATTTATACATGTATTAAACAAATATAATCAAATGAAATATTTATATATTTATATTGTAAATGACTGCGTAATTAAGCAGGAAGCAGTTAGCATTTAGATGTTCACGCTAATGCTAGCCGCCTCACAAAGATAAACTAACCTGTCCCGATTTTGGAAAGAATTGTATTTTATATACATAAATATTATTTACTAATGCTATCTTAGCTGACAGAAATGCTAACACCATTAGCTAGATAGCTAGCTTATTTTAGGTAATGTCATTTAGGCAGCATTGAAACACGGATAGCGATGTTAAGCTCCGGGGCTTTCCCATTTCCACCCCTATCCTCTCAATGAAGGCTAGAAAGTGCCCCCCCCCCCCCCCCCAAAAAAAAATAAAAAGAAATGTTGACAGAAATGTGTATATTATCAAGATTAAGATTTTCTTTTTAGATTATTGGATTCTTTTTAACAAGATTTGCTCATTTATAACTTCTTTCCTGCTAATGCTACCTAGCTGAGATAATATTTGTAATAAACGTTTGTCGCTATTGCTAATTAGCTAGCTTGGATTATATAATTACACACAATCTCTGGTTAATTTTCAGTGATTTAAGATAGCTTTTGCTGTTGTACAAGCAAAATTAACACCACCACAAACATGTAAGCACCGATTGACACTATTTTGTGTCTCATAGTTATCAGGTATAATATAATAGATATTTTAAAGCTTATTTTACTGCATACATCTGACTTTAGGGCTGTAGAGAATATGAGCGCCCACTGGATTGTGAATGTATATCTGCATGGCACACCCTGGTGGAACTCTGAAGTTACTGCAGTATGAGCTTTTCTATGTCCCCCCCCCCCGCACTAGGGGTTTAGCTGTGGTTGACGCAGGTTATTAAAAAAGCGATTCATATTACACTTACGCCCTTATTCGGAGTGGCTTTTTTTCTTTTTTATACAACTGAGCAATTGGGGTTTAAGGGCCCTTCCTCAGCATTGGCAGCTTGGTGATGGTGGTGGGAAATTGAATCCTGATCTGCCAATTAGCAGTCTGACACCTTACCCACTGCACTACTACTTGCCCCAACATTTACCGCATCTTAGACCCTTTTGTTGATTTCTATTTATACTTTCAACTTTTTTTCGATTACAACAAATTCTAGATGAACTAATGACTATCACACAAGATGATGTGTTCAACGTTGAGGATGGATTGGGACTCACTCGGCTCCACTGACCCCAGGCTACAGTTTACATTGTATTTGATCACCATCCCCACAAGCTGTAATTAACAGACCTTCAGTGTCACCCAGATAAGGATGGGTTCCCTCCTGAGTCTGTTTCCTCTCCAGGTTTCTTTCTACTTCATCTCAGGGAGTTTTTCCTCGCTACAGTCGCCACCGGCTTATCCATCAGGGACACACTTACACCTTTTCACAGTCACTGCTTTCCATGTGAAGCTGCTCTGAGACAATGTCTATTGTTAAAAGCGCTATAGATGAGATTCCCAGTTAGAGAAGGGTGGGTTTGTTCAAGATATCTTATCTAAAATGGATAAAAAGGCTGAAAGGAATCGGATCCAGTTCCACTGTACAGCCCCTGAAAATATCCAGCAGTTACCCTATATTTTACCCCATCAACAAACACACCCTCCACCAATGCGAAGAGTGTATCTTAATTCTAAGTGTGTCTAAGACTTCAGGTTGATTAAGGGTGCAGAGCACTCGGGTCTGTGGTGAGGTATATATAGCACAAAAAAACACAACACAAACCAGATTTAACTGCCTAATCCGTTCCACTGAAGATTACACTAATTATTCATGAGTGAAACCGAACCACAGAACCACAAAGACAACTTCAACGTTATGCATAGAAATAAACCTCCTGCTATATTTTTTACTAGATACCCAAAATTTCATTCAGCAGCGTCAGAGCTAAAGCTTATCTAATCCAAGCACAGTATGACCCGTACAGGTCACCGCTACACCGAATCTCTTGTCATTATAACAGCTGGAGGTTTGGTGTTACTCTCGGTACCTTTATTGAGAAGCGATGATTTGCCCCTGGTATGTCCTGGTTTTGGGGTCCTGATTATCTTCACACTATCAGCTGGTGTGTGGTGTGTAGAATCTCTAATCCCATCATATCTTTTCCCAGCTCAGACATGGCTGCTCTAATCTAAAATGAAAAAAATATGAAATAGCGGTTTGCGGAAAATGGACATGATTTTTGATATGGATATTTCTATGCAATCTCTTTACTAGTGATGAAGTTTTACACACTAATCCTTGCTTCTAGCCACGATGATTTGTTTGGTCTCCATTCTCCACTTGGTCTCCATGGACAATTCTACCCAGAGTTCCTATTATACTGTTTTTAAGAGATTCCTAGAGAAACTTTTTAAAGACACAAATAAGTTACAAATAGGATTCTGTTGGTAAATCCTTCTAATGATATGTACGCATCATTAAGCGAAGTTGGCTAGCTTGGCTTAAAGGTTGTTTCTTTATCTTGTTATCTCTGAGCTGTACATTGACATTTGATTATATAATCTCTTGGAAACGGAATAGAAGCTTGGGCAAAAAGCTATATGAGGTCTATATGAGGTTTATCCATACAAAGCACCAGAATAACTATTTTTTGTAAAAAAATTCGAATCCAAAGTGACGTACTGTGAGGTTGTTATATCATTACATCACCATTACATCACTGGTATCCTTACAACACACCTCAATCTCTTTATCCTTCGCAAAATCTTTTTATCCTTCTGTAATGCGATAGCCAAGGATGGGGTGGTGTAAGGTATGTGGCAGGTAATGGAAAAACTTCTAGAAGAGTTTGGGTGGAAAGCTGTAGGAGATTAAAGGGAGAGGAGTATAAAAAAGGATGATAGAAGTCAGAAGGAAAGTGGATGAGACACTGCAAGGCAGGAAATAAGACCAAAGGACGAATTAATACATACCTTTGTTTTGCCTCTTCACGCAAGCTCTCCGAGCAGGAAAATTTAATCCACTGGACGACTTCCTGCTGTGAAATCCCATAGTAAGTATTCAGACTTTCTTCTTATGAGAGTGTGCAAACTTTTGCGCTAGTCCGTATTACGTTTACATTTGAAGGTATAGGGTCAGAGATGGGACTTTGTATCTCCTGGACATGACGGAATTTCTAACTGTAGCCTGATTCCAACTGTTGGTTTTCTTTAAAATGTTTTTATCTCAACCTTATGATGACTGAAGACGATATTACTACATCATGTGTCAGTCACCCACTGAAAAAACTTTATAGTACAGTTAGTACCAGTACTAAAATACTAAACACAAAAATAGAACACGATTACACACTGCCACTGTAGTTGAGCTAATTTGTAAAGCTGCACAAACTACAAAAGCTATGAGTTACTATCAAAACACAACAAAAATCCAATCCCGCCATATTCCTGGCTGCCCAAAAGAAATACTGTAACCATGAAATCATTGTTTAGACCCTTCGACTCCTGTAGTCATTTTTTTACCGGGCAATACCTGAATGCGCAAATGACATATCCTTTATGGTATGCAAATAAATTTGTCATCAGGCGGGTAGGAAAGCCTATCATAATATTCAGGCCAAACATTTGGATTTCTTGGTCCTACACCTTCCACAGAATATATACCTTTAAATGCTATGCTAACATTACCCAGCATGCTTTGTGTTTCAAATTCAGGGTTCCTGGTAGACAAAACCTTACAGTGACCTTTAAAACCTTTATGGATGAATTGTCACTTTTCCTGAAAGCAAGCAAAGTCAATGAGTACTGAGGAGAATAAGAGTGGCCTAGATTGGCTCATTAAGGTCAGGGGTTATGCAAATATACTATTAATAGCCCAGTCTTTAAAAATAGCCAGGCTCATTTGGAATTACAGAGACAGAACTCGTTAAATGATGGATGGCACTGTTTAATTTGTAGGAGTGGTAATCGACCTATTAAAATGTTTGCGAGGGAATTGGATTGGAGAAAGAGTCAAAGGTACTTCATAGATGATGTGTTTTGGACAGAGCATATGTTGCACATGCTACGTTCTGCAGCAGAACTGAATCAATATTCATGCAAACAGTTTAAGATTAGAGATTTGAACAAGGGCCAAGTGTGGCTGGCAGAACTGTGATTCGTTAATCACAACCTTCTGGTCTTTACATTAACCACATAAGACGTAGCTGAGACGTAGCTGTTTATTCAGTGATAATTTATTCATAGTATGTTCAGAAGCAATGTATTTTTTTTCACTAGAAAATGAATGCAATTGATGTCCCAGTACCCACAGACAAGAAGGGACCCCCCAGGTTTAAGCAGAGGACAGTCCGGACTTTCAAAAGCAAAGCACCAAGACCTGGCCAAAAGGGTTTCGGGGAGGACATCCCTGGAATGGAGGGTCTGGGCACAGGTATACAAACAATGCTTAATAATGCTTTGATCTGTCCAATTAAGTCGTGTGAAGTCCAGGTACACTTTACCTGTTTTTTTTTTTTTTTGTGAGATTGAGGTCAGAACACTCAAGATCTTCAACACCCACCTTGACAAACTATGTTTTTATGGACTGAACATTTAAGAAATTTGACAGACGCTCTTTTCCAGAGCGACTTACATTCATATCTTTTACACAACTAAGCAATTGGGCGTTAAAGGCCTTGCTCTGGGGTCCAGCAGTGGCAACTTTGTGGTACATTGACTAGAACCCCTATCTTTCAATTAGCAGTCCAACACCTTAACCACTGTGCTACCACTTCTTGCTTTGTGCACAGGGGCATTGTCATACTGGAACCGATTTAGACTGCTTACTTTTAGTGATAGGAATGATATTTAAATTTCTGGCATTTGGCAGACACCCTTATCCAGAGTGCCTTACATTTATCTAACTTAGCAGTAAGGGAGTTAAAGGCCTTGCTCCAGGGCCCAACAGTGGCAGCTTGGTGGTATTGGGAATTGGGTAATTGGTATTACCAGTGCAACATCTTAACTACCACTTTATACACCCTTATTCCTACGATCAGTTTAAAGAAAACCTACGAGTACTGTATGCATTTAGTTTCTGTTTTTCTTTTCCCCAGATTTCACAGTGATTTGCCCATGGGAGGCTTACGGAGACATGGAACTCAGCGATCTGGCTAAATATGGAATTTTGTAGTTTTAGGATCTGGGGATTTTTCACTTTCTGTTTTTTGGACCAGTTTTCTTTAAAATGTTCTCACTGTAAAACAAGACATGGTGATATAATTGAACAAAATGGACTACAGAAATGGACATCCTTATTTAAAAATCACTGAATTGCTCGAGCTTCGCCTCATCCTGTAGGTTCTCTGAGAACATTTTAAGAATTGGATTATGTAAAAAAAAAAATAAAAAAAAAATGATGTAGCATCAAGGAATTTAAAAGAACATCATTGACAGTTCCACGGTGCATTGCTAAGGTTGCATACTGAAAGATGATTGGTTGTTTGAATTTATTATGTAATAATTTACAGTGTAAATACTTTCCTTTTAATAAAAACCAACAAAAAAATGTTAACCGAAGTCAAAACTTTTTTTTCCCCTTAACATCATACATCACACATACAATGGCATACTGTACTTTAGACTTGTTTAATCTTGCTAGTTTTAGCTTACTAGTACTATATTAGTTTAGAAACAGTGAGTGGAGTTTGCATGTTCTCGCCGGGCTGGCATGGGTTTAACTCAAGGGTACTCCGGTTTCCTCCTACAGTCTAAAAACATGCATGTTGGGTTGATTGGTGATTCTTAGTTGCCCATAGGAAGGAACGTGAAGGGTCGTTTGTCTCTATGTGACCCTGCCTTTTACCCAATGGTGGCTGGAATAGACTCCAGCAGATCCCTATGACCCTGATTAGGAATAAACAGCTATAGACAATAGATGGATGGATTGATGGACATGATATATCTGACTTTTTTACTGTACATAACTGATAAAATGACACTTTTAAAAGTTCTAAGCATTTTCTAATTAATTTTATATCTTCCCAGTGGCCAAAAAAGGAAATGTGTGCCTACGTTTCAGCAATGAAGATTTTACTCTTGATTTAGGTAAAAGTTTGTCGGGTTTTAAAAGTAAACTCTTAATTAAAAACCAGCCTAACAAATAAACGCAAAGATTTCAACACTGTTTTGGTAGGATAGACGTATAAAACTGGCCAATAAACACATTTTCCATAGCTGATGTGATGTTTCAATCACTTCTCCAAACAAAAAATATTCATACTTAAAAAAATACTTAAAACTAAAAGTCAAAATCACCATTGGTGCATTCTTTGTTCTGCTCATTTTTTACATATATTAATCTACAATAATCGAACAATAAAAATGACTAAAATAAATGAATAAACAAACCAACCCAAACACAAAAACCCAAAGACGTTTGTGTATATTAAAAAAAAAAGTTTATATGGACATTCAGATACAAATTACATCACAAATGGCATCCGAGTATGCAGAGAGGAAGAGTTCAAACCGAAAACACACTCACATTGTAAACTAAAGGATAATATGCACGACATGTAGTATATAATAATGTGCAAAGATGGAAAGGAGATACAGGATAGGTTCAGGATTCGGATCAGGAGGCCGCCGAAAGTGGCAGCCGGTTTCTTTCCTACCCTGACTGTACAGCTGGACGTTATTAAAAACCTGTGCTCTAGAAGATCATCCAGCCATCCGTCTGTTGGATTCCTAGCCGAATATTCCATCAGATTCTAATCAAAATTCCTGACTGGGTTTGATACGAATTGGAATTCCGTTGTGAAACATCACTGGACTGAAAACTTTAGCGTCTATCAAAAAAAAAAAAAAAAAAAAAAAAAAAAAAACAAAAAAAAAAAACCAGGGGACCAAATCCATCCTTATTTATACCGTGGCGGAAAAAGGGAAAGTTGATCGCAGCTAATGACGTTGAGGAGATTTTTATTGATAACACTGAGGAAACGTAGTGCATAGGCTGCAAAGTACCTAACGGACAGCGATAAATGTTAACACCCCTCCGACTCAATGAGTTCTCAGAGAGAGAGAGAGAGAGAGAGAGAGAGAGAGAGAGAGAGAGAGAGAGAGAGAGAGAGAGAGACGAGAGAGAGAGAGAGAGAGAGAGAGAAAGAGAGACTGGAAAATTCCTTATGTCTTAATACACTTTCCGCTTCCGGGACTTGCTCGGAAGATTGGAATAATAATAATTATAATAATAATAATAATAATAATAACCCCGACATTACGCAAAAAGAAAAAAAAATACGTAGGGTTTGTTTAAAAAAATAATAATAAATCAAAGTATGAAATGTTTTCTAGTGTTTACCTACAGTACAGGTGTTGACGGTTGCTAAGCAACACCTTTGAAATATACATATTTATTTTTTTTAAAAATCGGTCGAACCCAAACACAATTAATACCCGGTCACTCGAGTTTTTCATGCTTTTCCAACATTCCCAGCACAGGAAGTACTTAAAAAAAACCAAACCCAAGCACGTACACTGATGAACCCTGACCACAGAATAACCTGCTATTATTCCACTGAAAGGTTGTGTGTAATAAATTACCTTGGAAACTGGATGGTGATGGCACAACAGACACTGCAAAAATCCCATTCGGGTACAAACCGTGCTCTTTTTTTTCTTTTTTTTTTTCTTTAAAGTCACTCCAAAAAAAAAAAAAAAAATTAAAATATTTTGGTACAAAAATAAAACAAGGCAAACAACAAAAAATGACCGTAATCTAATACATAAAACCGAGAAAAAAAAAAAAAAAAAAAAATCAACAAAAAATATGTGCTTCACAAAAATCTTTGGAACCAAAATTCATAAAGACAGAACATCGATATTCAGAAGATAAAGAGTAAATACATGTAAGAGAAGCCAGAAGGAAAATAAAAATTAAAACAAAACAAACAAAAAAAAAAAAAAATTACTACGTAGCTTTAACGTCTTTAAAATATCCGAGCGTTCCGTTTTTTGCTGCTCACCCTGTCGGAAATGACGCCACTGACGGCAGGTTGATTGTTGTAAAACGAGTTCCGAAATCCAATTCGAACTGTAGAATTCAATCCGCAAATCGTAAAAAAAATTCGTAAGTGTGCGTTTTTATTTCAACCTAATCGTGTTACGTTGCGAGTGTTTTTTTTTTTTTAATAATAACTTAACCTCCGTTTTTTAATAGAAGTCACAGGGACGGATAGTTAAGAAAACGCTCTAATAATAACAACAACAACAACAACAGTAATAATAATAATAATAATAATGACGTTTGGTAACATTCTCATTCGAATCTAGTTTATTTGCATATGGTAGCTAGTCAATTTTAAAGGTACGTCTTTTTTAAATAAAGACTTCGGGAAAAAAAAAAAAAAAAAAAAAAATCAGGAGGTCTTTTTAAACCTTAAAAAAAAAAAAAAAAAAGGAAAAGAAAAAAAAAAAAAATCTAAGCGAGAATTTCTGGAAGTTTATTTTATTTTTTTTTTGTTACGACGTATCGTCCCATGGGCATGCGGAGAATTGCGTGTGAAGAATCCTGTCCATCGATAATGGCGGTTTACATCCAGGTCCTTTCTTTGCTTGTGATGGTTAGTGGGGGGGGGGGAAACTTCCCACACCGGTCATGTTGCTTTCGTGCGGTGTTCCTGTATTACAGAGCGTAACGCTGCGTGGCTTTGTGCAGTCTGTGTCCTCAGACGGTTATTTGTGGTGGAATTAGCCAGGCTTTTTTTTTTTTATCATCAGGGTTTGGGTGTAATGTAGTGTGATACTCAAGAAGATCCATGTACAAACGTAGTCCGGACGTTCTGTGCACATGGAGTTTGTTGGCCTCTAGAAGCGCTGGTCTAGAGCCGGTTACTGCATGCATATGTGCAGAGAAACGTGCCAAAGAAGGAAAGAATACATTTTTTTTTTTTGAATTCATAGCCGTGCAATTTCTCTTGTCTTGCGTCTCACTTGTCTTGTAAAGTTATTTTTAGGTACGTGAATTTTATTATTTCGAATTTTTTTTCCTTTTTAAAAAAACCCCAACTTGTAGTGATGTACTTTCCGGTTTTAAGAATTTAATTGTAAGGTGATGTGTTTGTGTTGTTTTTTTTGTTTTTTCTTCAAAAAAAAAATGAACCTGTGCTCATCGGGGAACAGTTTTGGGCGGCGACTGCTGAGAGATTTCGAGAGGTTAGTAGGGTGAGAACCTGCTGTATCCGCCCCTATAAAGGGTGGCCTGTGGAGGAGAGAAGAAAAAGAGATATTAGAAAATGTAATTTTATTTCCACAGATGTCGTAACAGCTAAAGTGGAATAATGGACAGGGTGTCTTGTTAGATTGCAGAAAATAAGCCCTGATTAGTTTAATTGCGATAATTGACATTTTTTCTAGTATTATGACCATTTTTACTACCGCAAAAAATAGGTTAAAATAACCCAACAATAGCTACGAATAGCTACGTACTACATCAACCCACCATTGGCTCATTTTTAACCCAACAGTTTTAAGTGCACCAAAAAAAAAGCTTTACTGTAAATGTGGTAGCAAAGGGGGCGGAGCTTTCAAGGCTTCTGGGTTGTTGTTTTTTTTGATTGACTGTCAATTTTCGTTAATTAAGTGTCAGTTTTAAGTATTTCTTGTACTCATAAAATAACAAAAAGATGTGCTTTGGTCACAGAACAGCGGCCCTACCATTGCGCCCACTCCATATGCGGCAGCCGTGGGGGCTGCTAGCGCTGTGGCGTAGGGATCCGCCGCATACACGCGGCCATAACTGAAAAACACAGATAGAAAAGGTAGAACGTAGGTATTCACTTAAGAATAATATTTAGGAAAAGGTCTTGAGTTGCTAACCTGTCGCTATAGGCTGCCGCGGCGGCGGCTGCTGCTGCTGCTGCGGTAGGACTCGCTACGGCAGTGGGCTGGGCGTAACGATACGCCGCATAACCGCCCTAAATACAGAAAAAGGAAGAGAGAGAGAGAGAGAAAAAAAAAGAGAAAGAAAATTTACGCTGTACATTTCGGCGAGTAGCTACAGTATCTTAAACAGTTTAGCGTAGTAGAATAAACACATATTAGGCGTTAGGCAATGATACGATATCCAATAACAAGCAAAACTGCCATTAATGATCAGATGCAAACCACATTCTGAGAACGTAGCTGAATTTTAATGTTTTATAAGCTGTAAGTGTGTTTCTTCCTCACTGGCAAATCACGCCACGGGATTAACCTCCAAACTCGACTATTACGTCATGCCAACCCAAAAAAAAAAAAAAAAAAAAAAAAAAAAAAAAAAAAAAAAAAAAAAAAAAGAGAGGGGAAAAACCACCATGTTGACGTCGTTCTTTGTCAGTGAGGAAGACACAAACTGAAATCAGTCGGAATTACGTGTACAGCCTGAGTGCCACATCTCACCCCCTCCCCTAAACCCCCTGATGCACGCTCCACACAACGAAGGGTGAGCAAGTCACGTGACTGGTGCCAGGACACACAGACAGTCAGAAACAGTGAGATTAAGGGGAAAACGTTCGTTCACACTCGTGGCACCACAACCACACTGACAGACAGACACAGACAGACAGGTAGACAGACAGACACGCATACAGACAGCATGCACCCCAAACTGAACACAAAAACGAAATAAAAACCAATAGAAAAATAAATAAACAAGCGATTTTTGCCAATCACACCACTGCATTCTACCCTAGAGCCAATCAATTATTACTCCCACATTCCACCACACACCTGCAGGGATGGTGGGGAGAGCAGGGGGGGGGGAGAGAGAGAGAGAAAGAAAGAAAGAAGAAGAGGAGACAGAGAGAAAATAAATAAAGGCAACTTAGTATGTAAAAAAAATTAACAGAAAGAAAAAGAAAAAGAAAAATGAAAGGAAGTGGGGGGAAAAGACAGATTAAAGAAAGAACAGAACAAAATAAATAAATAAAAAAAACAGAACGAATGAACGAACGAACGAAAGAGAAAAAGACAAAATAAAAAAACAAAGAAGAAATAAAGTGGGAAAAAGTGAGAGTGAGAAATTAAATAAAAGAATAAAAAGAATTTAGACAAACTGAGGATAACAAATTATTTAAAAGAAAGAACAAATAAAAAGAATTATATGTAGAGTGTAAAAAAAGAGAAAAGCAAAAGAGCAGAAAACTAAGAGGGGAAAAAAGGGTTGGAAAGAGAGAAAGAAGGATAGAGGGAGTAGAGAGCAGGTATCTAAGGGTGGTAAGTGTGCCTGCATGCCAACACTGCTCCAGTCAGCATGCCACAGTGAGACAGAGATACGGGGAGATTCTGGGAAGGGGTCAGAATCACAAAATCATTTCTCTACTGCTAAAGAGCGGCGAACGGCGCTCATCTGGACCCAGATCTGATTTCTGCTGGAAAACTCCACACATCTGGAAAGATTTGGAAACGATGCTAGAATGCGATTGGGTGTGTGAAAACGTGGGATTAGGCATGTGCTGATAATCGCTCGGACTCGCTGTGCGGTACAGAGGTGGAGAAATCAGTGGATCTGTGATATTTTTTATTTATTTTATTGCTGTTTGATAGGGAAAAAAAATGATCGTCGTATACTGTGGAGCCCGTCAGGTCACATGACTAGTTTGTTTGTTTGTGCAAGGTACATGTTTATTTTTATATTTAGGGTTGTAATGGGTGTGTTCACACTTGTAGTTTGGTTTATTTGGTCTGGACCAAAAAGGAAAATGATCCATATGATGCTAATCTGCCTAGCGTTCACACTGGAATCTCTGACAGCGAATCTAAAGATCCTGAACCTAAAGGCAGAGTGATGCATTCATTGCACTGTGTTTTCATGCATTGTGTTTTGATGTCGAACACTTTGTGACATCACATCCTGTCTTTGGTCGGATTAGATTCATTTGGTTCGTGTTGCATTCATAGATCAATCAGACCGCACCAGAATTCATTGGTTGAGATGATTTCAATGCCCGGCAGGCACCTTTCTAATCCCGCACCTTAGTGTGTGTGTGTGTGTCCATGATTTACTGAAATTGGTGGTCTTTCCGTTTTAATATGCGTTTCCAGTATTGCTAGCAAAGTAACAAAACTGTACAACTGACATCCTCAAATAAACTTTGAATCTCTGAGGGATTTTTTAAGATAACAAATACGAAAAAATGCGTATGCAAAGATTTTTACTTAAGTTAACCAAGCAATTGCACCGGAGTTCGTTTGAATCGAAACAAACGTGACAAGTGTGAACGCACCCTACGTTGACACCTGGCAGGCAATTAGTACTACAAACATCTACGTCATATAGTTATCATGACCAAAATCTTAAATGTAAAATTTTCCAATTAGGATCCAGTTTGGTACGATCCGGTTTAGTTCGTTTAGATTTAATATAATTCATTTTATAAACTGAACTCGGATTGCTTCGGTTTAGAATAATTCAGATTATTAAAACTGAGTTTGAAAAATCTGTGACTGCAAATCAGTGGATCTTTATTAGGAATCAATTTAATACAATTCAGTGATTCACTCCATACGAATTGATTCAATTTGTTTTTTCTACCATGTGATTTAATTCAGCAAAATTTAATTAGGGAACAATTTAGTATCACTTGTTTAATCAATGACTCAGTCGAAAATGAATCAATGATGCGAAATGATTCAATTTAGTAAGCTTCACTTTAGCAGGACTCACTAAAAGGACAATACAGCAATAAATTATAGTATAAAATAATATCGGCACATGCCTACGTGTAACAAGTCGCTCTATTCTATGCATCATCTACTTTTCTTTTTTTTAAATTGAACGTTATATTTTCTACCTTAAAAAAAAATTAAAAATTAAAAAAAAAAAAAAAACGACTTTAAAATGTTTATATTTTTTTTCTTTCGCATGAGTGAAAGGCAGGCTGAAATGGATTCTCATGCTGGATTATTTTCTCCCCCTTCCCTTCACCCATGTCAGATTGCAGTGAGTTAGTAGGGAAACAGAAACGCATTAACAATCTCAAACAATCAATATGTCAAACAAATTTATTAATTGATAAATCAGTCAGTCAGAACGAGAGATGCACACTATCCGTCAGAGAAACCCTACCTGCGGCAATCTGCTACTAACCACAGAGTCCTGAAACACTATTCTACGGGGAGAACAGAAAGAGCTATCGTCAACCTGGACACACACACACTCACACAAACACACAGGCAGGCGTTCACTCGCTCTCACACACACACACACACACACAAATACACAAAGACACTCAGGTTCATGCCACTTTCTCGCTCTCTCTCTCTCTCTCTCTCTCCTCTTTCGCACTCACACTCTCTCACTCTCTCACACACACACAGAGTCGTCTCTTCGTTGACCTGCAGTTTAACCTCGGGTTTGTTTAGAAAATCGGATTTCTGTATTTAAATAAAAGTGAAAAGTTTCAAATCAAGCAATTTTACGAAGACAAACTGCGGATCTGACGTGGTTCCGAATGAGACGACTCTGTGCCGCATCCTGCAAAAACCACTCTGAAGGAGAAAGAGAGGAGGATGGAGAGAAAAGGGAGAAGGAGAAGGGGGAACCATACTTACATAGAGGTCTGCGGGCCCATAGAAACCATCCTGGTACACCACACTGAGAGAGAGAGAGAGAGAGAGAGAGAGAGAGAGAAGAAGAAAAGAGACACAGAAAGACAGATAAAAAAGAAAGGGTGACGAGAGGGAGAAAAGAGAAAGAGGACAAGGACAAGTGGGAAAATGAAGAGAGCGTAAATAATAGAAAACGGGAGGAAAGAGTGCCACCGTGTGGCCGTGTAAGGAGAGACAGGGGATGGACAGGGGGGGTGGGAACAGTGTGAAAGAGAGAGAAAGAACAAAAGACGTAAGGAAATTAGTACACACACATGCAGTGCACGGTGAAAATGCCACTTTCATCAGAGGTAGTTTTTTAATCACGCAGCTCGCAGTGCGAAGCTGAAGGACCAAAAAAAAAAAAAATCATTAAATGATGAATAAATGATAAAACTGGCATTTTCTGTGGTGTCAATTCAGTGATCAACGTTTGGTTTGTATTTGAAAAGCACAGCACCCCAAAAATGACACATGCATCATGCACAAATCATCAGAGTGTAAGTGTGTGTGTGTGTTTGTGTAATCCTGATTAAATTTGTATTATTAATAGTTGAACGTCGCTTTAATGGAGTTTTCCAAATGTAACTGCTAGCTTTACTTTAGGTTTCATGCTGGAGCTAAATGGCTGATGCAGTCGCTGTACTTCGCTGGTTCTCAATAGGGGGGCGCTAACATGCCTGTTGAGACTCAATAGTCTAACTCGTCCAGGTTTCTCTGTGGGGTTTCTTTCATGTTTATAGATTACCATCAACCTCAAAAACGAGTTATGGAAAGGGTGAATTTTCCAAAACAAAAGCCCTTAATTCACAGAAGAATTTTTACGTTTGCTGGAAGCGGTTTTAGACTAACCCTAACCCTAACCCTAACCTTAACCCTAGGTTAATGCGAATGAAGGTAGCTGGAATAGCTTTTGACATAGCGAATATTAAAGACTAACTTGCGTTTCCTCCGATGGCGTCTTTCCGGTTCCTTCATAATAACATGGCTGCATTGTTGATTGCAAGCCGAACTGCTACGACATTCATTAATTGCGCGACGGTTACTAATGTCGTCTCTATTACGATTGAATTGTTGATTTATTCGAATAAATTCTGACGTAGCAAACATTAAACCCGTGTGTTTGCCTTGTTTTATTTACTGTTGGTTACTAGGTTACTGATACCACCGTTAGCAGTTTAACGGATCAACTTAACGGAAACGTTATTTTTGCTAAACTTTGCAAAATTCGTTCTTTCTGGTTTTGTAATATCTTTGGCCTTGGATTCAAATGTACCCTTATTATTCAACTGAGCAGTTGAGGGTTAAGGGCCTTGCTCAGAGGTCTAGCAGTGGTGCTGGGAATCAAACTCACTATCTTTTGATCAGCAGTTCAACACCTTAACCGCCAACTAAACTGAATAAGTGTATGATTTGGTCTGATGACTCATTAGAGTTGATCGCTGGGATTGGTTGCTTTGCCACATCATGACTAATTTACATCATTTATAAAATCTGCACACAGATGTTTCACTGTCACCAAATCCATGGCTGTGTATCATGGAAGCTGCATTCGCCTTAGAGCTCCAGCACTAAACCAAGACAACAGTTTACAACCACTAATAATTGCCTCAAATACGTTTGAGGTAAACGGAAAAAGCTGCACACGCTGCACTTCGATAAACAATTCCTTTTAATTCGCTTACACAAGCTTAAATAGGTTAACATCGCTGTACGCTGTAGTGGCTAACGCACTTGTAAATAACACTCTGAAACACACCTCGCTCAGCTAATGAAGCACTTAAGAGTGTGTGTTAAATCAGTGAGAATGGGGAAAACTGCTTGTTTTATTTAAAGCTAATGAAACTACAGGAAGAATAAGTGTGCATGTGTGTGTTAGCGTGTCTTACCCTGGGTATGCCGGTATAGCCGGTTGCGGTATGGCAGCGCGCACGGCGCCGTAAACGGGCCGGCCACGGCCCCGCAAGTGAGCACCCCTGAAAGTGGCGGCTGTAGTGGCTGCCGCTGCCGCCGCTGCTGCCGTGGGGTACGGAAACCCTGGAACTGAGAAACAGGAAGACGGTTTATTTATTAACAACAACAAAATAAACCCCAGACAGTTACCTCTACTGCTTCGTTTACTTTTATTTCTTTAGTTCTGTTTCAGACTAAAGAAATAACAAATGCGAGACCAGATCGGAAATCCAAATGGAGGTTTGGCAAGAAAAAACACTCCGAGAAGTCATGAAGAAAATGCTGCAAGGAAACTGGACTTAAAAATAAACACAGCTTGTGGGCTATTAATATTTTCCTTCAACTACATAAATATATGGATAGACAGGGTGTAATTAGACAGCACATCCAACATCCCCGGCACCTTACCTGCGTAAAGTTCCGGCCCATACATCGCACCCACCATGGGGCTCAGCTTCCACCCGGCTACTAGGGACAAGTGAAAAAAAAGAAAAGAACTAGAAAAAAATTGGTTTTCACACACATATATATATATATATATATATATATATATATATATATATATATATATAATTGAAATATATTTCTATAGACATGTCCTTAGAGGCAATGGCCTGGAGTGTAAATCTAATTAAAGCCTTTATTAATTCGTTAACTAAACATTACAGCACATTGATACTTGTAACCTAACATAGGAAGCTGAAGTCAGAGCAGGTGGCGGCTCTTTTTCTTTCTGCCATGCTTGACTCGTTGACAACAGCCGTACGTGTCAGAGGAGGAAGGCGTTTATGGGTAAATCATTCGGCGTATGTATCGATCTCAAAAGTTAGCAATTATAATTAGCTGTATCGATATTTTTACACAGTCCCGGTGTAGGTAAGTGTGTGTGTGTGCGTCTGTATACTTTACCATAAGGCAGAGCACTGAGTCCCTCCCCATTGGCGTACGGACTGACCAGCTTCTTATTGGTCATCACTCGAGCTGTAGCATTGTTCACCTGGTAGACAGAGGAACAGCTCAGTGTGACCGCTCTAATCCTTCTCCACCGCCATCATTCAACAACATTCAACAACAGTCTTTTGTTATGATTAATACTTTAAGGCACTAAAATTAAACATATAGTCATTAATTTAGTCTGAGGATTGGAACTGATGGGAATTTTTTGCACAAGTTTTAGTATTTTGTTATTTATTAAACTAAGCTCTGCACATGATGCAACAAGAAATCAACTGTAATGTCTTTCTTTTTTTTTCTTGGTTTGGGGATGACTTTGGACAGTTTAAGCAGAAATTGTGAGCTCGATGATATTCCCTTATATTGCTTAAAAGATCCCCTCCCCACCAATCATGCATGGCAACCCCCATCGATCGTTCAGCACAGAATCAATAAACAAAAACAAAAAAAGAGGAGGAAATCAATCAGCTTCAAAGCAAAGGAACAAAAAGGTGCATTCCATCTCCAGAAAAAATGGGTGAGAGTGTGCGAGAAAAAGAGAGAGAGAAAAAGAGAGAGAGAGAGAGATATTCATAAATGATGAGATTTGGAAAATGCACACCATTCAGCACAATCACATTCAGCCAATTACGGTTCGGTTCACGACCGGGAATGAGCGAAACGCCAGCCAATCAGCAAGCACCGGATGCAGTATATGGACCAATCAACAGACTTTGCAGCTCAGATCCCACTCCCTTTCATAACACTTCGATACAGAGAGAGAAAGAACAGAAAGGGGGGAGGGGGGTGCAGGAGAAAGTAAAAAAAAAAAAAAGGAAGTGCACATTCAGAAGATTAACTAAAATAAAAAAAATAAAAACACTAAAGGAATAATAGGGAGGAAGAAAGGCATGTAGAGAAAGAGCAATAGATTAGTATAGGAAAAAACTATAATGCCAAAATAAAAAGAAGCAAGTAATTGGTACCTGAGAGTGAGCAGGAAATAAAAAGGTGTGTGTGTAAGGGATGGGGAAAGATAAGACAATTTAAAGAAAGAAAAAATAAATAAATGAGTAAGAAAGTATGTGAGAGAGTGATGCATATGCCACATGACACAACAAATCAAATCATGAAGGCCAAACACTGGCAGGCATCAACACTGATCCGTTACACACCAAAGACTAATATGCAAACACCGTCGTCACACACACACACACACACACGCCACACTTACACTCACACAAGATCAAAACACAAGCTCTGGGTTTAGCCAAAAAATCAAAATTAAAACAGAAAAATCACCCCTCTGTGAATATAAGGGGAGCAATATCGCCTGAGAGACAATTTCACTGTGTGTGAGAGAAAGAGTGTGTGTGTGTGTGGTGCAGTGGGGAGGGAGGAACACAACTCTCATCCTACGCAATAATCAATATCTTCACCAGCTCCTCGGTTGGCAGAGTCAGGCAGATGGATGATTGGGGAGGGGGGGGGCAGACACATCCAGAATGGTGTCTTTGGGGAGATTTTAACTCATTGATGTGTAGAGCTCATTAGAACATTTAGGATGGACAGACAGACGGATGGAGAAGACAAGAGGGAAGGAATGGGTGGGTTGGGGTGGGGGGATGGAAGAATTTATTGGAAGAATCTTATCAGCAGTGTCAGTGTGGGGGAGGAGTGATTACGTGTTAATGGTGATGAGAGTGCGACAGAGACAGAGAGAGAAAGAACGAGAGATTGAGAGAAGGGGAGGGGGGGGGCCATCATTTCTGTCAGTAGCCTGTGGTTCTTGGCGGGTGGTCGAGACGCGAGACATGACCGTGATTTAATAAAGATTCCTCTTTTTTTTTTTTTTTTTTTTTTTTTTGTTCAAGATCCTCCACTCTGTTGAATAAAACATCGCAGCAGGACTCGCCTTCGGTGAGGCAGCTAACGCGCGAATGTGGAAGATGTGATGGCACGACGCCCACCGGGTTCAGCGCAAATAGCTGCCGCAGTGCTCACTCAAAACGAGCTGTGCTTTTTAACAACGACCCACGGTTAGAGCTGAACGGATGAGCGGTTACATAACTGGATTCCTTACATTTTAAAGGGGTTTTTTGTGCATCTTTGGGTAACAAAACACAAATTCCAGCCAGTGGGTTAAACAAAGTGTTTTTATTAAACCCCTAATAACCAGGCATGCAAAATTTCCCGAAACCATTGTATTTTCCAGTCGGGCTACCGAAATGTGAAAAAAAAATATCCTTAATGCCTTTGCAGTCTCTCACAAATATATTGGGTAATTGTTTTGTCTGTAATTTCCAGACATCCGGAAGCCTCGGTCAATAGGTATAGTTTCGAAATAGTGTTTTTAATGCGTGCTCAGTGCACGCAAACTGTGAACAGGGAGTGGCGGTACTGAATTTACACGATATTTAATAGTGACGCTCCAGATCTGTTTTCCAACAATTCCTCAGACATCGTCCTATTCCTCATTACTATTATCCTTACATGGCAAGTGAAATCTCGCGCAGGAAGTGTAAACATGTGATCGAGATATACGCATACGCGGTGGAGAGAATCATGCTAACATCTGGAATAGGATGTTCAGTTAAACCCATCAATACAAAAAAGTATTTGTATTGATGATTGTAATTCAATCATTTTATATCCTTGATTATTGTTTTATCTATTTTTTTATTATTATTTGGTCTACCAAAAATTTAAAAGCGCCTAATTTTCCAATTTTGCGTTTACTATTATACAGTATATAAAGTATATGTATCACAGCATGCCAGTATAATAGTACACCATGCTATTAAAAAAGGGCCATTAGTGACATTATACCACAGCGCTAAAGCAATTCTTAAATCTGATTAGTTTAAAGTTGAAGCAGCTTCGAGTTCCAGTTCGGGTTGCCAGGTTTAAATTATTAAAATGTTTCTACAGTAACAGCTAGCTCAGGGACCTGGTATGGTGGGAATGCCATGTAATACATATTTGATATTAAATGTGTGGGGTTTAAACAAAAATTAAGAAAGTGTAAGAATTATTATTGAGGTATTTATTTAACAATTGATGGGAGTCTCCATGCAGAAATAGGACAGCCTTCACATTTTGGATTTCATGGTTACCATTTTCTACTGAAAAGCTGCATTTTTTACAATTACATTTAAGAGAAAATTTGGGACTCTACAGAATAAAAGAAAAAGCATCTTATCTTGTCAAAACAAACTAGTCGCTGTGGTATAAGAGGAATAAATCAACGATGTGATTGGAAAGCACCACCCAGGGACGCCAACTTTCCAATAAACATCTGGTTTTATTTCCTACTCGAAGATTTAAACATTTGAAAGAAACGTAAGCAAAGGATATTGTAGTGTATTTGGAATTAAATGTTAATAATAACAGTTTTTATATTTATTTTTTATGCATCCCAAACCTTTTTTGTTAAATTATGTGGTCACTGTAAATGTGTAATTACACACTTGTTTGGCACAAACACCACCACCAGACATCCACCCACCCTCTGGACCGCCCTCAATCCCACAACAACTGTTAAACAGAGTGGGATGGAGGCGATTCTGCTTACTAAATGCCAAATTAATTCTCTGCGAAGGACTTTTGTGTAAAAGCAAACAGTGTGGGTGTGAAAACCCGAAACACAGTGAAAGACCACAGAAAGAGTCAGGGTGGAGTTTAGCAGGTGGGAAAAGGGGAGGGGGCATGGGGGTATGTGTAAAAGGAAGGAGGATTGAGTTTTGGAGTTTGTGGGGTGGTTCAGGAATGAAGCCGTACATACACACACTTACCATGTGCCAGGAAACGGCATGACGACACGCGAGCGGTTACCGTGGAGACTGACAACGATAACAATAACAACAACAACACAGAATTCGTCAGGGAAACAGAAAGAAAAAAAATTTTAGGATTAAAGAAAAAAAAAATTTAATATGAATAAACTAGGCTAATGGCCAAAGGAAAAAAAAAAAAGCCTAACTGTAACAAATAATGAGTGAACAATGAGAGAGAGAGAGAGAGAGAGAGAGAGAGAGAGAGAGAGGAAGGAAAACCAGGGGAAGCAAAAGAATCACAAACTTAGAGATTAAAATAATGGCAGGTTTCGTAATGATTGCAATGCTAGTCACCGTCTGAAGATTTAAGAGCGGAAAGCGCTAAGAAACAAGCAGGCAGTGATGAAGTGACTGAAGCTTTGAAAAGAAAAAAAAAAAAAAAAAAAAACTCGGGTCGCTACATAATTTAGTTCCTTTACATAAATGCATGAACAAAGCAGTCGAGTCAAAAATGGAGGTGGAAGAAAGTCTCTACTGGTAACTTGATGAAGGATGAACGCAGCTAATGAACAGTGATGAGCAGAGTGTGAGCGCAAAATGACATCATTCAAGGGAGGAGCGCAGACGGTGACTTCTGAAGCTTGAAACGGGGGAATATGGTGCAATAAAGAGAAAGAGAGAGAGAGAAAGAATATGTTGTGCCTTTTCCACTGACAAGTGCTGGCACCCTTGTAAAATCTAATCCAATAAAAGCCAAAGACATGTCTTGGAATTCTGTCAGGAAGCAATCAAACAATTATATCTAGCGGGAAGTGGAAGTGCAGTGGTTAAGGTTTTAAACTGCTAACTGGAAGATTGTGGGTTTGATTCCCAGCACCAACAAGTTACCACTGCTGGGCCCCTGAGCAACGCCCTTATCCCCCAAGTTCCCTCTTAAATTTATATCACAGCAAACGCAAGATTTACAATTCTGGCAGACGCCGTCAGTACATTTATCTATTTTTTTTATCCAAATAAACAGTTGTAGGTTAAGGGTTTTGCTCAGGGGGTCCAGCGGTGATCAGCAGTCAAACACCTTAACCGCTAAGCTACTGGTAAGTTACATAAAATTAAAAACTAGCTGATTAGCACCAAACACTGTGGGTACCTCACTTATTAAACCGCCTGTTTATGTATTCTGGCTAACCTTTTATTGTTTTGTAGCTTAATTTACATTTGTTTTCTAGCATTTTGCACAGTGCTTTCTACAGAAAATGTTAGCTAGCAAAATCAAATCAAAAACTAGCAAACATGCTAGCTAACAATTACACGTTTAACACGTTCACAGTTTTTCTTTAATGTTTTCTTTTTTTTGTTTACATTTGAACATAAAATCTTGATTCAATTTTAAGTATTTTAGCTAATCATTTTTCATTTTGTAGAAAATTATTCATTAAAGACAATAATGTGGTAAATGTTACCTAGCATGTTAGCTCATTTTTGATTTGATTTTGCTAGCTAACACGTCCCACACTTTTCTCTTCAAACACATTTTACAAATTCACTGTTTCCGTTAATTGTTTGCTTTTTAGCATTTTAATACTAAAATCTTGATTAAAAATGCTTATGTATTCCAGCTAATCGTTTTTTTTTTTGTTTCGTAGCTTGTTTTACTAGCATTTTGAGACACGGAATTCTCTTAGCTAACAAAATCAAATCAAAACCTAGCATGTTTAGCACATTTAACACATTTACTGTTTTTCTTAAATGTTGCTCTTTACATTTGAACATAAAATCTTAATTTTAAATGTTTATCTATTTCAGCTATTCTTTTTTTTTTTTTAGCTTAATTCACATTTGTTTTACTAGCATTTTGTGCAGCACAAAATAAGTCATCACAGACAATTCTGTGGTAAATGTTAACTAGCATGTTAGCTAATATTTGATTTGACTTTGCTAGCTAACACTTCCCACACCATTCTCTTCAAACATGTTTAGCACATTTTACAAATTTACGTTTTTTCTTAATTATTTCCTTGATTTGATTTAAAATGTTTATGTACCTTCGGCTAATCGTTTTTTTGTTTGTTTTGTAGCTTGATTCGTATTTGTTTTACTAGCATTTTGCACAGCGCTTTTTAGCTAGCAAATCCAAACCTAGCATGTTTAGCACATTTAACACATTTGCTGTGTATCTTAAATGTTTTTTTTTGTTTGTTTTTTTTACATTTTGAGATAAAATCTTGATTTAAATGATTAAGTGCACCGTCTGTATATTTTATAGGCTTTTAAGGCTTTTTTCAGGGTTAAGAGACACCTTTTTTATTAACCAAGAAGCGACTTCTTGTGTGTTTAGCACCTTTTGTTATTTTAAATTAAAGTTTGCTTTTGGTTTGCTGGCTGGGGAGCGCAACTAGCCAAAGGATGATTTGTTAGCGTTAGCATAAACAACATGGCTCCTGTTTACTTTCTTTGGCTTACTGATTCAGTGTGGGGGGGAAAGGTACAGGCACCTAAATCAGTGGGAAAAAAAAGGCTGTGAAAGAAATACGGAGGAAAAAAATGGATGATAGATTTTAGCAGGCTTTAATCCCCTCTTCTGACCCCTTCCCCCCTAAACAAATTACACAAATTGTTATGTTATGAATAAAATAAAATGGAAAAATACTGCCACAAAATGCAATGCTCAAACAGAGGACATGCTATTGTTCATGAAGAAACCCAAAGCCTGTTTTTTTTTTTTTTTTCCACAGAAATGATTTGTTTAGGAAAACGACAAATAAAATAAAGCTTCAGCTGGACTACGTTCTACTGGAGCAATCAGCAGGAAGTTTAAAAAAAAAAGTCATGCAAAAAAACAAAACCCAGCTCTGTCGCGAGCATGGCCTCACCCCTAGAGCCACGTGGGTAGGGTATGACAGATGACTAAGGGAGAGAAGGTAAAAAGAAGGGTAAAGGGGGATGGGGAGTGTCTGAGACCCATGCCAGCTACAGCCAACACAAGCAGCCATGGACACTAGGGGGAGCTAGAGAGTCCATCAGGCATCATGCACTTTAAAAAAATACATCTACACCACTTCTAAAAAAAAAAAAGACAAAACGACAGATTCAGCCACCATCGCTTAAAAAAAAAGTACCTCCCCCTCTCCCGGTGCCCCCAAACACATGACCACACACAGCTTCGGGGGTAAAAAAAAAATAATAATAATCTACCATGCCATGCAGAACATTCTGGTGATCTCAAAACAAAATCCACTCCTGAAGCACTGACTTCTTATTGTGAACAACCTTAAAGTCTATTAAAAAGGAGAGGAAAAAGAATCCGTTTCCACATACACACGCACACACGCGCGCGCACGCACACACAGTCTGCATGCGTTTAAAAAGGTCACTGAGACGAAGAAAGAGTCACACATTTCAAGCAAGATACGACCCTCGAGAAAAAAGTCCACAAAAGAAGAGTCAAAACAAGCAAAATGAAGAACCAACCAGCGTTATGGCACTGCCTGCGACAGTCAACAGGAATCATCATGTACATTCATGAGCTTCAAGAATCAGTGGCATATACCGCTAGTTAAAGAAAAAGACATGTTTTTTTTTTCAAAACAAAAAAAAAAAAAAAAAAAAAGACACTCACTCAGAGCAGGTATTTAAACAAAACAAACAAACAAACAAACAAATTGTAACATAATGCTTGGACAAGCAAAGAGCGGTAAACGGGTCAAATCCAGGAATGTGATTGGCTAAAACAAACAAATCTTCAGCATGCGCAAAAGAACGTAACCGTGCAAGTAGCCGTGTGCTGATAATTTAGATCATATTTATTCCAACACATTTATTATAAATGTATTAAAAAATTCTTTCCATCCTTCACACAGTCGACCATTATAAAAAAAAAAAAAAAAAAACAGTTCGGTGACTAAAGGGTCGTGACATGTCGAGCCTAAAAACTTGTGGAAAACGTTAGCCGCGCTAATATCTCCTTATTTACCAAGCGCTCGGGCATTTGCGCTTCAAAGGCATCTGTAGAGAAATTAATAAAATACTTTTCCTGTTGTTTTTGCAGAGGTTTCAATATTACAGCGAAGGTGAGGAAGCTGATTGGTTAGCTCTTGTCACATGACCTGCGGGTTTCTTGTGCCGTTCTAAAATATACATATCAGCGAATGTAACCATGTTTGTTACATTCTAACTAGCATACTAGCATACAAAAGAGCTAGGATATATTAATATAAGTATTTAGCCGTAAGTATTAGCTAGAAACCGCTTTTTAGCATAAGATTCTTTAAAAAATTTACCAACTTTAGATTCCAAACATGTCTTGGATGATCGTCTGTGTAAAGCTGAAATTAACGATGCCATTTTATTCTTTCATCGTTCCTTTATCTATAAATTAATGTACTGTTTTAATCAACTCACAGGCTTTGATTAGTCTTAAAATTTGTCTAAAACAATGCCTGGCTATACTTAAGCTGTCTTTGGTTGCCCATGGTGACTGATTATCAGCACACGTCTGCGTGCATGCTTCGCAACCGAGCGCGTTCCACCCCAGCAGCAACCGGAGACCAAATTGAGCAGGCAGGAACCCAACACATCCATACAAACAGTTCATGTCCAACTTATTCCACCATGCAGCTGCTTCCAGATCACCGCATGCCAAAGACGCTCCCAGACATGCTTCACCCATTAATCTAGACCATAAGCACGTGTACACCCATCACCCGTACACACACACACACGCACATGCCAGACTAGAGAAGCACAATTGGTTACTGGTGCCAGAGACGTGAGGCTCATCAAGACAGATCTAAACACTCACCTCGATCTTCCTGCCCTCCACTATCGTCCCGTGTAGCCTCTCGCGGGCTTTCTCTGCGTCTGGGCTGTTCTCGAACGTCACGAAGCCGAAGCCCTGAGGGACGACAGTGACAGCGTCAGTAAGACAAACAATCGGCGAGGGACTCTTCCGGGATACCGTGTCCAAAAATCCATTGGCGTGAGGACGGCAGATGAATAACAATTGATTATAAGACCAGAACAAGGAAAATTACACACTTTATAATGAATAAATTGAATATGCGAGACAAATAGTATTTCTGAATCTTTAGTATGCGAATTAAAGTACGCAGTTGTTTCCGGATGACCCGTTATTCCAGCACAGATATGCATACGATGTACACTTTACTATCCCACGAGCACGCGGGAGAGACGACTTATCATACGTGGAAGTAGCGGAAAGCGGCAACGCGTCTTTTTGTGTGCTTTAAGTAGCCTTAAATGCTTAAATAAAGAAAACTCTTTGTTAAATTGCACTTTTTCAACGTCATTCAAGTTAAACATTATCCAACTTTGAATTTGCGCTGCTGTGACGTCATCTGTCACATGTCAATTTCAAAATGGCGGATGCAGACTGTTAAATGTAGACTGTTAAAAGTAGACTCGGACGGGCTGTCAAGTATTCTGAAAATTAAACGTTAAATTTTAATTAAAATTAAAAAATTAAACATTTCATATGTCAGATCCATGGAATACTCAACTGTGATTGGTCAGAAATTGCGGATGAATTCAAAAATGTTAATATGATATTTTTAGTAGAGATTTTAGTCAACATTTTATAAGGAAGTCTAAAAAAAATAAAAATCGTAGAAAGTTAAATTTATCCCGTACGATCGAGCCACTGTGGAAATCGGTGTACAGGTTATTATGTTGCAGTTCGGACCGTTCAGAATAACTGTGGGATTTCAGGTGCACTTTTTCTTGCCAGCACAGCAGCTTTAATAATGAGTCACAAATTTTTTGAACAACGGAGCAGTTAAACAGCCATTAGCACAAGATCACCTTTAAAAGTCTCTCACTCTCTCACGCTTCCATTTTTTTTTTTTATCTTCTCTCACGCTCTTTCTCTGTCTCACTCTTCCTCACTCTGTTTGTCTTTCTCTGTTCCGTCTTCGCTTAACCGTTTCTCTGTAACAGCCAATCCATACGTTTCCTTCCACTTCCTTATGCACCGCTTTACGCATTAAGTGAGGCGATTTTTCTAGTCGTGGCAGAAGTTACAGTAATCAGATATATATTACATTAGCGACACACGACACTAATTATAGATTATGGTGTGTAAAAGATAACGGCAAGCGCGTAGCAGATACAGAGGGTGGTGGTGGTGTGTGTGTGTGTGGGGGGGGGGTTATAGTGCTAGTGTCTATAGCCTTTCTTTGGGTGTTAGCTTTATAACTTTTGAGTCGATATTAAACATTTACAAAAACTACAGCAGGATGCAAATTATTAGCTCAATGTTTATTAGCGGTGTGCAATAGAACACAATTACTGTGTCACCCAACGGCATTTCTACTATCAGGAAAAAAAGAAAAAAAAATAACATTAAAGGATTAGACTTATGTACACGTGTCCAAATATTTTACTATGCATTTTATTCGTCTATGATCAGTGACATTAAGAGTGTCCTGATATGAAAATGTGGGAATGTTGGGAAACGTCTTGAAATGTTTCAAATATTTTTGTTTAATAAATTTCACACAGAGATAATTGGAGCCTGAAAGATTGTTAAACCTACCACAACTGTTAGTTTGGCAAAATGTGTGTGTGTGTTGCATAAAGACAGCCGTGTGGATTCCGTTTCAGAAGTAGTGGTGCATGGCCCGAGTGTGATGTAAAAGAGTGAGCTACGGGTTTAAACTTTGTGTGTGTGTGGTATTTTATATAACTTTCTCAGGCGCTGGTGTTAAAAAAAATTGCTGCGTGGGTCTGGTACCTTAGAGCCTCTCTCGTTGAAGATGATCTCCACATCCAGGATCTTCCCGAATTGCTATGTGGAGAAAAGAAAGGAAAAAAGATCAGATTATGAGGCTCGGTGCTTGTGAGCGAATAGCGGGATGAAGCATGGCCTGCGGGTGGGAGGCTGCGGGGTGGGGGATGAACAGCCAAGCTACAGAAGTCGCGTTCAATTACATCCTGCACTGACACAGAGTTACATGCAGCTGGAATATCATTAACACACTGGATGTTTTCTAAAAGATTTAATAGACTTTATTTTGAGCCTTTTTTATTTTCGATTTTTTTTCAGCAACGTTCGTTTTTTTGTCCCGATCCCCAAACACCCAAACACTTTAATACTAATTTATTAACCTTCTATACCCGCTTATTCCCTAATTCAGGGTCACAGGGATCTGCTGGAGTCCTATGGGCAATTCAGAATCACCAATCTGTGACTGTAGGAGGAAACCGGAGAACCCAGGACCTTTTTGCTATGTGAGGCAACAGTACTAAGCCCCCGTGCTGCCCTAACACTTTAAATATGACAGACATAAAAGTTGGGTCTTTCCTCAATCTTTTTATTCACATTTTTAAATTTTATTTTTTTAATTTTGAAAAACCAATTAACTCGCACAAATCCGCTAGTAAAACTTTTTTACATTTTTAAAAAATAGTGTAAAAAAGTATATAAAATTAAAACTAGTTGAATTTTATTTTGCACATGATTTAAGATTCACATTCTTAAAGTTATTGCGGTTTATTTTGCGTCGAAATCTAACAACCAAATATAGATTTTTTTTTACGTCTGTATAAATGTTATAAAATGTACAATAATCACAAATTCAGGCTTGTGAAACTGAATTTCTTTAAAATATTCATTAAAATAGTTTTTATTCGTTTATCTATATTTTATTACACACAATGAATGTGTTTTGATATTTGATATTTGTTAATGATATTTGCTGCATTATACTAATTATTTAACTTTTATACTTTTTATGTCTAACTTGCATGTCTTCCTACTGTTATATTGACTTATTTTACAGTAGTTTAAAAGAAAAACATTCAGCACAAGGGGGCAGTGTTGTTCAGGACTCGCTTCATTAACCCTTCTCTTTGTCCTTTGGATTTCTGCTTACTGCGCCAAAAAACGTCCTATGCGCCCTGAAACAAAGCCCTGTGCCGGTAAAACCTTTTCACACCATCTCCGACACGCTGATGTTTTAGGAAAGTGACTTAAAAGCCGAAGCAGGATGTAATTATTGTGGGAGATGCCGTCGGTGGAAATCGTGAAAACGGACCAAACATTTTAGAATCACTGACTGATCACCGAGATATAATGCTATTGTGCTCATTTATTGGCAGTGATTTACACCTGCACTGTTTGTTTCTCATTCAACAATGATTTTTAATCGGTTGTCATGGCGACACGGCTACGAAGCTGCCGTCACCCGCTATCATTTCAATACTGAACTGTTTTGATGGAAGTACAGATGACGTTAGATGCAAGAAGTAAAGAAGGCAAAATGATCGCACCCCGAACATCTGGCGCAGGTCGGGGTCTCGGAAGCGGAAGGGGATATTCGAGACGTGGAGACGTTTCGGGGTCACTTTCCCGTCTGCGGAGTCTTCGGCCCCGGATACTCCCGAACCGCTGCCGGAAACGCACTGGCCCTCAGTCTGGGGGGAGCCGTCTGATAACTGCAGGAGGAAAGAGAGGGAGAGAGAGGGGAGAAAGAGACACAGACAAAAAGAGACAAAAATAAGAGTATGAGAACAAGAGATAAATAAAGACAGATAGAACAAACAAAGACAAAGAAGAAGAGAGAAAACAAACAGTGAGAGAGAAACAGAGAGACAGAGAGAGGCATACCAGGTTATCCCAACACTTCAAACTGGACACTTGCACCAACAACACGGTTAACATTCTGTAAACTAGTTACATGATAAAGCCAAGTGGCTTCAAATACAAGACACGATTCAAATGAATAATTTTAATCAAATAAAATTAAATTAATTTTTTTTTTTTTAATTGTACAAGCTGAAGGTCACCCTGAAACAGGCTACTAGGAAAATGTAGTAAGTTACGCTATTCATCCATGCCAAACGAAAATTTACTACACCGAAGCTGCAACTTTTAATGGGGAAAGTGGTAGCTCAATGGTTAAGGTGTTGGACAGTCATCTGGGTTTGATTCCCAGTACCACCAAGTTAGTACTGTTGGGCCCTCGAGCAAGGCCCTTAAATCACAATTGCTCAGTTGTAAAAAGAAAACGAATGCAAATCGCTCTGGATGAGGGTGGACGTACGGACATTCGGACATACTACTCAATTTTGCGAACCATGCATACTCGCATGAAAGTTTGCAATTTTGGACAAAACCTGTGTTGTCTTGAAACATATCCCTTTGGCCAAAACGTACTAGAGACGCTGTCAAAACGGTAATTATATTAGCGAACGTTATTCGAAACCTTTGGCCAGCTTTGTTGTCAAAATTTGTCGACTAATCAGAATCGAGAACCGCAGCGCCGTGGTATAAACTGCGAAAAAATATCACAAAATCCAACAGCAACAATGACGATACAGGTACGCTCCACTGGAACATGTTCCTATCTTTCCTACATGTTTTTTTTTTTTTATCTTGCACCTTCTTGTAAATTTGCGCCATACTGGGCGTCTACTCCAATACTGCAATTCCCTTTTACAGGATCAATAAAATAAGCATGGGTCTGTTCCAGAAACAATGCAACTGCCCTAATGAGAGCAATAAAGCAGGCTGGCAGACACGTGTGCATTAGAAAGGTCAATAGAGCATCAGTGGATCAATCAATATTCTTCTGTTATGAGATTTCAGATGGAAAAACAGCTGCATTCTATTCTAAACTTGTGTTTCTACCAAACATATGCCTGATGTTCTCAAACAGGTGAGAACGGACCAATCAAGACACCCCCCCCCCAACCACCTCTTTTGCCCCTGAATGGGGCAGCTATGCAAACAGCCCCCTACTTTACCATATGCTCTGATCTAACGTGAGAACACTCACTTGTGTGTTGAGAGTGCTGGGGGCTGAGGAGGGGTTCGTGATCCCTGCCGGCGCCTCCACTTGCCCCTGGCCCCCTGCAGGGTAAATACCGCTGCCGCCGAAGTCCAGCGGCAAGCCGTTTTGAGGCGGCGGAGGAGGAGGTGGAGGAAAAGACGAGTACGGTGGGGGGACGAGGCCTTCCTGAGCCCCCATAGCATCCTGAGAACCCTGACAGAGAGAAGGAGAGAGAGAGAGAGAGAGAGAGAGAGAGAGAGACAGACACACAGACAGGGTATGAAATACAGGTTAGATTGTTGTGTGGGGTTAATTGACTGCTTGGCTGGACTCCACTCCACAGACTAGCATCAAGAAGGAGGAGGGGCAGGTGAGCGGGTGGGTGATGTTAGAAATGGAAGAGACAACTGAGCTCCGTTAAATGAACTGATAAAAGAGTGCAGGAGACGGCGGACGTCAAACGCGCGGGAAGTGATGCGTGTGAGAGACAGAAGGCACTCAAGTGATCGTCTAATGGTTCTACAAAAGCTTCTGATGCAGGAAGTGCGTCTAAAAGCCGAGCTTACTGCATTTCTTCCCGCACGTCACTCCATCTCTATTCAGTTAGCGAACGTGCGGATGTTACTTCCGTCTGAAATTAAATCTGAGACCCCGTACTTTAATACTAACTGTAATAAATCAAAAACTTTAACCTGTGAGTATTTCAACATATTAAGAAGAGTATGAGACGGTAATACTACTACTACTACTACTACTACTAATAATAATAATAATAATAAGCTGTGAAGTCAAGGCTTGCTTTTGCTACGTGATCTGTGTACAACTTTAATCTTATATCAAAACCCTTATACTTTTTTCATATTACAGTTTTTAGCAGTCTTCTACTTTTTCCACTGCAAGTCCTAATATAAACAATACACTTGTCTCAGATTAATTAATAAAAATCTCCATTCACCTCAAAATCAACGAATTGTTGTAGGTGTAGAGGAAAGATGACTGTGTGTACTGAGGAGGGGAATAAATGTAAGGGTGGGGCTTCTGAAAAGTGTAAAATATTGTCAAATCTGCTGTTTGTTTGCAGAGAAGACTTTGTAGTAACTACATTGTCATTACATAGTAATTACAGTTTAATAAGCATGAAAGTTGATCATTTGCACATTGTTTTAAGTTCTGCTACTGCGTACACATTTCTAGCAAGTTTAAAACGTTCTGATGCAGAAAATCTCTTTTGTAGCTTCCACAAAGATTATTTTTATTTAATTTATACCAATAAAGTCTAAACAGTGTGATTTTACATTCGATAATTCAATTTTTGTATCAGAATCTTCAGAAAAATATAAAAACCGTTATTATATTTTTATCTTGTTTCTATTGTATTTTTCGATCGCATTTTTTTAAATTGTATTTTTATTTTATTAATGGCTTAAAAAATACACAATTAAATTATATTGGATGTACAAATAATTTAGTAAATTAAGTAAATTCAACACTTTTATTTTACTTTACTTTCAATATAAAATGTCACCAGATTTTGGACCTGGCTTGATGTTTTCTTAATCCAAATAGGGAACGAGCTCTAATGTAATCAGTAGATTTTACACACGCTGTATGGAACGAGCGCCACTCTGGAACCGTGTGACTGCTAGTCGACAAGAATCTTTGTAACAGCAATAAAAACCCACACAAAGTACTTAAAATTTTTATGGGAAGCGCAGTTCTCAATCTCGCGCCTTAGACCTCTGTAGAGACAAGAGGAATTTCAGGCGGCTGTTAAATATTCATGAGCAACTCATGCATAATTAAGAGCAAATGGCCTCGACACACACTCTTACGAATGACGCCGAGAAGGAACGCGCCAGCAGTCAGACGTGTGCACACGGACCCAACACACAACACCTGACCCCTACCAAACCCCCCCCCCCACACGCACACCACCTGCTACTAGACATGTGCCACCAAACATGAAGCACCTTTATTAGTAAAAACCACACCAAACACACATACACACACAAAATTTGCAAACGCATGCAGAATATAGAACAAATTGTGAGACTTAATTACACAATCCAATATCACAAACCAGGAAATAGTATCTCATCTATAAATATCAGCTAATAATGTGCAGTTAGTGGCGCTGCAAGGGTTGGGGGTTGGTTAAGCTGATCTATGGTTGCCTTTTTTGGGGGGGGTTGTTTTATTAGTGGTACCAATACTAGCAGTAATGTAATAATATGTAATTATTTCATAGGGCCCAAAGTTGCCAGCGACGCCGCCGTGTGCAGTTACAGGAAATGATGATGTAATGCAGCCGGACGCCATGTACCGTTCCTCACCCTGCAGTAGGATTCAATCCGATTAGTTGTCATGATAATGCGACTGCCTTTAGAAGCATTGCTTACATAATGGTAGCTATAAAAAGCTATAAAAAACATTCTATCACCGGCCTCTCCTTCTTCTTCTGCAATCAATCAAAAGCAGGTGCAAGTCTTAATTTCTGATCGCCGTCTAGACTAAAACAAGTTCAGCAGGTGTCGTCGGTTTAAAACGGCGGCTCACAGGACTAACAATTGCTGCAGTTTTGACAGTAAATATTTACAGCAGGCTACTTTGTGATTTACAAGATGATTAGCATGATTGTAGCAGGCTAAATTATCGGTGTATATATTGTTATATATTTTTGAACAGTTAATGATTATAGTTAATGATAGTTAATGATTTACAGTACTGGGGCCACTGGCAACCGAAATTGCTAGTAAGTTGTTGTAAATTCTACTGGTAATTTCTATACAGTCTATACATAAGCAGTATACAGCTAAATCAACAACTCTGGCTACCAGTATTGCTGTTTTGACAGGCAAATTACACGCCACTCGCTGCAGTTAGCTGGCTGGTTTACTGCTAACGACTAGTACTAATATCTTTTTCCTGTAACGTCATACATAATGTCAATTCGTCAAGCATTTTCCTGTGTCAGGAAAATGTGACATCGTTTAACAGCGGGTTGTTCTGAGGACGTGAACAAATAGAAACCGTGCATCCCAAAACAACCATCAGATCTTCTGACCAATCAAAACCAGGAATTTATCTCTGAGGCTTGAGGCTTGTGCAGACGTCAAAGGTGATTGTTCGCAGATAAACTTTAGAAGATAAACACTAAATTGGCTGCAAACGACGAAACTAGAACCACCACTGCATCCCGAGCTACGATTTTTTTCAATTAATACAACAAGAATAACTTTTGATTCCGCACTACAAATTTCCGCACACGCTCTGTACAGACGTGTCTGTGTGTTATGATGATCCAACTCTGAATAAACATCTACTGTTAAAGGGCCTCACAACAGCTGGACATACTCATGCACCATGAGTTCAAGTGGGGAGAGAGAGAGAGAGAGAGAGAAAGAAAGACAAAGGGGGGTGAGAGAAAAAGAGAGTGAGAGAGTGTGTGTGAGAGAAAGAAAGAGAGAGAGTGATAGGGAGGAAGATAGAGACAAACAAAGTGAGAGGAAGAAAGAGAAAAAGAGGGAAAGAGAAAGCTGGTAAGACAGAGTGAGAGAGTGAATAAGAGAGCCAGAGAGAACACAGAGACCTTCAGGCCAATAAAACCAACGTTGACGCAAAAAGCTTGAGAGGAAAAAAAATTGACAAAAGAAAAGAGGTTCAGAAGACAAAAAGTAAAACTAGAGATATTAAAAATATTACAATAATATGGATAGAAAAGTTTAGAAGAGCAAGGGAAAAAAAATCGGTTGAGACAAAAAGTAGTAGTAGATGAAGGAGGGAGACCAGAATTGTGATTTGTGCACAATAGTAGGAAAAAAATTAAAAGTGTAAAGCGAGAAAGGGAAGAAAGGATGCAAAGGAAATATTACCAGGAGTGACGGAACAGAAATCAGGAGAGAGAGAGAGAGAAAGGGAAAATGGGGTGAAAGGAAAGTCTGTGCTGTCAAGTGCACATTCCTTCTGGATGGTGAAACAGGCATCACGTCCCTATATGGCAGCGCTGCGTGGACAAAGAGGAAGAAAAGAGAGAGAGAGAGAGAGAGAGAGAGAGAGAAGAGAAAAGACGAGCCTGGTAATAATAGCTCTGCTATCTGCTCTGCCTGCGCTGGTATGAACGGGTGATTTATCACCTGCTGTCACACTGCAGCAAACACACTACTCGCCTGCCTCCCTGTGTGTGTGCGCGTGTGCATGTGTGTGTCCCCGTTCAGCTCGGTACGCTCTTTCAAAACACACATGGGTTACATTATCATTTCATTACGAAAAAAAAATCTTTTTATAAAAACTGTAGAATAAAATGTTATTTTTCAAAAAAAAAAAGTCTTTATAATAATAATAATAATGAAAAATTATTATACTATTTAATTTTAAAAAAATATAAAGACAACCTTGTTATAAATATAATAAATGTATTTAAAAAAAATAAAAGCTATTAAAATAATAATAATCATTATTATCATAGTTATCGTAAAAAATTAAACAAAAACCACAATAGAACCTAATAATTTTCTTTTAAATAAAAATTTACTAAAGCTTTAAAATAATAATAATAATCATCATCATTATCGTCATCAACAAGTCATTAAAAATATAAAATGCATCCTTATTTTAAATATATAAATTTGTTTAAAAATTTAAAGGTTAAAATAAAGCTGTAGAATAATAATAATCATTACAGGTTGAAAAATTATGCAAGAAGACTTTAATATAAATGATCCCTCGCTTTAAAATTAAATATAATATAATATATTATATTTACAACATACAGTATATGTTTTGAATATATTAACTAACAAATGAAGTATAAAATACTTACGTTATAAAATATTAATTATAGCTCAAATAAATTAACAAAAAATAAATGCATCCTTGTTTTAAATATAACCTAAGTTTTTAATAAAGTATAATGTATATTAAAATATAATTATATTAATTTTAAACAAATTAACTAAAAAAACAAAAAACAAAACACACACACTATGAAAAAAACTTTTTTTTCTTATTTTTATAAAGTAACAAACAGAATAAAAGTCTATTACTTCTAAAAATACTAAAACAAAATGTAACTTTTTTAACCATATTTATGCTATGACAAACTGAAATTTTCCAACAGCATGAATAATTAGTACGTAAAGGAATTATTAACCCGGCGAATAACCCAACGTCGGCTAACAGCTGCGTGGTCGGGGCAGTGGTGCCAAAGCACAAGAAACCTCCTGACTGACTGGAAAGTGCTTTTGATTTATTGCGTCTGGAAGAGTGATATTGTGATACTGTGGGTAAAGTATTGCCTACATCAATCATCGCAAATGTACAGCGACTAGCTCACGTCTACGACGGCCCTAAAACCGGCTAGCTCCAGCGTTCCTTTCCTCGGTCACAGGAAGTCCCGTTGATCTGGTCAGACGGCGTGCTAACGCATAGGGCGACGCGGCAGACAGGAAAATAAACTGCGCAAATGCGATTTGCGGGTAAAACTCAATTGTGTTAAATTGCAATAAGCTTGGAGAGGGTGCAGTGCGAAAACAGCCTCTTAATGCAGTTAATGTCTCTGTGTGTGTGTGTGTGTGTGAGATCATTCAGTGCTCTCGAGCTGTGTAAGAGCACATGAGCGGTGGAGCGAGAGACGAGGGGAAAAGCGCCCGTTATTAACAGGTCAGCGAGCGAGCGATGGTCATAGAGTAATCATAAAAAAAAATAAATAAATAAATAAATAAACTGCACAGCATTGTGGGTGCTCTGTGAGCGATGGGGCGCTTTGTTAACATGACAGCTGTACTGATTGCCATCGTTACACCTAAAAAAAAAAAATAACCAATTCAGATATTATATCATTTGACACAACAAAAGAAATTCTGGTGGCTAGCTTTGAAAGTGCTAATTTGACGAGTTAGCATTTTCTTTTCACATTAGAATTTACGTATTTTTTTAAATATTTTATTAGCCATTATAAAGATACGATTTGCAAATGCCCCAGATGGAGAAACATCTGGTTCCTATAGGTAATATTATGCAATGATTTTGCTCGATTTACCTAGATTTGCTTTACGTAGGCTTTCATGGGGATTAGAGAACATCAATTTCTATGGCTCAAGCAGTTTATCTGGCGTAGTGTGTCATAGTGCAGGCAACCAATCCCATGTCTACGGCGCTGACCAACATCAATGCAATAATTTCGGCATGTTTATGCCAATATTTTTTTTCCCCTCTGCCACATGGGTGGCCAATAGGAGCACAGAATCTCTTTCATACACAGCTTTTAAACATAGCAAAATTAGGCGAGATGACTGCTAGGTGGATAAACTAAATTAAAAAGAAAAGCTTTGTGGCATTATGATGCATCATTAAGGGATTACAATGACAGAATAAAAAATAAATAAACAAATAAAGGATAAATGTTGGCAATCAATAACGGAGACAATTCAGCAACCGGGGGGGGGGGGGGGGGGGGGGGAATGGGGAATTTGCCCAGATTGCAAAAATAAATAAATAAATAAATACATTGGGATGGCTGCTAACATTTTGGCTGCTATTTCATACAACAGGCGAGAGTTTATATATTTATTTATTATTATATATTTAATTTTTTTTTCAGTTTAAACTAAGCTTAAAGGGCAACCTGCCGGCGAGTCATAGCATGTTCGATAGCAAATCACTCAACATGTTCTCATTTACAATAGCGATCTAGTGTTTACCGTAAATAAATTATTTGTGGCAGGAGCTTAAATTTGAATATATCTTTTAAGGTAATCGATTGTTCCCAGAGAAAAGTTTTTAGCTACTGGAAAACCATTAAAAGTGCCTTTATAGTCTGATGTATTTGGTACCTATGACAAGATTTGATCCAATCCAAATCAGACTGGATTTCAACTGGGCTCTATTGAAAAATGATTGGGCAGTTACTATGCTAACTGCTAACTTGGGTTTAAACTATGAAGCAGAAGAACGTGGTTACACTTGGCTGTTTTTAGCTGATAACATTTACATAATTAGCTTCAATTATGATTGGTCATGGCAGTAAAATGGCTTCTAGTTAAGCTTGTGTAAAATAAGCTCGGACCCCTCAGGTTGCTGGTCGGTTTCTGTGTATTCCAACTAATGTGAATCACATGGACATCGTACAAAACGGTACATTAAAAAAACCCTACTCAGGTCAGAGTTTAAGAATAAAATGACAATGTTACTATTATCCTTCCCTACAATACATGTAACCAGAGCAGCTTTGAGGCACTGTGTCCAGTTAGTGTGGCGTTAATCACCCTCATTCTCGCCTCTTTCTTTCAAGTGCTGGAAAAACCCTGCTGGAACCTTGGGTGTGTGACGGGTCTTGCCTGTCTGTCAAACAGCACAGTCAGGCAATTATCGGCTAGCAGCTAGTCAAAGCCTGTCCTTATAGGGTCCGATTCTTTCTGCAGATTTGGAGCAATTACTTTATGACTCTTCGAAGCAGTAAATCACTGCCGAGATTTCTTGGATGTTAGCCACAGGCTTTAAAAGTATAAGTGAAGATTAGAGTAGTGTTTGTGCACATAAACACAGAAATAGATACTCGCTCACACACACAAAACATACTCTCTGCGCAGTGCAGTACGTGTTTGCATATGTCCTTACACACTCCGCCTTCTATACACTGCAGATGACCGAGAAACGAGTTGATCTAGTTTGGGTCGAGTCACGTTGACACTTTGCATGATGACTAATTCATGTGAGAAAACTTACTTTTAGAGAATTCCAACCTGCTAAAATAACAGTCAGCCATTTACAAAATTCCTACACCTTAATCCTGTTCTGAATTGTGCCATGATGAGCTAATGCAAAGTCATTTCCTGTTGTTGTGTAACACCTAACTGTATTTATAGCAATGGAGAAGAACCTGAATAGATCGCACCGTTCTATGAGGGTGTACAATGTTGGCTATGTCAGGGGGGGAATAAAAACAGTAAAGAGACAAATGGTCAAAAAATACACCAGAACATGACAACCGAACGCTATTAAGCTCTGTATAATTATTATTTTTTACGTATGAGCTGGTTTACTTTAAAAACATTAACATATGTTGTCTACGGTGGCACACTTGGCACTAAAGTGGACACATTTTTTAACAATTACTTCCGAATACATACTACTAATAATTTTCTATACTGCCACTAAGAGTGCTGGAGTTTACACAGACACAACATTAAGAACACACAAAAATACAAATTCCTTAATTGTACTTTTTTTTTTTTTTTAAATAAACCCTCCGGGACTTCACAATTTATTATCTGCAAAATATCCACTTGAGTTTTTTTTTCATAACAACAAAGAATTTCCACAGATTTAGGCCAAGACATATTCCCCTTTTAGCCAAAACCCTGATTAATTCACAAGCATCGAAAGTGTGTACAGCCGTCACAGAAGGTTAGCAAATGTTGGGTCCTATATTCATGCAAAAAACTCAGAACACGCTAAGACTCACAGCACAGGTGAAGTCTTTACAGCACAACGAAAGAGGGTTTAGCCAGGGACGCTGATAGCAATTTTGGGCCATACAAAGGAATATAAGGTTGGGCTTCCTATTAGACCCATACCGCGCTGTAATACATCAGATCTCTGGGGGCCTTCAAATTGCACAGGCCCTTAGAATCATTCTTAACCCACCATCTATCATCTAAAAGAACACAGAAAGCCTGAATTCTATCCCAGTGAACTCAGGACACAAAGCAGGGGGCATCCTGGATGGGGTGCCAACCCATCACAAGGTACAATCACACTTTACAAACAATGTAAAGATAAAGATCTTACAACATATTGTTGGACTGGGGGAACAGTTGTACCTAAAGAATAACCCTAAAGCATAAGAGTACATGCAAACTTTACACACACTGCAAAGGCGGGACATAAACCCCCAACCCTTGAGGTGTGAGGCAAATGTGGTAAGTGCTAAATGTGTTAAGCACTAAGCCACAATGCAAGATTTAACTAGTTTCAACCATGCTACACTGAATAACACAAACCTGCAGCTGCACAATTATGTGTCAGTCATAAAAGCACCAGGTGAGGTACCCGACACCCTGGTTCGTGTTACTGGGTTGGTAGTTTATTTTGTTCAAATACATATACACGTGAAACCCAAAACATCTGCTGGCAGACAGGCTGTGTATTTGTATGCAAATAAGTTCTTGGCAGCGTTTGATGCCTACTACATTTAGAGAAATAGAACTTGTGTTTTGAGGCAGACCATTGACTTGACCAGGGGCAGATTTTGTGTGTTGGGTTCAAATTAAGGGTTTCATGGAGGCTATAGTACTATCAAGAGATTTCAAGGACATGGAAGAAGGGACATCCTGGATGGGGTACTGACGCATCCCATCACAGGCAACAATTACACGCCTATTCACTCACTAGAAACAAGTGAGAAATGCTAATCTGCCTACGAGTCTTTGGACTAGGGAAAACTAGGGCAAACATGGAGTGCCTATAGGCAACCCCCAAAAAACAGGAAGAACATGCAACCTCCACACATTCACACACAGGAAACAAACCCTCAACCGTAGAAATAAGAGACAATGTGCTGATCACACAGCGAGGTGTGACCTTAGGTCAAGCGAAATTATTTTATACTGGTTGCAGATGAAAGGTAATTACGTAGAAATTAGTCACCTCACATTTAAACATACTGACAATAAACTACAACAAACAAAATAATAATATGCTAGTTTTCATGAATTTGCTATGACTTGCTAACTAGCAAGCAGCTACTTGCCTTCATCAACATTGTACTAATTACATGCCTTGCTTCTGAGGCGTTTTAAGTGTTAAATCTAGCTTGATGCGACATTTACACTTTATTCAACACATGGTTTGATTGAGCAACATACTGTTTTAAACAATTCAAGTGACGTCAATCCCGATGCGTTATCCTTCGAACCCGTTAGCATAAACTGGTTTGAAATGCGTTTGATGAGCCAAGGGTGACCCTGCGGTTCATGTGTCCGTGGATGATGCACAAAATTATCTTAATATGGTTCGAGGTCATGAATCCAGAAGTGCGAATCCCTGTTGAGCATTTACGTAAGACAGACTTGTCCTTTTACACCTTGTGTGGTTATCACTTTCCAAAAAGTGGGAATTTGCGCCCGAGTGTGTGTGCGTGTAGAAGCCGTAAATGGCAGATAGGCGTCTCTCCCTCCCCTTAGGGCACAAGCTCGGGTGGGGCTCTGCAAATATTTTAACAACCCTCTACTTCTCTCATAACACTTTCTGTCCTGACCTACGAGAAGCCATATAATTTTTCCTTTGCGCCGCCGGCACTCGGCAGCCATTCTCGCTGTGTCCCTGTGCTGCACTGTGCTGTGCTAACTCAATCAGGGGAAAGTCGTATCCCTCCATCTTTCTGACCAGATGGGATCGAAACAGTGCTCTGTTCTTATCCAGGAGTCTATATTTGGCCTGCATTAAGTCTGCCTATAGTTTTGTAAAGAAAGGGAGGTCTATTATTTAAAATATATATGTATGTAAATATATATGTATGTAAATATATATATATATATATATATATATATATATATATATATATATATATATATATATATATATATATATATATATATATATATATATATAGATCCCAGTGAGTTCCGGCTGTGACCTCCACCCACCCCCGTCGTCCTCAGCTTTTATAGGAAAACCGAGAGATAACAGCTGCCCGAGCCTGAGGCAGAGAGAACGAGAGAATGGAGAGAGGGAAGGATGGAGGGAGAAAGAAAAAAAAAAAAAAAAAAAGGGGGTCAAAACTGTAAAACGGAGCAAGATTTTGAGATATGAGACAAAAAACACAGCAATGTGCAGCCACATTGGCTGGGAAAATGCAATCCAGCAACATGAAACATCACAACCATATTGCAAAGTGTGTATGCAAGAAATCACAGAAATATACCGACAGATAGACAGGAGACATAGTGTTGGACGAACAACTGTTTCTAGGCACCTGCCCCCTTCGCTCAAAAGCCAGGGGTGAGTTATGGGGGACAGCTGGAGAGGAGGACAACAAAGCAGTTTCTTTTTCTAACCCCCACCCCCTCCTTCACTGTGAGCCATTTGGAGGAGTCCAGGCCTGTCTGTCAACGTGGCCCTAATGCACATACTTGGACCTACATGCGCTGAGACGCTGTCAAGACAATTTTTCCAAGTTAACATAACGTTACTATGCAAGCTGTGAAGCATGGGTGAACATTTTGGCTTTGTGAGTTCAAATCGCGAGCATGAATCACAGATCACAATCGAAGTCGGCCGATTTAATGTGCAGCGAACACGAGTGACGTCATGTTTACTACAAAGTCCACTTACCTGTAACACAGAAGGGTAATAAAGTCCCATCATTGTATTTGAACCAGGGACCCTGTCACTTCTTATCTGCTGTCTCGATGCCCTGCGGTGTCCGTGCTCTACACATTCAAAATCTCCCTCGCTCGATCCCCTCCTCTTACTGTTTCCGCCTAGCGCCCCCTCCCCACCTTGTTCTCCTGTGCAGCTCCAGATCACTCTCTGACACGCTGTCTTTTGCACTGACTTTTGTGGTGTGGCGTCCTTGCCTGCTCATCTCTCTCTCCCTCTCTCTCTCTCTTCCTGCTTGTCTTTTCCTTCTCTCCTCCCCTTGCCCAGATACCATTTGTTTGTTCACTTGCTCCCTCCCTCACTCTCTCCCTCACGTCCTCCCTCCCTTCTTCAACCACCTCCTCCAACTGCCCTGTGTCACACCTGCAATTTTTTTTTATTTCTCTTCTCCCTCCTACTGTTCCTCCCTCATGTAGGTGAGTAAATTGGGGCTGTTTGCACCTTTGGGAGTTCAAGAAAAAAAATCGAAAGAAAATGGGTTTTGCCTCATCCTCTGAGCCCTTTGATGGTCTTGGTTGGCAATATCAGCGTTCCGCTCTTTAGCCGGCTAATAGACAACGAATCTGATGGAACTGTGGGCCGTGATATTCCGTTAATAGATTGGCACAAAGTGATGGCGGGTAAGAAAAGCATTCCGACGCCAGGATGATTTTAGGATTGAAATTTTAAAGCTGGGGCAGCTGGTTGGTGTGGTTGGAAGGTTCTACATTTCTGCGTTGTTCTGATACTTAAAAGCAGCTGGATAAACTGGCCTCCTGGTTTAACAGATGGTGATAAATGGATAAAGAAAAGGATAGAGGGATTACAGAGGAAGAGAAAGGAGGATAAACCCGGGATAATATGAGGATTACCGACAGCAACTAAACCATCTGATAATGCGCCAAAATACGACCGAAAACTGGGTAAAATCTGGAATGACATATGTTACTCAGGGCCAAAATATGAACATACATATACTATTCAGTGTTGAGACATAAATCGGTAATAAAATTAATTACAAATAATAAATATAGTTTAAAATATTTTACATTTAAAATTACAGTATTAAATAATTCGTACTTTTTGTATTTAACAATCTAACCATGTAATTCCAAGACTTTTATTTTGACTTATTTTCCAGACAAATTTACGCAAACAAATACTTGAGGTTTTTTTTTTAGGTTAAGGAAATAAATTCCCCTTTATTATTTTGTGAGTTTAATATTATTCTTAATCATAACTGAGGTAAAATGTTTAATTAATCATATTAATTATTAAGTCACATTAATCAATAATTAAGATTTTTCAACTTAATTTAGCTCTGTAATTTTCCCACATACACAGTACACAAGAAAACTAAATAGTGTGTAAATTTGTGTAAACATGAATGAGGTAAATATGAGGTTGAATAAGTAGCGTTACTAATTTAGGAGTTAAATAAAGTGCAGGGGTGACGGTGTGCAATATTACAATGTTAACAGAATTGAGCTTATATCCATAAAGCTGCATGTCTTATGTGCATTTGGTGTACAGTATGGGTTGACCGATTATCAGCCTGGCCAAATATCAATACCGATATTAGGTATTTATTTAAATCTGTATCGGTCATTTTCAAAAACCATTTGCTAATAAAATAATTTCATTTTAAAACACACTTCTCCTTTCGGCTGTTCCCTTCTAGGGGTCGCCACAGCGAATCATCTGTCCCCCCCGACCCTATTCTCTACATCCTCTTCACTCACACCCACTAACTTCATGTCCTCATTTATCGCATCCGTATACCTCCTCTTTGGTCTTCCTTTTTACCTTTTTGCCTGGTAGCTTCATTTTTAACATTCTCCTACCAATATATTCACTATCCCTCCTCTGGACATGTCCAAACCACCTTAATCTGACTTCCCTGACTACCCCCAAAAAAACATCCAACATGAGCCGTCCCCCTGATGAAGTTCCTAATTTGTCCAACCTCGTCACTTCCAAAGAAAACCTCAACATCTTTGGCTCTGTCTTTAAACCATGCATCATAGCTGGTCTCACCACTGTCTTGTACACATTCCACTACTGGACTGCATTAGTCGCGAGTGAGCGTATCATTCTCGTTCTGACTAAAGAAAAAGCAACCTCACTACAACCTGCTGAATTGGGACGTCTTATTATCATCATCAATTTTATTAGCTTATGAAACTTTAGAGAGTTATTATATATTTTTTAAATAACATGTTTAATTGTTGCTTATCATCATTTACAGAATGCAGCTGGATGCACCCTGCATTTTTGATATCAATAAGAAGAAGAAGAATGTTTGATTAACGTTATTATTAACAATTTAATACAATTTAATTAACAATTTAAGGTAAATATATCTTTAAAAAAATGTTGTCGTCAGATCGTGTTATTCGTTAATTTTTCGACATTAATTAAAGACAATTTAATTAATTGTATTAATCAGCCTACTTGATCTGTTATAATCTGTCTTTTAGGTCATATTGCCCAGTCCCAGTCTACAGTAACTCAAATAAGCAATCTTTACCACGACGGTGAGCAGAAAAGCATTTCAGAGGGCAAAGTCATGTATTAAAAAAAAATTGGATCTAGTGGCGTGCATTATTAAGATTAGGGATTTTTTAGGCATTATAACTAGGTGCAGTAACAGAAAATTGCATAAATGGGATCACTTTCTTTAAATAAATGCACGTAATGTTATATTCGGCTACACACATACAAATTAATGGAAAAACACTGCACACACACACACACACACGATAAGAAAAGGGATGAAAGGCCAATTTTTCCACTGATTTTTTTCATCGCACAGCTTTAAATCACAAAATGTTCCTAAACCAAATATGTTCTGTATAATTATACACTGTACACACACACACACACACTCCTAAGCTGACGGAGGCCCGTTGACGTGCCGACGGTGTTCTAATGAAGCTGACATTTTTGCATACTATTGCAAGTCGGAACAAGCGCTTTAGAGAATGTTAGAGAAGCCAGCGCAGACGTCAGTCGATTAGCGTCCTGGCGGCTGGTTTTATTTCATTGGAAACTGAAATGTGTGTGTGTCATTTCAGCGATCGCAACACTTTGGTACTGAAACGGGCTGATTTCAGGCAAGCTATGATTTATGAGTAAGAAAAGTTTGCAGACGTTCTGGAAAAGTTACTGGCTGTGTTATTGTTTTATGCATTTACTTCATCTCGAGATTGAGCTTCTACTGTTAGAAACTGTTAAACAGGATGGTTAGCGGTTGCAGGTCTGTAGGAGTCTGGATTGTTTGACACAAACAGCTGGATCCATCTTCACTCACACTCACACACACACACAATGAGCTCCCCCTGAGGGAACGTGCTGCTTTTAGCACTTCTACTAACAGGTGGCGCAATTACACACCGACAGACATCTGATATATTATTGTGGATGTCTGTATTCTGTAGCCCCGCCCACTCAACCTTATGTTCAGCTTAATGATTTGTCTTACCTGACTGGCTGAGGGGTATCCGTGGAAGCCCATAGTGAGAGGATCATTGTTCTGGAAACAAAACAAAAAAAAATATCACGTTACATAATATAAATAATCTACAATTCAAAGTAGAATAAAAGTTTAGCCGAGCTGCTTTTGTTCTAATCATCGAGTCGAGAGTGAATTATTTCCCATCTCAGTCTTGGTTGCTGAAAGCCACCAAATGGTCAAAAACTCGTTAGCTCAAACAGTTAAGGCGCTGTGTTAGACCATGAAGCCCAGGTTTAAGCCCCACCACCGCCAGTCAGCCACGGTTGAGACCTTCAGCAAGACCGTTAACACCTTACTGCTCCAGGGGCGCGGTATCATTACTGCCCCTGTGCTCTGACCCCGACCTTCTAAACTAGGATATGCGAATAAACAAATTTCACTGTGCTGTAAAGTTTATGACACAAATAAAGATTTTTTGACATAATACACATTTTAATAGTCACATGTCCGGGACATTCACACGAAGTGGGGGGGGTGTGGTGGTGGTGGTGGGTGTGGGGGGGGTTGGGGTTATCAATTTCACACATTTATGAGATGAGTGAAATTAGCGAGTGCTGTGTAATTACCGCTTTCGGTTCAACGACTCGTTAGGAAAATTATTCCGATTGTTCCGAAACAATATCGAGCTCTCGCAGCCTGAGAAAGTAATCAGTTATTCCAGAAGAAAAGCATGAGACGTCGTCTTTGAGTGACAGACAGACAGACGCAAAGAGTGAGACATGCTCACCGTCACGTATATACTACACGCTGTTTACGCCATTTTTTTTTTTTTTGAAATTTCTTACAAATTGTTTATAAAGGTGTTTGTTATCTTAAACACACACACTTGTATTTTTATAAACAGATTATTTCCTCCTCTGTGATGCCAAGCCAATAGCTGGCGGTCTAATTCTAAAATCATGCTGTCCAATCAGAAGCCGGCACAGACAAACCAAAAATTCTATTTCACGCCAACACTGAAACCGGCGTTTCTAAGAAATCTTTACCCTGGCAGGAGTTTCCAAAAATGTTCCTGATACTGTGTTTGTGTGTAGACAGGACCTCACTCTCTCTCTTACACACACACACACACACACACACACACACACAGACCTTCTTTCATTCCATAATAAACACGATAAACTTCAAGTCTCCTGAAACAAACCCTCAGCCTGACCTCCCGTTTCCATCTCCCCCAACCTCATCACCACAACACACACCCTCTGTGTGTGTGTGTGTGTGTGTGTGTGTGTGTGTGTGTGTGTGTGTGTCAGAGACGGTGTCAGAGCAGGAAGCCCCCCCCCCACCACCACCACTTGGGTTTAATCATCCGGAAGTCTTTCAGCTGAATCACTGCTTTAAAGCACAACTAAGGAAAAACTCAGGCCTTCAAACAAACACCGACCTTTTTATTTACGCCGCACATTCAAATAAAAAATGTTTTCGAAAGTATATCCCAAGTGTTCAGCCTGAAGGGAGCAGGCAAGCGGCCATGACAGCATGGCTTCGGTCCAATAAACCCATTTTAACACAAGTTTTTTTGGGTTTTTTTTTTAAGCACGTTAAAGAGCAGAGCAGCTCTTAGCTTTGAAATGACCTCAAAAAAACAAAATGTCTGCAAAAATTCAGCCCTTTACAAGGGCTTATAAACGGCGAAACACACACAGCTGTGTGCGTGCATGTGTATGTGTGTGTGTCTGTGTGTGTGGTTAATTGTCCTATAATGAATGCTAATCAGATTATTGCTGCCCTGGACACTAAAGTGTGGAAAATTCGCTCACTCCAGTGGAGTCATTGTTTAGGCATTAAAACAAGAGGAGGCTACAAAGTGAAAAGAGATGACGAGAAAGGCGACGAGGGACAGAAAGGTGAAGAGTCATGCCGAAACTGATGGTGGGGTTTCTGCTACAAAAAAAAAAAAAAAAAAAAAAAGCATTTATTATAAAAAAAAAATATATAATGAGATACTTCCTTAATTACAGTAATAATTTGCTGAATCGTTGCTCTTTGTTGAAAGTTTTTTTTTTTTAATAATTTTTTTTTTTAATTGTATTTTTTTAAAGATATGTTTTGGGGGGGCATTTTTGCCTGTATTGATCGAACAGATCAGAGATGAAATGGGGGAGAGACAAAGGGGTGGGACAAGAAAGGACCCAAGCTGGAATCGAACCTGGGTCTTAACCCAGGCCATTATTTTATTTTTTTTTACCCAACACCACACACAAACATTTACTTATATATATATATATTAAACGCACTGAATCGATATATCCCTACAAGGTACTTTATCTTAATACCATGTTACTACTACACTGATCAGACAATCAGATTTGACAATATACTATACTTTCTGGAAGCCCCGCCCCTAAACATATTTATCCCCCTCCCCCACTATCCTTTTCTAGCGCTTTTATGCTTTTTTGTGTGTTCGTGGAAAAAACAATACGCAAGCACTGTGTTGAACGGTTAGGTATTAGCGAGCAAAAGATTGGGTTAATGTTTACCGTAGATAATCAAACATGGCCTTTCCATCGCTCTGAAACCAAATCAGGGCCACTTCATTCACAAGAAATGTCACCTTTGGACTTTCGCCATGATAAGCAAAATCTCACACGGGTTCCAGATGAAAAGATGACAGAGGCTGATTTTTAGATTGCACTCATGATTTTTTTTCAGAAAGTTCTCGGCAGTGCCCTGCTGAGTGAGTGAGTGAGTGAGTGAGGAAAAGCATGGCAGAGTTCAGGCTGTCCTATTTAGTTGTGTAAGCCAATTAAAATAGCCAGTAGAAACTATGAGGAGAGAAAAAAAAAAGTAAGAAAAATTGCGTCACTTTTTCCTCCGCCACATGGTTTCTATCACTCCTGTTCTTTATTATAAACAGCTGTTATTGTGAGTTTTTCCTCTTGTGCTCTTTTGCTCTGCTGGAACTGATGTCCCTCTACATGTGTCCCCCTGGGGGAGAACACTGAGAACTGCGCACAACACCCACAGTGCAGTCTGAAGAGGGCGGGAGGGACAGAGATAGAACGCCTGCTTATGCACAATGCTGGATACACATTAAACACAAACATGAGAAGAAGAAAAAAAAATCCTACATTTACCAGTTTCGCTTTTATAGCGTGTGGTGTGGTGTGCAAAGACAAGCACACGACACACTGATATTTTCAACCATGGTTGTGACTGTGAACACAGGAAATCTCACAAAATCCCTTGAGACTTGAGAATAAACATGGCGGACAACAGACAGGAAGAAATTGCCATGATGGTGTTTGGAATAATTTTGACAGTCGTTTTTCATCTCCAGATCGCATGCGTGTTTGTCCTCAGGATTTCTGATTGAAAATATTTTGTCTCGGAATTTCTTCTGAGCAGATTCGATCACACACCTCACACCACTGAAACATCGGATAGGATCATCTTTGGAACCCCCAAGATAATCGGGACATCAGTTAGAGTTGTCGGATGGTAAGAAATTAGCCTGATTATCTTAGCATGAGTATGAAGCAACGGTGCTGACATAAATGATGCATTTGCACTGGCCACTGTAATAGGACCACCCGTGTCTCTGCCCACATTCGGAACTGAAAGGCATCACCAGATGCAAAATTTGTTTCTGGTCTAAAACACAAATCTGAGAAACACGTTTACTGATGAGAAAGCTGAAGCCACAGGTCCTCCCTAAAAAGTCTGAAATTTAGATTCCATAGATCTAAAACAAAAAAAACAACACACAGAAAATGCCCAATGAAAAGACCAAAGTAGTATTTTCCCCTCCGCCGTGGCTATTGCATCATCAGATGAATCAATTGAAGTTACAAGGTCAAAATACAAAATCTGCAATAGGTAAACGCAGGTTTAATTAGAAATAGCAAAAGAATACCAGTACCTGAGGCAACAACCTCTAGTTTTCCCCAATCATGCGTTAAATCACGTATATATTCGTATTAAAAAGTATGTAAAAAGTCTTGCGTTTAATTTGTTAAAATCTATTGTCACCCTGTGAAGTTCGGAGGAAAAAAACAACTTTTTTATTGGTTTCTATTTGGTTTTGTGTGATTAAGTAACAGAAAGCTACGACCAGCAGTTTACCCTCCTGAAGCATAAAGCATTTCGATGACGTAAGATGCCAGCGTTCCAGCAAATACATTTCGTAGGTGTCATTTATGGCCGGATAAAAAATAATAATACATTTTTTTTTAAAAAGCAGCACGAACGCTTGAGCGATAACTGTGACGTGAAATTTAATAGCGGTACCAGCTAAACCCCGACCTCATAAACATTAATAGAGGATGGGAGAATGCATATCAATGTCAGCAGGGCGAAACGACAGGAGAGACGAAGCAGCAACAGGACACATCTGCTCGCCATGTGTTTGCAAAGCTGGAGGAAAAAAGAAAAGGGATGGAGGGATTCGAGACATGGGAATGTCTTGGAGGAAAACCAGACCAAGAAATGGAGGGGGGTGTTGAAGAGAGAGACAGACAGAGACAGAAAGAGAGAGAGAGAGAGAGAGAGGGAAAAAAAAAGAAAGAGAGAGCGCGAGAGAGAGGAAAGAAGACCAAGAGAGGTAATAAAGAGAGAGGTTGAAAAGAGAGAGAGAGAGAGTGGGGGAGGAAGAACGATGAGAAGCAGCAAAAAGACACAAAACAGAGACTGTGAGTCATACATAAGCAGAGGCGCACTAGATTTCCTTAGAACTGTGCAGCCTCCACACACACACACACTTTCCAATATATAAGTCTAAACATATTAGCATAAAAAACTAATTTGATTTCTAATTATGTAAAATATTTATTGCTTTCCTTTTTTTAAAAAAAAAAAATTTTAATATTTAATGAGCTTATAGTGTTACGCTCTCCCAAACCGAGCCAACATTCGCAGTAACGCTACACTATATGATCGTGTTACGTGAAGCATAGCTGGAACGTCAGCTGGAAAAAAAAGTCTTTTCTTAACTTTTTCTTAATTAAAAAAAAAATGTAAAAAAAAATATTTCATGTCCTATGTTGACGTAATGCCTTTCAAAACAGGAAGTCAGTGGTGTTTAGTATTGCTTAAGAGGGGCCCCTCCCCCTTACTGAATTCCAAAAAAATAGCCAGCTATTAATATTAATTAGCAAAAAGAATAGTACAAGGCAACAAGTAGGACAAGTCTGCAATCTGGTGGCGGGACATACAGGGAGTTGAGAACTGACCGGTTATTAAGTTAATATTAAAACAAAAACAATATACAGTTTTACATGGGCCCCACGATACGATACAATTCACAATAAATGCGTCATGATACAATAGATTACGATATATTGCAAGACAATACATATTGCAATACTTCAAAAAATGAACTAAAACGAGCTAAAGATACAATAGAAAGTCGGAGGCGTCCTTATTTTATTCGCCATGCTTGCGTCTGAGACAATGTCTGTATGTGTCAGCGACGTTAGAGTTATGGTAGGGGTTTTAATCAAACATCGCGTAAACATATATCGTTTACTGTAATATGTTTAAGAAGATATCGGTAGTAATATCGGTTACAACATCAAAACAATATTAGAGAAAAAAATTATCGTGATAGTTGTCTGTATAGAAGTTTTTGAACAGTCCTACTGTATGGTGTTAGAATTACAAGGTACAAGTATAAAAAAAACAAATCTTTAAAACCGTATGTTTTGCAGCCGCAGAAGGTAAAAAAAAAAAAAAAAAAAAAGTACACTTAATTTACAATGTTTTAATTTAGTCAGACTAATTTTTTAACATAAAGCTGATAAAAAAGTTTTCGAATTCTTTTAATGCACTTAAACCAAATTAGGGGGCAAACTCGCATTTTTAAAAAATGGACAACGTTTGAGAAAATTGGAAGTGTTCCAACCAGTCCAGCATGTATACGCATTTCTACGCGTGTGTATGTGTGTGATATCGGATCCTGTGCACGCATTTCAAGCATGCAGCTGTTCAGCATGGACTGGAGGCCCTGTTTTCCTATTCGCGCTCCCCTTAACGTTTTCCTAGCCTTAAACGGTCCCAGGTAGAAAGGGGTGGGGTGGGGGTGGTGGGGGTCGTTAGGTGATCGAGTGTAAAAAGAGTAAGTAAAGAGTGGATGTCACCAGATGGTGAAAGGGAGGGAGGAAGGGAGCGATTGAAGGAGGGGGTTGTAGAGGAAGGGAAAGGAGGGAATTAGATAGGGCCAGACGGAGGTACGCAGTAAGGAGTTTTAAGTTGAGAAGGCCAGGGTACTTGAGAGAACAAGGAAAGAGTGTTTAGGGGGAAATGCGTGGCACTTGGAGCTTGACGTGTTTTGCAGACTTTTTTCACTCGGTGCCTTTTTTCATGGCCAAACTTTAGGTTCGCTTTGTTTGATATGCTGCGCCTGAACAAACACGTCGACGTTGTGATGTTGTGTCAACTCGCCGCCATATGGTATTAATTTGCACGTGTGTGTGTGTGTGTGGTGTTCGACTGCAAGTTGAAAAGAAGCTCTGGGCCAAACTTTGCAGTAAAACACACATTTGAGTGTTCTAGAGTTCTGGGCTTATTGTAACAAACAACTTCTTAACAGAAGAAGTAAGAGCAAATTAATGGACGGGACACATGGTATGCGCTGTGGTTAAAGCTCCGGAGACAAAAAACTTTCCTACTTACTGTAGGAACTTTGTTTGAAACAAACAACAAGCATCAAACTTTAACCGCAGGCTAATTATGCTACGCGTTTCCTTTTATTAACTAGATTTTTTTTTAACTAGCTTACTAGCTCACCGTAACATTATTTTTTAAGGGGTTACGCAAGAGGAAAAAGTTGATGAAAATATTTTGAGTCTAGCGTCAAGACTACAGAGAAGCTGCCAACTTTGCTAACAAGAAAATCATTTCAGATTTTTACCACAGAATCTTTAGCATTTATAAAGCTGGACAATGTCTAAAGTCTTTTCCCCCCTAATTAAAAACACATCATTCTCACACTACCTGGTTTTTTTTTCAGATTCAAAACCAAAGCTTATGCGTTTGCAGGTCAAAGATCATCCGGATAAACATTATTTAAGGAAAATTAACAGCTACAGCTGACAGCTTTTGTGTCCCCTTGCAGTATATCCATTTAGATTTGCTCGTTTTTAGTCTGGTTTCTTTCAAAATGTAGTTAGGCTGGTATGAAAAATGTCTAATACTAGTACAAATATCTAATAAAGACAGAAAAAAACACAGTTCTAGAGAAGGGAGCTTCTGTAATTGATTGCTTTCCTGGCAGCATCTTGGATAAAGCTGAAAAAAAAAAAAGAGAGAAATTTGAGATTTTCTGTCCGTATGTCCAACAACACAGACAAACCTGAACAAACTAAAACTATTTGGACACTTGAACATTACAGCTGTGTGTGTCTCTCTCTAACTTTTATAACAACCTCTACACTTCTGTGAGGATTTGTTTATTTAGACACAACAGTATTAGTAAGATCAGAAACAAATGTCTTTACAGCATGTCTTCATGGAGTTCGGAGCATTGTCATGCTGGGACAGGGTTTGGGTCTCTTAGTTTCAGCAAAGAAATACGTCAATGCTACAACTGGAAGTGGTAGCTCAGGCGTTAAACCAATGTTTGCAAGATCACAGGCTCAGTTTCCAGAACCAACAAGCTGCCCAAAGTTGGTATAAAATAAAATAAAAAGTCACTTTGGATGAGGACATTTACAGTATGCCAGGGGCGCAACTAGCAATTTTTGGGTACTATGAAAGAATAGGAGGTTGGGTCCCCTACCACACTGTTACTACTAAGAAAACAGATCTCTGGGGCTCCAAAATAATGTGGATCCTTCAAACTTTTCTTACCCCTTAGAAGTGCCCCTGCATTCTTAAGAACTGTGCATCAAACTTTGTGTCAACTGTTTGGGAAGGGCAGACTTACAGGTGTAGAAATTACCAGCATCAAAGCAAAATGGCGTTACGAGGTTTGGGGTGAGATAGGGTTAGGTATAGTGATCCAATATAGTTCCGGAGCACCATTTTAAACATCCTAAAACGAGACTGCCACAGCATTAGAACACAGACCTTCTAATTTTCCCTTTTATAAACAGACTCCTAGTCTTTCTGGGGTCTTTCTTTTCTACATCTTTAAAAAAAAAAAATCTACACTGCACCAAGCTCAAGTTTCCATAGGCAAGATTCCAATTAATAAAATTCTGGGAAAAGAAGGCCTCCGAGGGTGCGTGCGTGTGTGTGTGTGTGTAAAAGAGAGAGAGAAAGAGAGTGGAAGAATATTATGAAGTGAGCTCACTCCACAGTCAGACGCAATCCTTTTTTTGCCACCACACCCCAATTTATTGAACAAACAACAGGGGTCAAAAGTCAAGGTTGCCATGGTTACTCATAAGCAAGCAATCCCATAAAGGCAATTAAACGAGGCCAACGGCTACAAACACGACCCATTATTAGCTTGATACGGTGGATAACTCAGATTGCAGCAATTTTGCTTAGATTAAGTTCGGGTTTAAGGGGATAAACAGGCTGGGCAGTGAGTTTAGGAAGTTTAGCTGGACTGGTGAAAGTTTCTCGTCATTATAAACGTTGTATATTATCAGGCTTGGATCGGAACCTCATATGGTTCAGCGTGGCCGTTGAAAAGATAACGCGAGTACACAGCAGAATGTGTGAGTACGAGTACGAGTGTATCGGCGAAACGCCAATGTGTGTGCAAGACAAATCCACCCCCACCCATCTGGCTGGCCGGCTTAACCAAGGATCAGAGTGCTTAATGTCGAAGACCTAAATGAGAGGAGATCTCGTTAGCACAACAAAAAGCCGATTTACTGTTAGCGATAGGCTAAATCAGCTTGGCGGACCAAACAGCGGTAATCGTTGATGTGTAAGAAGGCAACATTTTCACCCTAATGTTTGACCTTTATTGTGTTAAGTAGCTGACTCTTAAAACTAGAAGATAAAACATATTCTGTGAGTAAACATTAGCATGGACGTGCTTGGTAGCAGCTAATTCCAAATTACTGATATGCAAAATTAGATTTAGTCTGTGTCATCATGAGTTTCTCACCCTAGCATTAGCATGCTAATCATCTCCCTCTGCAATAAATCCTTTAGCAATATCAGCATATATGCTATTCAAGTTGTACAAATGAGATAATATATGAAATAGAAATTCGTTTAGCCATAAAAAAAAGAAATGAAATTGTTACTAATAATTAGTTAGTTACTGCTAGTCCATCTGAGGTTACGGATCAGGGTGGCAAAATACCCATCACTTACAAGGTAGAATAAAAAGGATGGAAAATAAAAAGACCAGGATTTTCCTTTTTTTCCTAAAAGATGTTTAACATATAAATTTACAAAACAAACTATTTTATTATTATATAAGGAATAAAACAATGTCCTTGCCTTAAAATAAATGCGACCAAGCGATGCTTGCTTATTTTACTTAAAAAGGACATCCTGAATTGCTATTTTAATTTCATAAGAGAAAAGATACTACTAAAAAAATATAAAATAAAACGTCCGAAAGTACGTTACAGAACATCTGCATCTTTTACTTTATATGTTTTGCAGCTCCAAACCAATCAAAATGAGGAATTCAGTACCATTATGGTATAATCTAGGGCTGTACAATATATCAAAATTATAGAAATATTGTAAGAAATTGCTTTTTTTTTGCATATCCTCAGAAAGTTTGGGGGTCATGGCGCAGGGTCAGTCATGATGCAGCACCCCTAGAGCAGGATGGGTTAAGGGTGTTGCTTAAGGACCCAATGCAGGTCTTAATAATCAAGTACAAACTGATGTTTTCTGTAGAGCCTGTAAATTTCAAGTGGCAATTTGTATCAGCTAGCATAGGGAGGAAGCTTGATTGAAGAAACATATGTTGTTTAAACCCTTTTGCATCATAAAATTTTGCATGCTGTCACATTTTGTATTTTTTCCACATCGCGCAGCGCTGGTATAAACAGAATTTTTTTTTAAGTGACTGTACTGAGTGTTAGAGCCTTTAACGGAATTCTATTTCTCCTCATGGGTAAAATAACCATAAGCGGATAAACTCCAACTCCGAATATTTTTCTGGGTTGTTTCTGTAGATAGAGTTTTTTTGTTGTTGTTGTTATCTGTATGTACAGTAACTATTGACAGCGTCACGGTTTCAGTTAAGTCACTGTGTATGAGCCCATCATTACCTCACCGCTGACTAACATTGATCGGTTTCCTCATTCCGGTCATTTCCAGGCTTTTCCTGACTATCCGTGACTTCAGCGCGTTTGCAACCATGTTTCGTTGGATTCTCCCTAAATCTTACTATAGTAATGTTTTTGTTCCGTTGCTACCTTAGCGGTCAGGCATAGCGAGTTCCGAACTACACACAAACAAAACCAAACTAACAACTCCATTTTTTTCAGCCACTTTTCCTTCAAGCTTATGACAAAAATGGGATACTAAAAAATACTAAAAGTGCAAAAAGCTATTCCTTTTACACATTTTTCTTTTGATTCTATATTAATTGTCATTAATTTTAGGGAAAATATTTCCAGTCATTACAACCTTTAATTCATAAGCAATATCAGAAAAACCCTAGTAAATTTAGGTTAGCATTTTTTGCACATACGTAATACCCCATCATTCAGGCTGGGCGATAAAATCAAAACCTCGATTAATCATTTTCTCTCGATTAAGATTAATGAACTATATTATTTTATTTTACCCCTATAGTTTACTGTTGTTTTTCTTTGGCACAAAGCTCCCCTGTTGCTCAGCTGACTCGATGTTTGAGCTCTCCATCATGTGGCATCCAGGCGGACTAGACGAAGTCACATGACGTACGTTTTGAAAGGAAAGGGTCAAAATAAACAAGTAAGTGTGATGGAAAAATTACATCGTTAGAGGTTCTAAATTTCATAATTTTTTCGATTAATCATCCGCCCTCATGTATCATTAAGATAATTTTGCAGTATTCCTACACGTTTACACAATAGGTCCGTTGGACAGGAAATGTCTCTGGTTTTTGACTTCTTTTGAAAATCAGTAAACGGACTGCAGACAGAAAACCATGTAACTGCGGTGCGAGTCATTTTTCATAGCGTAGTTCACTCAGGATGATTTACTGGATGCAAATGATGTCAGTGTATAAGGGCCTGACATCTTTGCAGAGTAAGAGATTTCATGCCGAGCGATCGTTCTCCACTTCACCAGCCCTCCCTCGATCTTTCTCTCTCTCACACGGTCTCTCCTGCTAATGCGTAAAATGACTCATTCTCGAACTCCCAGCTTTTTTTTTTTTCCTTTTTGTATCTAGCAGTACTTCACCTCCTCTCTCTTTTTCAGACGGCCATCTGAGTGCAGATCAATACCATTTTTGGGCTGCAGAGCCACTGCACACCCCTCCCCTCTCCACCATGCCCCATTCCCACCCCTGACACACCACGGCACATGCATCTCACCCCCCATCCATCTGCCCTGCACCAAGTATATTACAACTGGCAGCGTGTCTCGCTACGGTTTGGAGAATGTTTAGTGCTATTAAGCCAGAACAACGAGCCATTAGATGGCACAGCATACACACTCTCTTACATATATATATACACACACTCACTCAGGCTCAATTACCCAGAGGCTTTGGCTTGAAGGAGGAGGGGACGAAAGCAACGTTTGAAGTCAGACAGATGAGGGGAAGGGAAACTAAATAATGCATCGGCAGACGAGCACTTTAGCGCAAGACGTCCTCTAACACTTATGCAGATGGAAGACGTTAAGGCATAAAAGGTTCAGCTGGAAGGGAGAGGAAAAAAATACCTATCAAAGTAGCCAGGACAACTAATTTTGTATTGTTTGCAGTTTTCAAGCGAACAACACGAGGACACCAGATAAAATATCGCATGGTTGAGACGCAGAACAGAAGCGTTTGTCTGGAAACAGCGCACAACATCCGGCCTCGGGTCCCAAACCCCCCCAAGCCGCCTCTCCACCCCTTGACCCTCTTTCCTTATGTCTCTCTTCATTCTTCGCCTTGTCCCCTCCCCCCTTTCTCATCTGCTGACAAACAAACCTATACAGACGCGTTCCGTGTTTACTACATGTTCTTATGCAACTAACAACGGGACGGAGAAAACCTGCCTTTGTGTGCGCGTCTAGGATGTGCTGTGAGGTTAAAAAATATAAATACAATCCGAGACGTGGCACATGGGGCAAAATGCCGAGAAAGAAAAGGCAGGCAGGAGGAACAATGATATATGAGCGGTTTTAATCCTAAAAAGTGCCGGTGTCAAATTTGGGCTTGCTTATTTAATACAAGCACACATGCGATGCGCTGTTTGGCTTCCCGACACTGTTTATTTAACATGAGTAAGTGTGTATGGAACAAAAAAGGGGGCGGGCAGGAGGACAATACGACAGTAAGTGCTGAGAATTACGCCTGAATGTAATCGTTTGTGAAGAATACAGTGGAAAAACTTATGATTATAAAATCTTATAAATGATTTTTAAAATTACATTAAAACTTAGAAAAAAAAAATATAGCCACAATAAAATTCGGCAACAAACGATTACCTTAAAAATCAATTTATCAACAATTATTAGACTACTCGATTACTTGATTCATCTGGGTTAATTTCAGCTTATGCAATTAGTTAAATTATTAAATGATGTCTATTATGACAAGAAATTACTTCCAAATGTATAATAAATTTTTTTTTTAAATTAGAGCTGCACCAATTATTCAATAGACTTTGATCAATTATTAAACTTTCACAATAAAAAAAATATAAAGTATTACAAAAATTTAAAAAGTAAATCAAACAGTTTTGTGCTACAGCGCCACCCTGGTTAAAACCCGCAATTGCAGGTCCCTTACATTATGCCATATGAGATCAAACGACAATTAATAACATATATAACCTAAAAATCTAGAATGTATAACGATAACGTTGAGTAACTGTTTTAGCCCTAAGTAAAGCTGAAAACATTAAATTCCCTCTTCTTCTAAAAATATAAATTAATTGATAAAATTACAAGAAAAAAATAAAGCAACATTTTCAATTCGGAATTGAGAATTTAGCAGCACTGCAGTGTAACGAACCATAAAGCTATAAATTACTTGTGTGTGTGTGTGTGTGTGTGCTTTCAATCAAGTAAGCCCAGATATTATTATACACATTCTATCTATTTGGGTTTTAATACTTTTTCCATATGGTCCATCACTTCATTCTTAAGCAAAAGGTTCCTCGATGGTTCTCAGGATGGATTCAAGCACGTATTTAGCACCTTTAATACGCAGCTTAATCTTGATCATCCGAATAAGTGTTTCCACATACCACATGCAGTGTTTTAAGTGAAAGATTTCCAGGCAGGTTATTAAACGCTACGCTTTACTCCGGCGACAAGATGCGGTGAAGATGATGATGTACAGTACCCTTTCTACTCAGTCTAACCCCCCCCACACACACACACACACCCCCTTCCACTGCGTGTTTGTAAACCCTGAATGTGTCTTGGTTACATATCGACCTGTCTTCATTTACATTACATGGAGCATGTGAATGCAGAGAGATTCCTGGTTAGAAAGAAACACTTGACACGCTGCAGTCTGAGGGTTTTTATTAACACACAAGCAACTATGCTTTAAGGGGGTAAAATGGCAATTCTGTAAGGCTATAACATATTTGCAATGTGTGCACCCTTTCTTCCATCAGAGAATAAATGATTGAATATGGTCCCTTGAGAGGAACACAAACCAGGACCCTTTTTACATGATTAAAAAAAGGCTCATGTCCATCCAAAGGTTCCTGGTCCATTACAGATTTGTGTTCTATCTCTAGCAGTGGATGCGTGTGTGTGTGTGTGTGTGTGTGTGTGTGTGTGTGGTGTGTGTGTGTGTGGAGTCTTTGTGCTCTTACCTGGCTCATGTCCCCTCCGCCCTCCATGCGGGGTCTCTTACACTCGGCTCCTACCGAGTCCCCGAGTGGAGCTGGAGCCGCTCCGTGCGCATCTGGCTCCGGATCTCCACGCTTCATCCCCCGCACAGGGTTCGGGCTTGCGCTTTGGTTTGGCGCCTGAGGGTTCTGGTTGGCATTGGTCTCCAAGTCCCTGCTGTCCCGTTCCATCAGTCCCCGACTAACGGGCAGCATGATGGACGCAACGTCGGTCGACATTAACATTGAAAACCGCGCCGATGTCGTTTCTTCTTCAACTGGTTTTACTACTAATTCCCGCAATTGCGTTCAAGCGGTGCGCCTGTAAATCTCCGTGCGCAATCGAATGATTATTTATTATTATTTATTATTATAATGAATCCGATGTTACTGCGGCTTAAACACACGTTCGGTTAAAGCGCTTATATCTAATCGGATTGTATTTCCGGTGCGATAATCAAAGATTACAATGTAACCGGTTGCGGATTTATTGTTAACATTACCTTTAATTCCCAATTTGCAACACAAGGCCTAAACGCACTGGAGAGCAGATTGCAAAATATATTGTGTAGCATGCGCCACTGGGAGAGAAAAAAAAACTCTGCGGATAAAAAAAGAGCAACGTGCCGTGAAAATATTATAAACAAACAAACAATGTTGATAAAACAAACAAGAACCGCCGCGTGGTTTAAGCTATAATTGGCTCGAGGAGTGTGAAGTATGGAGGCTAAAGGCTATGCTCCATATCCTACCTCAAAGGAAGGGCGAATTTTTTTCCCCTACCGTCCTCCTCCTAATCCTACAAAAAAAATTAGCCTGCGCGCACACACACATACACACTCATACAATCCTTACGCGTACACACACACACGGAGAAAGAAAAAAAACCCCGTTTTTAAAAATGGCTGTCACGAGAACGCGTCCGAGCTCCGCTGGTTCATCGTTTATTCTCCGATCCGCCGCGTTTCTCTTAAACAAAAGGAGACGGAGGTCTGATCGTGCTGCTCGCTTTCCTTTCTCTCCGTCCGCTCGCTCACTCACTCACTTGCTTTTTCCCTCCCAGTCAGTTCGCTGTGTTCCTGCGGCGCGTGCGGAGAGGAAACCGCGTCGTCGTCGTCCTCCTCCTCCTCCTCCTCCTCCTCCTCTCTCTCTCTCCCTCCCTCCTCCCCTCTCTCTCCTCTCTCTCTCTCTCCTCTCTCTCTCTCTCTCTCTCTCTCTCTCTCTCCCTCCCTCCTTCTCTCTCTCTCTCTCTCTCTCTCTCGTTACAGTGGAAAACCCCCCCCCCTACAGTGTCTGTCTCTGTCTCTCTCTCTTTCTCCCCCCCTCTCTCCAATCTTTTCTTCTCTCTTCTTTCTCCACCAAAGTCCTCCCCCCCCCACAGTCTTTCTGCCCCCCCAGTCTTTCTGCCCACCTCTCCAGTCTCTCTCTCTCTCTCTCTCTCTCTCTCTCTCTCTCTCTCTCTCTCTCTCTCTCTCTCTCTCTCTCTCTCTCTCTCCGCAGTCTTTCTCCTCTGGACTGCGTCAGATTTGCGCCCTGGATCATATCAATGGGACGACCAACCGTGGATGTACATACCACCGTGTGTGTGTATGTGTGTGTGTATGGTGTATACACAAAGAAAATGGTTGGATATATAAAAAGGATTTTATATATATATATATATATTATATATTGGATAGATTATATTATATAATATATATTACATTATATTTATAGATATATAACTCTGCTCTCAGTATCTAATGGTTGTAAGCAGATAGTTAATGTAGATACAGATGTAAATGCACCCTGGAAAAGGTCTCCTATGATGTCTGTTAAATTCTATAATGCAATGACTTCATGTCTATCCTAGAAGAATAACAGTGATCGATGATTGTAAACAAACATATTCATTTGGTTGTGTTTATTTATTTGTATTTCACTGTAGTTACATTCAGCTATAAAAAAAATAAATAATAGTAAAAGTATAAATAAAATAAAAATATTTATATATATATATTATTAAAAATCAAGAAAAAATGATAGATAGATACTATAGACAGACAGGTAGATAGATAGATAGATAGATAGATAGATAGATAGATAGATAGATAGATAGATAGATAGATAGATAGATAGATAGATAGATAGATAGATAGATAGATAGATAGATAGATAGATAGATAGATAGATAGATAGATAGATAGCAAGCATCTCAGTAGGCCTGAATATGAAACCTGGCTTTTTTTCAGCACATAAAGAAGATAAATACTGTTTGCTCTGTTTCCAGTTACATTTTTGGCCATAATAACAGACTACAGTGTTTAGGCTACATTGTGTGTGTGTATAAATCAGTAAAAAACTGCAGTGGTTGGCAACGTTTCGGTTACTGGTTTCGCTCGCCCTCTGGTGGTCATTGTACATAATTACACAATGAATGTCATGTGTTTTACTTGAGGCCTGTTGAACAGTTCAGAGCTAAAATAAGATCCGACTCACTTCCTGTTTCTGTGTCCACTTTGGGGAAAAGCACTGACGCAACAGTCGTTATATTTTCCATTGGGGGTGTATGTTAATGTACATACATTCTCCTAAAAAGTCACTTGTACAGAACAGACTGTACTATTATAGTATTATAGATTGTGATATTAATTTTAACTTTTTCAATGCTTAATCTGAGTTATCGACCCAAACTATTTGACTAGTAAAAAGTGCATTATTATATACTATATTATATATTTTATACTATCTTATAAGCCTCAGATTAGTGATCCTTAACTAGGGCCATCAGGGGGTGGCCGCGGCAATGGGGGTTGGGGTTGGAATAAGGGGTTTTAACCTAACTTAGGTAGGGTGTTTATCCAAAATAGGTTGAAAACCAGTGCCCTAGATGGAGACCCAGGGACATCCATTGATATCAAGGTTGCAATATAAAAATACTGACATGGTAGAAGATACTGAGGAATATGTACAAATCTGGGGCAGCATGGTGCTCTAGTGCTTCGCATGGTTGCCTCACAGTAAGAAGGTCCCGGGTTCGATTGTTCCCGAGATTTCCTGGGTTCCCGCATGTTCTCCCTGTGCTTGTGTGGGTTTACTCCGGGTATTCTGGTTTCCTCCCACAGCCAAAAACATGTATGTTAGATTGATTGGTGATGCTAAATTGCCCATAGGAGTGAGTGTGAGGTGTGTGACCCTGTAATGGACTGGCGACCTTTCCAGGGTGTCCCCCTCCTGCCTTTCACCCTTTGGGATAGACTCCAGCAGATGAAAGCGATGATGAATTAGGGAATAAGCGGGTATAGAAGATGAATAAATGAATGAATGAATGTACAACTCTAGTCTACGACATTACATCCCAAATATATATATATATATATATATATATATATATATATATATATATATATATATATATAAATAACATATATATATATATATATATATATATATATATATATATATATATATGTATATATATATATAGATATGTATGTATGTATGTATGTATGTATGTATGTATATGGTATATATATGTTTTTAATCAAGCACAGGCTGAACATCGATCCCTGGATGGCCAAACACACACACGCACACACACACACACACTGCCAAGAGAAATTTAATATGGGGGAAAACGATTGTGTAGAGGACACAAACAGAGCAATAAAGGCATAAGCACTGCTGGGAAGAACGAGACCTGAGGACTACTAAAAAGACAGAGATGACATAGACATCGACACCCCAACTGCTGGAATTTTCCCATAACTTAAGATGCAGTGTAGATATGCCTCAATGATGTTGTAATGCACATCCCATCAAGTCACTGTCGGTCTTACAAAAACTTATATAGACAGACAGACAGACAGACAGACAGACAGATAGACAGATAGATAGATAGATAGATAGCTGTCTCGTTCCACAGCAGAACTTTAGTGCTGAGTGTGTTTGTAATAGGTTACCTTCGATTTGCTCATTTCAGCCTTGCATCACTTGTTTACTCAAAATTCTGCTGTCTCCTCACAGTTGCATCACTGGTACCAAAAGACCGTCAGAATGAACACGTCCTCTTATGGTTTTGACCAATCCGACTGGCGTACCAACTTTGGCTGCTAAAACGTGACGCACTGATTGGTCCTGAGAAAGATGCAGTGACTCGGTGTCCCGCTAGGCGACCTGCACATATAGCTTGGTGCCCCAGATGACTAGGGTCCTAAATCGAGGAAGGTCATTGTGTAGGGTCGAGGTAGTACGAGACGACCGGTCGAGCATCTGTAGCAAAAAAGTGATCTTGTGAGCGAGAGCGGTGAGTGATCTTGTGATTTGAGTAACCTAATTAAGGTAGTTCAGGCAATTAATTATATGTTCGATTAAACTCCTAATCGAATTCTGTTCTGCTTTTTTTAGGTTCCGATAACAGTGAAATGAGTAACGTCTCTGGACCCGCAAACGTTACAGCTCAAGGTTGGCAGCCAATGCTCTGGTATTATTACATAGAGTGTGCTGCGGCTCCATACGGCTTCATCTTTTACTTTGCCGTCAAAGTTTTCAACCTAGTTTTGGGCTTCCCCGCCAACGCGCTGGTGATGTGGCACATCTTGACGCGCAAAAGCGAAGGCTCCACATCCGACGTGTTTATCTTCAACCTGGCCGTCCTGGACTCCTTCTTTTGCCTGATGACGCCTATAGAGCTGACCAACCGTCTGTACCTGAACAACTGGGGTGTGTGGTATTTACAGAGGCTTTCTTACGGTGTGAAAGATACGGCGCCGTTGTTCCTTACCTGCATCTGCCTGGACAGGTACATTGCCGTCGTGCACCCAATCACGTTCACTAACATCCGTGATAACCGCATCCGCGTAGGCATCTCAGCTATGGCATGGGCCATGATCTTGGCCTATGCGATTACCGAGAGCATTCTAGGAATACCAAGTGTGACCAAGGTGTTCACCGGGCTCATCCTGTCTGTCTTCATTATCATGATCTTTTGCAACGCGTCCATCATCTGGGTGTTGCGCAGGAACGTCATGGGCAAAGAGGCCATGAACCCTGTAAAGAAGAAAGCCTTTAAAATGGTGATTATCCTGCTGGTCATTATCGTGGTCAACTATTTGCCACCCGTGGCATGTATGCCGTTCGCCTCCAGCTACACCTTCGTTCAGAGGCACTGCCAAGTTAGCGTCTCGGTTTACTCCCTCATGGACTTGAGCAGCACCGTCGAGCCGATACTTTACATCTCCAAGATGGACAAAGTGAACATCTGCTCCTGTCTGAAGGCAAACAAACCAGTCACTGTCAATGCGTGAGAATAGATTGATTCATCGAATCTAGCTGTTCCACAGATTATTGCGTGACTCTTGAATTAGTTTACGATTCGTCTCCGAGTCTGACATTTACATCATAGGTTTGCATCTTAGCTTAAAATATCGCGTAAATTGACGTTCTAACTTTTTAGAATATATATATATATTGCTATTTCCAACTATTTTAATCATTTTTATTATTTCTTCAAAAGTTTGACGAGACCTCATATTTGGAATATGTCTCCTGGATCAATTTGACGATCGATGATGTCCGTCAACTTTAGAATAAATCATGTCGTGGAATTTTATATCACTGTATTATTGTTAATCAGAATAAAGTTTTTACTGTATATTACCACTTTCCAATAAAACATAATCTTCACTCAGGACATCTGCAGATATTTAGTTCATGACCATAAAAGTAGCAAGAACAAACCAAGACACGCAATCATATTAACATCCAGCGAGTCGAACTGTGTCCACGACCAGGATTGAGTTTTTCAGCGACTGTAAATATAAATAAATATAAATCTGAAAGAATACCTTGGTTTTCATCCTTCCCTGCCGTCCGACCCTTTCGTATCGTCTCCATCCTCCCGTACTGACGGTTTTTCTTTCTCGTTTTTCTCCGATGACGCCATACCATAAAACCTGCTCTAATGAAGCTGGTAATGAGAACGTCGGGGGATTAATTAGGAGGTGGTCCAAAGGCAACACAGGTGGAGAAAGATGGTAATTGTGTAAATACGCGTCGCTGCTTAATTAACGCTGAGAAATAATGACTCTGGTATTGGCAATGTTAACCAACAAAAATACAAACGCTTTGTTGATATTTTGCGTATAATAACTACGTTTTTACGTTATATTTACATTTACAGCATCTGGCTGACGCTTTTATTCAAAGAAACTTACATTTATCCATTTTATAAATCTAAGCAATTGGGGATTAAGGGCCTTGCTCGAGGGCCCAGTAGTGGTGTTGGGAATCGAACCCCGTACCCCGAACCATGATATCCTGGAGAAAACAAAAGAATGTAGAATGTTTAATAAATAAAAACAGACACAATTTGCTACGTTTTTTTTTGAGCAACTGTTTTAATTTAAATAAGGACATTTTTTTAAAGGTTTTATTGTTTTCTATGCGACCCTAAAATCCGGATTGGGACTTTCCTGATTCCATGCCCTCTTTTCTTCTTCTTTATCTCTCTTACTTTCTTTCTAGCTTTCTCTCTATCTTTCTCTTTCTCTCTTTTTCTCTATATTTATCTCTCTCTTTCTAGCTTTTTCTCTTTCTTTCTATATCTTTTTTATCTGTCTCTTTTTTCCTCTATATTTCTCTCTATCTTTCATTATTTCCCTCTATATCTTTCTTTTTATCTGTCTCTCTTTTTCTATATTTCTCTCTTTATTTTTCTCTCTTTCGATCTCTATCTCTCATTCCTTTTCTCTCTCTTTCTCTATCATTTGTGTAAAACTGCAGTACAAACAGATTTGCATGTGCTAAAACTATTCCGCGGTTATTAATTCACACAAGAAGAAAAGATTGTATTTGGATTGAATGTGTGTTTGTGTTACTTTAAATGTGTTCTGGGTTCATTTCTGGCCGTGTATGCGGGAGTACGGTTACACCATCATGAGACGTGGGTACAGATGTGCATAAAATCACACCGCGTCTCATGGGAACAGCTGTAAAAGTTGCATTATGTTCGAGTCCCGGGTGAAGGCAGCTGACGCTAATTCTTGCGTTACTGTTATCGATGTGCGGACAAAGTGAAAAATAAATAACTAAAGCGGTGTGATTTAATATCGGATCGGATTTTCTATTAACATCTATTATATAATATAATTACGCAATCATGATTATTTAATAATGAATTTAGACGTTTTTATTTAAATAATGACTCAATTATTGCTTTAAAATAAATATAACTTTTTTGAACAGTGTTAAATAAACCTTACATTAGAAATTATATTAAAGAATTTAAATTATAGCTTAATTATTAAACCTATAATTAATAATAAATACATTAATGAAGTTTGACATATGATTAATAAATAAATACGAATTAAATTTTCTTGACAATTTCAAATGAAACGACTGGCAACCACATGTCCTGCATCTTTAGAGAAATAAACTTTCCAACCAATTTAATCCAAAAACAAACCTAAAAAATTTAATAGTAGGAATGATGGGGGTTGCATGTTCTCCCCGTGCTTGCGTGGGTTTACTCCGGGTTCTCCGGTTTCCCCCTACAGTCAAAAAACATGTATGTTACATTAATTGGTGATTCTAAATTGCCCGTAGAAGTGAGTGTGAGTGTGTGTGGCCCTGTGATGGACTGGCGACCTGTCCAGGGTGTCCCCCTCCTGCCTTGTACCCTTTCGGAGACGGCAGGGATAGACTCCAGCAGATCCCAGTGACCCCGAATCAGGGAATAAGTGGATATAGAGGATGAATGAATAAATTATTTTAACATAAAAACAAAATGTTTTAATATGCAAAAGTTGAGAAAATATTAAATATAAGAAATAAACTGAGTGGTTACAGAATATTGGCTTCAAAAATCAAGTCACAATTGTAGCCAAAAGAAATTATATAACATAAAAAGGTCATTTTTTAAGTTATCTTAAACATTAACTCGAGTGATTTTGGCCTGCATCTGTCGTAACTGTTCAGAAGATGCTGGTGGTCCATCAGCCGAGCTCACAAACCCGGGATAGACCTCGTAAACCTCTGGTACTGAACACACACCGCTTTGCGTCACGTTTGTAGACGAGACCAGCGGAATCAGTTTAGCATGAGCATAGTCGATCTCGAACCCTTCAAATATAAGCCCCACTCCCCGTGCCCCCAGAGCTTCCTCTAACAGCCTCGCCACCTTCCGGGTTGCCAGCACCAGTTCTGTGTAATCCCCCTCCTCTAAACGGAGAATGTCACTGGGGAGCGGTTTGCGTGGAATCACTACGGTGAGCCCTGGACTGTTAGGGAACGGTGTGAGAAAGGCAATGTGGCCTTTGTCCTCCCAGACCCTCCATTGCGTCTCCTCTCCTCGAACGATACGAGAAAACAAGCCTGAGTGTGACGGTTCTCCGAGGAACGTGTAGTCGAGAGGAGCATTTGGAAAAGGCAGTTTTGCCCGAATTTTGTCCCTTACAGCCTCCAGGTTGGGACTGGTCCAGCGTGGACCGCTTTTGGAGGTAATATAACCAGGATCATAGGGCTGAAAGTCTTCCTGGGAAGCGAGATGCGGCCTCCACTTGTCCTCCAAGCCATGAAGAGGAAGAAGGAGCAGTTTCGCAGGTGTGTCGCCGTCACAATCAGGGCGGTAGACGAGAGCGCAGCGCTGGACGGCGAGTCTTTCGCAGAGGAGCCCCCCGACTGCCCGAGTTCCCAGGAGTAGATTCAGGAACGTGGATTCGGGTAAGTGAAAAAGGCTGTTTGGGGTTTTGTGGGTCACAACAGTGGCCCCTGGAGTCCATGGAGACGGGTGCAGGTACGCTTCAACATGTCCTGATTTCCAAATCACATGATTCTCCAGGCAGGACATGCTGGAAGATGCTCTGTTTTTGATGAAGAAGAAGAAGAAGGAAAAAAAAGAGGTAGATGACAGAGAATAGTCGTAATTTAAATACACATTAAAAGTGTAATTGCTCTCTCTCTCTCTTTTTCTTTCCCTTTGTCTCTCTCTTCCTTTCTTCTCCCTTTGTCTCTCTCCCTTTTTTTCTCTCTCTTCCATTCTTATTCTTTCTCTTTCTTTCACTCATTCTCCCTTTGTCTCTCTTTCTCTCCCTCTCATTCCTCCTTTGTATCTCTCTCTCCTTCCCTTTGTCTCTCTCTTCCTCTATTGCTCTTTCTCTCTCTCTTTCTTTGTGGTGTGAATAATAATTGAATCATTTTTAAAATGTCTGAATGTCAGCTATAACAAATATTTATATATATTTATAGACAAAGTTTGAGTCACTTTTTGCTAATTTTTCCAAATTCCCATAAATTCCTGTTTAATTTTCCAACTTGGAAAATTTCCAGATTCCCGGAAGTGACGCGCTCATGAAAAGTTCCCGGAAGTTTTCCGTCCTTTTGCAAAGATTAGTTTGATTTACACATAAACGCAAACATGCCCATAATTTATGTACAAACTTAAACTAGACATATTAAACTAATAACTCAAATAAACTGTTTGCTATTTTTACATCGTAAATGTTTAAATTCTATTGAAATAATAAAACCTTGTAACTCTATAAAAACCGTATAACGGAAATAAAAATAATGAACGTTAGATAAAATGTATATATTTAATATTACGGGATTTTTATTATAAAATAATAATAATAATAATTTAATGACATATCCTACCTCCGTAACACACTACTAATTAAAATACACCAAACAGCCGGACTTTTAATCGATCTTTTTAGTATGACAGACTTCATTTAATTAAATGCGACTCGAATGATGAAACTATTCAGTTGTAAATTTTGAACAAGGCCTAATTGAATATCTAGCACCCTAGGTAGTGTGCACACTTTGACCTTCCACTGATAATCCATATAGTGTGTGTATATAGTTATTATATATGCGCTTTAAACACAGCCATTTCTCTTCCTCGACGGTTTATTTCTGGACCCCGGATGTTTCAACAGCGCCACCAGGTGTTTGGTAGACGAAAATTATATATTTTTTTTGCGCGAAGCAAAAAAGTAAAGTTATAAACACGTATATACTCCAGCATTTATAAAAAAATGAAAGTCTTTAAATTATCACATATTTATTTTTAGTTTTGGTTATTTATGTGAAACTAACAATAAAAATATTAAACTAATACTTAAAATAGCTAATTTCAGTTTTTATAGATATTTATTTTTTATATTTTGTAATATTATTTTATTCTTTCTTTATGCACAGGCAGACCAAAATAAATTCCATGTACATGTTAACCCACTGTATTTAGCAATAAATCTGATTTTGATACTTTATTTATTTAGTTATTTCTTTTTTGTGTATAAACTGTAGTAAAACTTTTATATAATGTTAAAATCAACTTTAAAGATTAGCGTTTATTAATTCTGTCATTTTGAAATTTTATTTATTCGAGCAATACAATCTCTAAACTAGTGCATTTTTATGTTATCCGCTAGAGGGCGCCAGAAGTCTTCAGAAATTTCAACCCTTTCCACGGTGACATGAATGACATCTGAATTATCCAATCACAGAGAAGATTGTACATTCATCCAATCAATGTGCTCTGAAACGTCACGGAATTTAAAACCCCCCTAATTTACAATTCAATTAGTTTAAAATTTTTATTTAAAGCATTTTATTCAGTATCTTGTTTGTAGAGGTGAAAAATATTCGCAATAGTGTTGTGTTTTTATTCAGTTAGTTGTTACTGAAGGGCGTGACTAAGTTCAGCTGTATTAGTTTGGAGTTTCCTGGTTGACGGATCCGGCGTAAACCGGTTTGAGTCGGTTTGATCTCGCAGCTCCTTTTCACAGTCACTCTAAAATCCCTCAGGAGCAACAGATCTGCTCAACATTAAACCCCCGTACAGAATTAAACACCACCTTTAATGGTAATTTAGTGGTACTGGGACTTGAACCCACAATCTTCCGTGTAGCAGTCCAACACTTTTTTTTTACAGCACAGTGAATCTTTGCTATTGGAAAGTTGGGATCAGAGCGCAGGACCAGCTATAATGCAGCGCCCCTAGAGCAGGAAGGGTTAAGGGTCTTGATCAAGGACCCAGCAGTGGCTGGCTGGCGGTGGTGGGGCTTGAACCCAGGTCTTAATGGTCTTCAGATCAACAACTCAGGCTCGCAGTGGTGGGGCTTAAACCCAGGTCATAATGGTCTTCAGATCTACAGCTGAGGCTGACCGTGGTGGGGCTTGAACCCAGGTCTTAATGGTCTTCAGATTAACAGTGCAGGTTGGCGGTTTTTGAGACTTAAACCAGGTCTTCCTGATCTTCCAATCAATAATTCAGTGCCTTAACCATATAAGCCCCACATTCCCCTCATTATATAATTGACAAATGTGGATAGTTATCTTTATTTTAAACCTCAACCTGTCGTCTTTCTATAGATAAAATCTAAGCTGTCATTAGCTATAAAGTTCCCCAGTAATCTGTGGTTTTCCGAGACAGCCATGCACTTCGTAGTGTGGTTTAAGGTTCAGGTGTTCTATAGTTCTGTGGTCAAATTCTAACACAATCATTGATTCGATCAATATTTTGGGTCGGATTTCCAACTTTCTTGTCCTTGTGTTGCACCAGAAAAACACCAGGTGGCTAAAACTACGTTGTTCTCTGGAGTGGAAGAACTTTCGCATAGCCCAGATTTGATCCCTATAGTGGCACACCTGGGTGGGAGGTTCTAGACTCTGTGTGTACGAACAGATTAGAACCTGACTTGGGTTTTGTTACAGAATTGCTGATTAACATGTCACTAAACAATTCCAGTGACTGACAGACTCGTCAATCCCATCTGTCTCTCACTCGTTAGTGAAACTTGGCGGTTCAGTGGGTCAAATTTCAAAGAGGCCTGTATTTGTTTGGTGTGCAAATTCTCCACATACCACAGAGGTAATTATGAGCTTCTGCAGTCAATAAACGGCTTGCTATAATCCCTCCCCACCTTCAGGCATTGAAGCCCTTTTTTTTTTCTTCATAAGCAGGTATAACTAGAATTTACCTGTTGGATCAGGTGTATTTTTGCACCACAAATAAACAATGGCATTATTCTTGCAGTGTTATTGAAGCAAGCAGTGGGTATTAACTTGATAATCAACATGTCAAGCCGTATTAACTAGGATAAGGCAGACATGTGCAATCTAATCTGGGAGTGTTAGAGAAGATATTAACCACCAGTCTGGGGGGGGGGTAAACACCTTTTCAACACCAGACGTACAAGTCATTTAGCTTTCATACAGTAGAAATAAGAATCTTAACCCACCATGGGGACAAAACGTTTAATATAACTCAAACTATATGTAAAATACTAAAATAATAGATTTTTGATAAATGTCTGATAGTTTTGTCTGCAGTGTAAATCTTTAATCTGAAATGGTCTTGTTTTTTTACTTATAGTACATCTAAAATGTGTTTCTTCACTTGTAATTAAGAGATATACTTATTATAACAACAGAAAATGTGATTCTGTCCTAAAACACATGTAAAGGTTTAGTCAGCAGGGTGTGGAAACGGTTGAAACATTTATTCGTCCATCACACACCCTTTACTCGTCTGGTTTCGGGGAGAGAAAACTGATTTTAATCTTCAGTAAATTAATTAAAACTAGTCATACAACATTAAAGTGCTTTTATTCTCTAAACTTAATCACTTTTTTTCCCTGGGAAAACAAAGTACAGACCACAACATAAAGTTTAGAAGCTTTATTAGAAAACAAACAAGTAGTAACAACAGCAAAACACACACCAAACACCAGAATTTTAAATAAAGCTGAAGGATGCAGCTGAAGCTATGTACATGCGACAAGAGCGCTATTCAGTGTAACACGTATCCACTGTTTGATACGAGGCCCCTTACTGGACAATGGTGTTAATAGATGAAGTGAGAATAGTAAAGATGAGACATGACAGGGTGTGGAAACGAGTTTGTACACAATCTACTTTAACTATTCGAAGTACTACAGATCCTGCAAATATTATGAATTGTGAGGGTGTGAGGAAACACTAGTGCACTCATTCAGAACCTTCCTGTGCCTTTCTTATAAAAATCATGCACCGCCGCCTTACGAAGAGTTGGTCTTGGATTTTTTACGATTCTTTGCTGAGCGGACTTCCTCAATCAGATCCTTCAAGTACTGGATCTCCCGACTGATTGAGTCCGCCTTTTCTGCCAGCTCTTTGTTTCTCTTCTCAAGCTCAGAACATTCTGCATTCAAGACCTCCTGCTCCACCCTTTTCTTCTGCCTGTAGCGGGTTGCTGCCGTTTTGTTCTGCTCCATTTTCTTAATTTTTTTGTCTACCGTTTTAGTCGTTCCCGATACGGTCTTTACTTTGCCTAAAACTGGGTCAGGTTTAGAGTAGGGTTTGGTTCGGGTGGCACCCCGTGCCACAGGCTTGGGCGATGAAACGGGACTCTGAACATGAGGAGGAGAACCAGATACAGACTCAATTCCGCTGTCAGATTGTTCTGAGGCAGAGCTGGAAATGCTTGGCTCTTCTTTGGTTGTAAGAACTACCACTATATGGGCAGGGGAGAGGGAGAGCACGATGCTTGGAGTAGCGTTGTCAGCACTGACCGTGGATACTTCTTTCTCAAGCTCTGAAATGGAAACGTCCACTTCACTTCCCAACTCCAGTGTAAATGCAGGAGATGGAGGAGCAGGAGCCGGAGAGACTGGCTCAGATTTGATCTCAACAGAAACAGGCTCAGTTTGGATCTCTGATTCGACTGGTAGCTCTAGAGGGAAAGAAGGCAGGTTAAGCTCGTCTGGAACAGGTGTTGATGATTGGAACGGTAGTGGAGTCAGGTCCAGATCAATTTGAGACTCCAGGGATGCCAGAAGCTCCTCTGGAGAGCTAGGAGGCTCATCCAAATCACAGGACCCGATGAGCGAGTCCAGGTCAAAATCACTGAGGTCTATCTTCTCAGTCATCCAATCCATGCCTGAAAACACATCCCCTGTAAAAAAAAAAATTAAAAAAAATGACGTTTTTATTAACAGTTTATTACAAATGAACTTGTAACCACGCGTGTTTAACGTTTTGTCTCTTCACCTTCTTTCTGATCTGCCCTAATGTGAGCATCGATCGGCTCACTGGCAGACAGCCAGGGGAACGGCACATCACACCCGCCTTTGCATCCTACAGGATCAGGGGCAGAGGGGGAAGAAAACGGGGAGGAAGAGTAAGAATCTGAGTATGAAGAGAAGGAGAGGGGCGATGAAGACCCCTCGGACAGAGCTCTCTCTTCATCGTCGTCCAGAAGGGGCCCAAAGGGGTCAGCCATCAGAGTCGAGGACCCCAAGAGGAGGGTCCCCATTTCCTCCAGGCAGATCTGTGAGCTTAAAGTCATGATGCTTGGTTGGACTCAAAAAGAACAGGAGTTCTGAGTCAAGAAAAGTTGATATGCTGTCAAATGCAGCAGTGCTGAGGGTGGTTGCCTCGAAGGACCTGCACACACAGGGGGGAAAAAAGAAAAATGTTGGGATAAGTGTTAACCAAAAAAAAAAAAAAAAAAAAAAAAAAAAAAAAAAAGTGTAGAATCAACTAAAGTATGCCAAATAATTTACATAGTTATAACTAGACCCATGTTGAAAAAGAAAGACGAAGAAGAAAGAAGAACTATAGACCAATACCAACTACATGCAAAAACTAAACAAAATAGATAATTAAATAAATGTCTAAAAAGTTCCTAAAAAGGAGATATTCAAGTTTCTAAATAAATGATGGGCAAGTAAGTTTATTTTATTGTTTAGGAAAACATGGCGATGATTTATGCTATAAATTAAAGCTGGTAAATATTTATTACTCATTGTGCGTTTGGAAATCCCCGCCCTTTAAGTAGAGTAAAATTTCCTAATATGGTCACAAAAACCCGGCAGCCCCGCCTTCACTTCCGCCTAAAGGAAGCGATGCCCTTGACGCTCGCGCCATTTTCATAACAAAAGCACCGGGTGTCATTTGTAGTAAAGCGTGCGCCATTTTGAATGTGCCACGTTGCCTGGTCGACGAGTCAAATAATAATAAAACAAAAAAAATACACATAATGTAACGTTACCTAGCAACACCGCATGTTTTTAAATCTATTATTTTGACATTTGTTGAAATTGTTTTATTTACTTATTACGTAAACAAAAACTAATAACGACGAATCGGGAAAGTGGTGGTGAAAATGGCGAACATTAACACCGTCGATTTTTAACCAAAGTTTAAGATTACCTTTAATAAACCACTGACTTTAGACTGTCAATAAAAATAAGTGGGTACATATTATTTTCCAACGTGTGATAACATATGGTTACTCTCCCGCTATATTGTCGCGGTATTTTTTCATATCGTTTGTATGTAAAATACGAAATTGTACTTACGCCATTTTGATAAATAGAGCCAGTGCAAATCGCCGTTGCACTGCAGGTGTTGCCGCTGCGAGTTTTCCGCTGCTAGCCGCTACACTGCCATTTTCAGCAGAGGAGCCGGGTGCTCAAATCAAAATCACAAACGTGCGCCGCGAACTAAAAAAAAACGGGTTAGCGCTGTCACATGACATTATATACTGACTCTCAACACCCTGCGGTAACCTTCCGCTGCCCAGTGCATGTTGTATCACTCCGCGCGCAGTTTCCTTTCATTCGATTAGTTCTTTGAGTCACCAGCGCATGATTTGGTTGTGCAAAAAAGTAGTTCACAAAAGTGTCTAGACAAGGAAAGGACTACTGTAAGTCACGTGATCAAATCTGGTATTTTTAGGTCACAATTTAAATAGGACACAAAGACAAGACGCCAAAAAAAAGCTAGCAATAAATATTGATTTGATTATTTTATTTTGTGTAATATAACTACAATAGAAAGTTTCTTATAAAACACTTTAATTTAATGTATTCAGGGAAATCAGGTTTTTATTTACTATGTTTAACTGCTTTAAAAATCAAGTCTCTGATTATTTCTTTACAAATAGAAGCGAGATAAACAGTGAAATGCTGCCCTCTAGAGGATTTTAGTATTATAACAGCAACGTTACTGCTATTAAATACACAAAAACCTTAAAACATTACAATGATTATCTAATTAAATACCATCAACAATTGTGACGTATTATTGGTACAGAATAAGTCCTGTTCTTTTAATACGTTTGTTAAAAGTTGTAGCAACAAATTTGTCAATACACTGTCATATAACAATATAAGAACTGGACAATAACCGAATTCTCATGTCTTAATTATTACAGTTACAATATCAGTACAGTGCAACACAACTAAATGTGCATGATTATTTTTATTAGAGAGACCATAATATATAATGCAATAACATTCTTTTACAATACAAACAATTTTAGCACCTTCCTGTAAAATGAATCAGCATTTTATATTTTATACATTTATACATTTTATACATTATTATTTTTATATTTGTCCATTTCATCCTGTTTTCTTTTCTTTTCTCTTTTTTGCTTCTTCTTTATTGTGTGTACTTGTTTTTTCTAATAAGGAGCTACTGGAAAAATAATTTCCTTCGGGATAAATAAAGAATTATCTTATCTTATCTTATTATCTTATCTATCTTATCTTATCTTATCTTATCTTATCTTATCTTATCTTATCGTTATCTTATCTTATCTTATCTTATCTTATCTTATCTTATATAAATAACAAATAATAAGCACCACTGATGCTGGTTTGGGTTCCACTGGTCTTGGTTCTGATTAGAGTAAGAGCTTTTCCAACCACGGATCCTAGCCCACATAAAAATATACATCTAGGACAAATAATACATCTAGGAATTATATAAATAATGAATGACGTCTCTGTAGTTCTATACTTAAATTTTTTTATAGATGTTCTTGATTAGTGCAAAAAAAAAAAATTGACAATCTTTATCTGTTCTTCTAATTGTTTTCACCTACTTCCTGTCCATGTGGTTATAAACTTTGGCTCCAGTAACCCCTCCAGCTGTTGCAGGTAAAGCCTTCATGGTCAATGGGGCAAGTAAGACACCTCCAACAGCAGCTGCAACTCTAACTGCCCCTGTCGTTCCCCCAGGGAATGCTTGCTATCTTTACCCCTTACAGAACTTGTCAATGTCATTGGCCAATTTGATCAAGTGACCTTGAGTTGCGTGTTAAACTTTAATGCACTAATTGTTAAAACTAACATTTGGTATAAAATGTATGTTAACATTTACAATGGGGAGCTTTCGCATATTTAGAAATCTTTAAAAAGGCACAAAACTTTCAGTGAGAGTTGATTGGAAAATAGCCAACCTAAACCTTCACGGGGCCCTAAGCAGAATTTTACTTAGGGGCCCCTCTGTGCCACCAAAATGACTAATTATTGTCAATCAATCATTATTTGCACATTTCAACAGATTCATGCTCGATTTTGTTTTTACTTATTTAAGCATCATATGTTTCGTTACATCGTAACACAATATATAAATAAACACAACAACAACAACAACAACAACAAAAAACCTGTCATTTCACGTACTCTCGGGAGCCCCCTGGTGGCAATGGAGATTTAAGCAGCTTCTTAGTTTACTTATGCCTTAATTAGGTCGACTTTAAACTGGAGCAATGAACAATGATTGATGAAAGTAAAAACTGAAAACAGATACGGGCAACAATACATGAGAAAGACAACCACTGACAGGACGTGCGGAGACAAGTCATAAACCCCAAAACATGCAGATAAACCAGAAGCAGCAAGATGTGTGGTGATGAGTATTCAAGGTGTGTGGTGATGAGTAGCATGAACTGAAACCTAATCACTTTAGTTGGCTTACAGATTGAAACTCATTATTTATTTTTTTTACAATCAATTTTTAATTAAAACATTTGCTCCTTACTAGATATTATCTAGTGTAGATGGCAGAAATAAGCAGGTTTTTACTGCTCTCCTCAAAACGAAAGTATTTTGGACCTGATGGAATGTCGAATCTCCCGCTAATCATCTCTGAATTGTCATTATAACAATTTGTCTTTCACTTTCTCACAGGAACCACAACGCAGTCAGCATTAATTATGCTGGCTAGCTTTTAGCCGAATGCTGTTTTAAAGCATGTTTATTCATATATGCTTTTTAGCTATAGCTAGCAAAGCTGTATAGACTGCGAAGCTATAATTAAGTGTATAAAGTGTCAGGTGATGAGTTTTATTTAGAGCTGTTGTACTAGACAAAAGTCAAAAGATTTGACTTGCTAGTTTGGCTCACTCGGGTGGCTAATAGATCCTTTGTACGTATTTCTGCTGGGTTATATTCTCACTGTTTCCTTTGAGGCTTTGCAAACCCAAAGATATCTGATTAAAAAATAGATATCCAAAAGACCCGAATGATCCTAGGTGCTATGTTGTCCGTGGCTAAATGCCTCTGGTAGGGTCTCACAGGGCAAACAGGTCCTAGGTGACGGGTCAGGCTAAGAGCGGTTCATAAACCGAATTGGGGGGGCAGTTTTGGGGGTAGGCCTTGGCGACTCATTCCTTGGACAATAAATCTGGCATGACAAAAACATTAAAGATACAAATAAAACAGGTCTAAAAAATCTTTTCTGGGCTGAGACAAGCCACTTGTCTTCGGGGTTAGCCAACCTGTCCTCACAATGTCTTTTTTCCGGAAAAGTCCATCTTGGAAACAGATTTTGACGTATGTCTGAGACCAAGTCAATTTCTCCTCCCCATCAGCCATTTTGGGCATAAAAATTCTAATTTACCTGTACAGATGCGTTTCAGTAGTCGAACTGGTCTGTAACAGTTTTACTCTGATCGACCAATGAGAGGACAGAAAAATGCTGACGTCACTGCAGGTAGCTGGCTCTGGAAATTTGAATTTGAAATCTGATTGGTTATAGAAACAGTCTTTAATAATATTAACCAATTAGCAATCTGCTACTACTAATATAGTTTAAGTTCCATGGGCAGCACTACTGATTCTGAAGGCTTGGGCAGATTAGATTAACATTGCAGAACATAGAAACTGAAATCTGATTGGCCAAAAAAAATCTAACATCCACATACATGTACTGGAAGCAGTGCAGCAAGAGAAACACTAAGTACCAGTGTGCTTCCGGATACCATGTAGAGCTGGTCTCAAACATTTGGTACACTCAGTTGCATGCAACATGCAAACACCACACAAAAAGACCCCTGCAGGGGATACGAACCTGAGACCTTCTTGCTGGGATGCAACAGTGCTAACCGCTAAGCCAACATGATCCAATAGGTCTCATTTCTACATAAAATAAAGTGCAAAGCAAGGAAAGGTGTTTAGATTCATAATTCTGTTTGGTGGCGATTTTATTTCCGGGTTTTGAATATGACTTGATAAATCTAGCCTTAAAAAACAGGATGGAATGTTGAATTTCCTGTAAGCTTTCTGAACTGACAGACAGTCACGGCACTGATACAGGTAATAAAACTTTAATACTATATAACAATTGCAGTATAGTGAGAAAGCATCTGTGGCAGTTTGTGGATTGCATAATTATTTTTCCACAATAAACTTTTTACAACTTTCTTCTTTATCTTTCTCCAATATTTAATGCTAGTAATAATCCCAATCAGGGGGCAGGGGTGGCTCAAATGGTTAAGGTGCTAAGGTTGGCCAGAAAATCAAGGTTTAAGTGCCACCAACACCAAGCTGGGCAAATCCCTTAACTCACCCTACGCTCCAGTGGCGCTGTATCCTGCCCTGCCCTCTGACCCCATATCTAAGCTGGGATTTTACAGTGCATTAACGTACAGTATACTTATAACTATCCTCACCTAAAGTAATAAATAAATCCTGTCCCTTAAGGACTAACACTGCCCTTAAATGTCATCCTGCATATAAAAAATCCTAGCTTGTTAGATGCCCAAACTGGTGGACTGGAGTGGTACAGTTCTAACAAGCCTCTAATCAGTATTAATCATAAAGTCTGAACAGCTTCCAGACTGGCAAACTCTCAAAATGGAGATACAGTCATGAGGCATGTTGGTAAGTAAGAAAGAAAGCAAAGAGAAATGGACGAAAAAAAGGTATATTGATGATCTATATAGGTGGAGGCAGATGATTTGCTCTGGTGACCCCCTGAAGGAAACAGCCGAAAGGAGAAGAAAAAGACAGTTAACATCAACTATAAATATATACCTTTTTTTAATTCTTTTCTCTTCTCTTCTTTTATTTTTATTAGCTTTGTTTTTTGTATCGCTTTTATATTCTTTACTATTCCATCAAGAATTCACTTCAGCACCATCATTGTAAATATGCAAGGAAAGAGAAAGGGTCAATTACTATATTATTATAAAAATCTACTAAAACATATATACCGGATATACATCAAGTACTATTATCCACTGAGAGAAAAAGGTTTTTAATTCGTATAAGCTGATCCATGGTAACTTTGAGTTTGTTAGCCACCTCATGGACTTTGTATGCAAGCTTGGTTTTAAAGATCCTCCTTGTTCTTGGATCGCCCTCCTCAAGAAAATAGAAATCCATATCCTCCAGGGTTTTAAAGCACCCACTAATGATATCTACAGAGTGTATGTTTTCCATTTCTTGAGCAACTTTGGCTATTTTTTCCAAAGGAGCACCCATTTCCTTTATCTCAGCTAAATCCTGCTTCCTAAGTTGCGCCATTCGTAGATGAATAAACCTTAGACACGTTAGAATATCATCAATCTGGGCTTTAAAACTTTCTGTGATTTTCTCCACTTTGTCTTTTAACCGATTTCCTTTCTGTTTTTTGCTGAACGAAGCTGACACTCCAGCAACTCCTCCGGCGGCAACGATTCCGATCCCGACTCCGGTTGCCACCAACGAGGCACCGAAGGTCAGTGGGGCAAGAGCAAGGCCGGCTGCAATAGTAACACCGCCAACCGCACCCGTGGTGCCTCCTGTAAGCTTGGCAACCCGTGCCTTCTTATTTGACTTGATAAGGCTGTCCGCAGTGCAGTGGAGCTCGGTGATGTGGTTTAGCAGGTCAGTGCAACGCTGAACCAGAAGCAGGTCATACAAACGCATTGCTGTTTTTACTCTTTGTGCCAGTGAGATCAAAGGTCTAAAGGCGAAAGAAGAAAAAACGCCATTAGGTTAATACACTTTATATAATCGATATTCTAAAATAATTTCACATACTTCGTTTCCGTTTCCTCTTCTTGACAGTCGAGTGTCAGATTCTCCAACACTAAAAGAGAACAAGTCAGTCGGGTTAATACTACATTCACAACAGCCACCACCCTTCATGCTAATGCTGTATCGTATTTTCACACTCAACCCATAAAAAAACATCTATTATATAAAACTATATAAGCTATAAAAAAACATCATCATATAAAACACTAGTTGTCTTAAGCTTTATTTAAGCACTCACCTACTACGTTTCCCCACCACTCTAACAAGATGTCCAACTCCTGGAGAAAGACAAATGATGCTTTATTTCATTTCCCAGAATAAAAAAAAGGAAATAAATCTTAATCAGATTTAAACCAGTTTAATTTAACAACCATGGTACATATTAGTCTCTTTCTGGTTGTTCCCGAATCATCAGCCTTCACCTACCCCTATCCTCTGCATTCTCTTTACACACACCCACTAACTTCAAGTTCACATTTACACCATTTGGCAGATGCTGTTATTCAGAGCGACTTACATTCTGTTTTATACAACTGATCAAATCGGGGTTTAAGGGCCTTGCTCAGGGGCCCAGCAGTAGCCAACACCTTAACCACTGTGCTACCACATCCATATACCTCCTTTTTGCCTCCTGGCTGGCAGCTCCATGTCTAATCCAGCTTCTCTGACTTGTCCCTAAACTGTTCAACATGAGCCGCTTCCTACATGGCTTGTAAATAAATGTAGATTTGTTCACATCCCAGTCAACCCAGTTGTGAATAAAGCACCAGGCTAAAACAAAACAACTTTCGGCGTTGGGTCTGCTAATATTAAAGGTAAACTAGTTATCTGGACCTTTTATTGGAATATTATGTAACCAGTCCTCACAGCAGTGGTGGCCCAAATGGTTAACTCGCTAAATTGTTGATTGGAAGACCTGGAAGACCTGGGTTCAAGCCCCACCGCTGCCAGTTTGCCACTGTTGGGTCCTTGAGCAAGACCCTTAACCCCTTCCTTTTTCATTCTCCAGGGGTGTTGTGTCATCTCTGACCCCCAACTTTATAGGATGGGAAAAAACTAATTTTACTGTGTTATAGAGTTTATGTGACTAATAAAGACAAAATTTAGCCGACACTATGATAATATAAAGTTTGTGTAATTACATAATCACAGTCTAAGTTATTTCTCAAATTTCTTGCGATCACAAATGTTCATATGGATTTTGCCTAGCAGTGTTGGCTGAAGTTGAAAAGAATTTCTCAAATACCTCTGTTAAAAAGATCTGGTTGTTGTTTTGACAGACCAAATGAATCTCGATGTAGAATCTAATCTCAGGTTTAGATCTTTATTTTTACCCTTGTGGTGCAATCTCCATCCACTTGGGACCTTTCAGTCTGTGAGTGGTAAGTAGCATAACGTCCTTTTCTTGTGAGGGTGAAAGATAATCCTCTTCCTCCACTTTTATCCTGTGGGTTTTGTACACAAATCATTTCATACAGAATTCTGATCTGAACATGTAAATACTTTCAGTGCTGTTTTATTTTTTTTACCTGTGGCATGACATTGTCTATGCTTTCATAAATGTGCTCGGCATGCTCGGCAGAGAGGGACTGGCCAAGCAGGTGTTTTCTAGGTAGTGTCAAAGAAAGCCGAGGTGGCACAACAGGACGGGGAGGAAGACAGATTTCAGGTGTGGTACAGTTCTATGAATAAGAACAGAAGACAAAATACTGTAGAGTTTTGTGTTCAATTTAAAACGAACCTGAAATTCTAACCCTAATCATTCATTCAAAAAGGAAACGTCCTACATGTCTAATAGAGAGTGTCGAGATGTTGAAGCTACACAGCTTCCCAAATTCAAATATTCTTTATATGGATGAAGCAGTTGGACACTACACAACTCAATTACCATCAACTAACCATCGACCATCATCTCATGAGAAATTCAGTCAATGGAGGCCATACCATCCATCCACTGTAATTCTTTTCCAAATGTTTTCCATCAAATGGTTGGAGTAGATGAACTCAAGTAGCCTACAGGAATCTGACCTTAACCTTAACTTGGATAAACTAGACAAACTGATTATGTTACAAAGCTTTTTCTTTTGTTATGGTCTAAAAAACCTTTTCCATTATATAGAACCTTTTGTGCGATGGAAAGGTACTATAGATTTTAAATGATCTACATAGAAACAAACCTTTTTTTACATACAGGAATATGACCTGAACCTCGGGAGAAACTGGACAAACGATTTATGTTCTGAACCTCCTCATCTGACATAAAAAACCAATAATCCAAGTAGTACTGACTGAACTACACTTCTAAAAGTCCTAGGAATACCAAAAAATGGTTTTGTTTTTTGCATGCTATGGAAGAGCCATTTTTGGTTCTCCAAACAACCTTTTAGTAGATACCTTTTTTTATTGTCTAAAGAACCTTTTCTATTAATTAAATTTTCATCAAATTAAAAGCACATCATTTTTTTAAAACAAAAAAGCTTAGAATAGAAGAACTCAAGTGGCCTACAGGAATCTAACCTTAACCCCTGGATGAACTAGACAAACTGATTTTACAAACCTCATTTTTTGTTATCGTCAGAGGAACCTCTTTTCTGCAATGAAAAGTTTCTAGTGAAGTTATCTACATAGAAATAAAACATAGATCTACATAGAAATAAAAACCCGAACAAAGAACCATTTATTTATCAGAATGTAGGAATTTTGAAGCTTAAACAGTTTCCTAAATTCCAGTATTCTTCATATGAATGAAGCAGTTGGACACTACACAGCTTAGTTACCATGATCTAACCATCAACCATCATCTCATAAGGAGGAAATCCAATAGATGCCCTACCATCCATCCATTGTGATTATTTTCCAAACTTTTACCATCAAATTGGAAGCACATAATTGCATTAAATGCTGTAGAATTTCAATTTTCCTTCACTAAAGCTTCAAGCTTGGAGTAGAAGAACTTTCCTACAGAAATCTGACCCTAACCCCTGGATAAACTGGACCACTGATTATGTCCTGAACCTCACCTGACATTGGAAAAGCAATAATCTAAGTAATACTGACTAAACTACACTGATTAAAGGTTTTGTTTTGGTTCTCCAAAGAACCATTTAGTAGAATTTTTTTCAATTCTTATTGTCTCATTACATAGAACCTTTTGTGCAATAGAAAGGTTCTACTGATGTTAAATGATCTACATAGAAACCTGACAAAGAACCATTCAAGAACCTTTACAAAAGCTACACAGGTACTATTTCTTCAAGCAGTTGGGCACGTTACCAACTAATCATCCCATCTTCTCACTGACTTACTCTGAGACCTCTCTCATGAGGACGAACATCATAGGTGAGTCCATCGTCTGTTTCCTCATGGTTCCCATTTGGACAAGGGATTTCTTTATCGTAGATGTCTACTGTAGAACTCTCTGTGTGACTGTTTAGATCCTAAAAAGAAAGGAAAAAGAATAGAAACGTGTCAAATAGATCAGAAATAACACTCATAGGACGGCTTTTTTAAAAAAAAAAAACACCTCTGTCTCTGAGTTCTGATGGACCAGCGATCTCGTAAATACTGGAGGCGGTGGCCTGGCGGGAGGTACATCCTGTTGACAAAAGTGCATTCTAGGGATATAAATTTGTACATAATAATAATAAATAAAAAAAAAGAACAAAATTCTGTGTGGTGGAACTGGGTACCTTATCCGAAGACTTGTCTGACAACACTGCCAGGTATGGAGGAATGTTTTGAGTCTCCGGCGATAGATTACATGTTTGATCGTGTTTTCGTAAAGAAAGTCGTATTTTCAAAGGGTCAGGTGGTGGTGGACGAGCTGGAGGTTTTATCTTGGAAATTTCTTCCTAAAGAAACATTTTTTTGTACAAAAATGTCTACGCTGTAAACGTTGAACCATCATATGAGTCATAAAATTAACCCAAAAGAAAAAAAAATCAACTTACCTGCGACATTCCTTTCTTCCCCTTAGAATGCCGATGTACCTCCTGCTAGTAACTTCCTTCCTAGTACGTTATCATTAATCATGGAGAAAATTCAGTCTCGGGTTTCCAACCTCTCTGTATCTCAGTGTAGCGCTCACTGGCAGGTTTTCCCCGAAAACACATCCATGTAGTAACTTCACACATGATGTTGCAAAACCTGTTTGCTGGCTTACATAACTAACATTGTTTTGGACTGTCAAAACATGCAACCGGACAAATTTCTTTGGAAGAATTAACACTACCATCATTTTAAGAGCCTATTTGGTACTTTAATAGCTCCTGTAAGCCTTATAAAAGCATAATGGATCAGACAATTACATAAGCAGATGTTATAGCCCATGTCTGGGGCAGAACGTAACCAGAAACATGACAACGTGGTGCAGGTATGCTTGGGAAAATCTCACTGTATGGTATTTACTAGATAAATTAATCTTTGTTAAAGCTATAAAAGTGATCACGGCTGAATATAACAGACCATAAAACAATGTGCGAATGATAAACGTTCACTTTATTATTTAACTTTTTGATTTTATTCACAAATTACACATGAACTGTTGCGCAGTCAAAAATAATCCCTACCTGATGTTGTTTATCCTTTAATGTGACTATTGCAGATACACTTATCGCGATGTCAATGCTGAAACGATATATCGGGCAGCCCTAATGCTAAAAAATCATGCTAAATGTTATAGATATTAGACAGTAATGGACACTGTAGCAGTTATATAGGATGTATGCTACATTTCCTACAAGTACACATACAACCACAAGACGTGAGCAAATTACATCATGTGACATCATTTCCTGTTATGAGGGGAACCCTGAAGCGAACAGACTGCAAATCTTTCCTAACAAATTCAGAAGAAATCCTTACCGAAATTCTAACCAAATTCAGTTCATTCTGAACTGCCCTTTTAGAGGGAAACTGAGCAAAATGCTTATTGGCTGAAAGTCACATGGAAAGGTCATAACATCTTCTTGGAACACTCGTTGTAACTACTTTCTCACTCAGATTCTTCAATAACTCGAAGATGAAGTGAGAACGATGGTTTATTTGCTCAACATCTTTAGATTGGTGGTTTAACACGCACCATTAGGTTTGCTGTAGTAGCCTACTTTTTGCACAGCGGTTAAGGAGTTGGACTGCTAATTGGAAGATCGGGGTTTGATTCCCAGCACCACCAAGCTTCCCAACTCCTTAACTGCACTGCTGGGCCCCTGAGTGAGGCCCTTAACCCCCAATTGCTTAGTTGTATAAAAGAGATAAATGTAAGTCACTCTGGAAAAGGGCGTTCCAGCAAATTTTTTTTGCTGAAACCCCAGTATTCGTTTCTTTCATCTACATTTTTGCGTCTTGCATCTACATAATTTCATGTTTTAGACAGAAATATCGAATCAAATCTGCACTGAGGAAGAAAAGAAAAAGAAACGAAGCTCCGGGCGAAACATTAAACATTTATTTACACATGAAAAATTAAGAAAAGTTTCACAAAAATGGAAACTACATATTCCCACGATGCAGTTTGGCTCCTCAGCATCGTCATCTAACTGTCCGCAGGATCTACAGTGAGATCAAAGCTTAGAAAAGTATTCCTCTTGGAACTTTTGGAACTCTGCCTCTGTGAAAATAGATTGTTTTTCTTGTTTCTTGACAGGTTTCTGTTTCTTTGGTTGGTTTCGGGACTGACGGCCTTCGTTCTGCTTCACGATCTGAAACGTGTAGAGAGAAACTTTGAGCTTCAATAAAAGAAAAGTTAGGATTTCAAACATAATGCATCCATGAGCAGCTTTGCAAAGCCTAAAATGAAAATGTATTAGCAAACAGCTTAAAAGTAAAAAGTTTTGTGAAGCAAAAAATGATCTTTTTAGCATCCTATTCCAGCATGACATGTTTCTGTGCGCAAAACCCATGAACTCTATAAAGACGTGCTGTGTTCTAGTAAAAGAGGGAGAACTGTGAGACAGAATATTGTGATTGAACTTTCTGAGACAGAATATTTTAGCTTATTTGGCCAACAATTAACAACTAAAATAAAAAAATATATATATATATATATAATTCTTGCCAACTGTTTTGTCCAATTACAATTAATTAACAGAAATCCTGGAATTTTTATTCAATAAATGTACTTTTAATCACAAGATTCACAGATTAAAAAAACACCACCACAGTAAATTTGTTAAAAGTTGTGTAAATCTTTAGCAATTAATAACGCATTTTAGAATAGTAGGCAAATTGCCGAGTCATGACATCACAACAACCTGATCCCAAGAAAATAAGAAAAAAAATATTTAATTTAGCTGGACTGTATATCCATCTTATCTTTCAACGATACGATCCTTGATTAAACTTAAACCCACTGGAGGTTTGAGTACCTTCTTGGTGCAGCTTTCAGGCATTTTATAGCTAGTTCGCAGGAAGTACTGAAGGTTGGAATCCATTTGATTTTTCTTCTGTTTTTTCCTGTATTCCTCTAAAATAATAATAATAAAAAAACAAGCATACACATTTTTATTTTTACACAGAAAAGCATCTTCTTTCTATCCACACATGAATGAGTTTTTCGGCTGACCAATGGCGTTTCTAATCTGCTTGTCTTTGACTGTGGTTTTGTTGTGCGCCTTCAGTCGGCGGATCTGCTTCCTAACCCCCTGCTTATTGGTGTTCGCTGATGCCTTCGTAGATCGCTTTTGCTTCTGTCCACCAGCCACACCTTAAAAAAATAAATAAATAAGAGAGTTTCAGATGATTACGAGTCCATCGAAATGTTCTTAGTGACCCTCCACGTCTGCATTTTAAACATTTTAACCCCTTATTGCTTGGAGGGTTTTAACCCAAACCTTAGTGTGGTATTATTATATATACACAACATCCTGTCTGAGCTGCTTTTTCAGTACAAAGGATCAGTAAAGGAGGAAGGAAACCTGATAAATATTCAACCTGACCAGCTTTAATGTTACTTTTTAACTTATCTTATCATTTTTTTTTCAAATAGTTGGTAAAACATGCAAATTTAGTAAAAAAAAAAAAATCTTGCTGGTCTTGAAGTAAAAATAACTCCTAAAAAGAAACTATAGTATTATGACTCTGTCGTAGTTAGCTAATTTAGCTAAACTAAAGGTCCTGACTTTTTTTTCCCTGAAGTTTACCTTTAAGATCATCATTTAGCAGATCGAGTCCCCTTTTTAACACTGAAATCGACATGGTACAGATGAGTAAACTTTTATAAAATGTTGTATGACGTATAAAAATAAGGCAAACAAATATCCTCGGTTTTAGTGGATCTATTTACTACACTTCCGCAGCACGTGGAATTTGCGTGTTGCACTTTTTAGAGTTCGTCTAGAAACTGTGGACAAGGCGGGGGATTCCACTTAATAAATGTACTCGCTTACTAACTTAAAATTGAATTTACAATTAAATAAAAACACAATGGTAACACAATAAACATTAAACATTTGTATCGTTTTGAAATTAAATTTGTATTAATGCTTTTTAAAATTCTGATACTAAAAGACAAGAGACTTGGTTGAACCTTTTCCTGAGCAATTCCTCCATTGTGGTGTCAACTGTTGGAAACGAATCACTTAAATGAGTCGATTCTTTCAAGCAAATATCTGTTTATGTAAAAGAGATTGGTTACTTAAAAGAGTTTAATTATATTTATTCTCTCTATATATAGAACAAAGTCTATAAATGCATAAAAATGTCTTTAAAACTAATTAGTGTGTTTTGGTATATATAATCTGATAAGTCCATATAATAAAATGAATGAATGGACATTGTATTTAAATAGCGGAGCAGTAAAGGGTTAGAAACTCTGCTTAATGACCCCATCCGGGGTTAAAGACCTTAGCACTGCCCCCATCCAATCAACCATTGCAGTATAAATGCTGTAGACACTTTGTCCATGTCCATCCATCCATCCATTTTCCACCACTTATCCGCAGCCAGGTTGCGGAGAAAAAAAATCTAAGAAGATGTCTAGACTTCTCCCTCCTCAGACACCTCCTCCAACTCTTCCAACCTGTCCTGGGTTCCCCTGCGGTCTCCTCCCTGTATCCCTAATGTATAAAAGATAATACGATTAATAAGGCTTATTCAGATACTAGAAATCTTGGATCAACGTTTTAATTAACCAACCATAACCATCTGTCATCAGTGTGTCGACCAAGCCCACCTCAATCCATTTTTTAAATCTTTTCCTCGTTGTAAATCAAAATGTAATAATATTAAATGTATTTATTGAAAAAAAAACATGAAATACTTAAATGACATATGTAAAACATTTCATGCTATACTGAACAAGTGCATACAACATACATACAATAGATGTGTGTGTGTGTGTGTGTGTGTGTGTGTGTGTGTGTGTGTGTGCGTGCGTGTGTGTGTAGAATGTATTTACAAAAATTTAAGGTGATAAAAATCTGGTTTGTGATTGTTAAATTTTAAAAGGCTGTAATTTAATTAAATAATGTTAAACCCTGTTTTATAGTAAGAATGTTGCTCTATTGCAGTTCTACAGGTTCACCATTTTACACTCAATTGTTCATTAATGATTGTTTATGATTTACTGTCTAAATTCATTAATGTTTATTCTGGATCTTAAAATAAATAAATTAGTCTTAATTCACTTATGTTGTTCCTGGACTAATATTGTCTGTCTTATTTCATATAGTGATCCAATGTTAATCCAGGAATCGTCAGTGTATGTAAATTCTTCCAGAATCAATAAATTTCAAGTTTTCGTCAATAAACTATTTTTACTCAATTAAAGTGTTTTAGTTTGTCTGTGAACAAAAAAAGATATAAAAGATATAAAAAAAATATATATATATGTGGGTTTGGTGGTTGACACACACTGATGACATCAGATGGTTATGATTGTTTGATTGAAATGTTAATTCAGGATCACAGGATCACATCCTACTTGGCAAAATTACATCTGCCAGATGTCAATGCACATCTGACTTTTTTATCTGTGCATTGAGAGAGAGAGAGAGAGAGAGAGAGAGAGAGAGAGAGAGAGAGAGAGAGAGAGAGAGAGAGAGAGAGAGCGCTCTTGGTCGCAAAATGTTTAATATTAATTTAAGCTAACTATTAAAAGATAAACACAACAAAAAAATCGATGCCGCGTCCCTTCAATAGAATCGCTCTAAATTTATCCGATTAATTCTGTGAATCATTCAACACCTGGATTTGCGTTATCGGTCGGTGAATTGCGCACCTTTCTATTCCGCAATGTCTCTCCAAACCAAAGCACTGGTTTCAGCCAAATGGTTGTCCCAGGCTATGAAAACGCGCACAGGTGCGAATGTGCGTCTTCTGGACGCTTCTTGGTACCTACCAAAACTTAGGCGCAACTCCGCGATCGACTTCAAAATGCGCCACATACCCGGGGCGGTATATTTTGACCTGGATCGCTGCAGTGATCGGACCTCACCACTGGATCACATGCTCCCCCCGGCCGGCGCCTTTGCGGAGTACGTGTCGCACCTTGGGGTTTCCAACGACGCGCATGTGGTGGTGTATGACGCAAGCGAGCAGGGCGCGTTTTCCGCCCCGCGCGTTTGGTGGATGTTTCGTGTATTCGGTCACGACACGGTATCCGTTCTCGATGGTGGCTTGAAGCACTGGGTGCAGGAAGGTTACCCGGTGACGGAAGTGCGCAAGAAGCCGGAGCCCACAGATTACCGGGCCACGTTGAATCGGTCTGACTCGTGGGTGAAAACCTACGAGGACATTTTAGACAATATCGAGACAAAAGAGTTTCAGGTGGTGGACGCACGACCTGCAGGGAGATTTAGAGGGAAAGAGCCGGAACCTAGAGACAGTAAGTGTGTGTTGATATGTAGTGGTGGCTCAGGGGTTAAGGTGTTGGACTGATACCTGCAGGATCAGGGTTTGATTCCCAGCACTACCAAGTTGCCACTGTTGGGCCCTTATCAGTTTTATAAAAGAGATAGATGTAAGTCTCTCTGGATAAGGAAGGGTGCCAACTTATCCATAGCAACTTAACTTTATCTCTTTTTTTCTATACATCTAAGCAATTTGGAATTAAGGGCCTTACTCAGGGGCTCAGCATTGGCAGCTTGGTGGTGCTGGAAATCAAACCCCTTCCACTTTCAATTAGCAGTCCACAGTGCTACTGCTTCACCTTTTATTAGGAGCGTCTAAAACGTGCATAAATACACAACAAATGCAGGATTGTTGGGGAAATTTTGATGCGATTTATAGGGATGGCCAAAATACTAATGTTATGTACTCATACGTATGGAAAAAACATCCAAAAGATAACCAGAGAGTTATACAAAGTAATCTGATAGTTTATGACACGTACCTTCCATTCTCTAAGGCTTAATATAAAATAATAATCTCAGAAGTAATACAAGTAAAGAACCTGTATCAGATCAGATCAAATCTGACATTGTTTTCTGATCTTTATTGGATCCCTACAATCAGTGGAACTCCAGGTTTGTGCTGAGCTAGGCAACAATATCCTTATCAAAGAGTAAGTTAATGATAAATATCGGCTTTATCATTGGAGCTTGGATCACTTGTCTGAACACCGCATGTGTACGTGTTATCTCGCACTGACCCACAGAGTCCGGGGTTCATATGTGCCAAACCTCTGGAATGCTATTGTCTGATTAATTTGCTCTTTTAGCTGTGTACAACACAGATTTCTGCCAAATAACAATCTTTAAAAATATAATTATTGATTTCTGCTGCTATTTGTCAGAATTTAAACCAGATGCCTGTCATGCAGATGCAATCATACTATTTTATCTGGGGCTTAGGTCCAGGACTAAGAGTTAACCCTTTAGCCACCGGTCAAACAAGGACCCCATATTTTTTAAATTAGTTAAAAATATTATTTAGTATGAAATATATACATGTAACTAAATTGTGACATCATCTTTTAACCGTTGTCTTTGTGCGTGTGTGGTTTTATCAGACACCGAACCCGGCCACATCCCCGGTTCCATCAACATTCCCTTCACATCTCTCTTGGCACCATCGGGTCAGTTTCTTCCTCCGGAGCAGCTGAGGGTGCTGTTTCAGCGGGCCGGTGTTGATCTGAAGCGTCCACTCTGTGTCACGTGTGGCTCAGCGGTAACGGCGTGTCACGTTGCCTTAGCAGCACATGTTTGTGGCCAGCCGAACGTAAGCATATATGACGGTGGTTGGTCTGAGTTTTACACGCGTGCGGCCCCGGAAGATGTCATCTCAGAGGGACGAGGAAAACACTGGTGACATAGTGGAAGAACAAATGGAGAACAAGATGGCGCATATTAATTCTACTTTCAATAATGTAAAAACTTGAATGAATTCTTTTCTTCAAATGTTTGGAAAATACCTTTTGTTTTTTTTTTATACAAAAAATATCTAGTGATTTACACTAGTTTTATAAACATCTCAAAGACATAATCAGGGATTGGATAAATACAGCTTACAATACCGAATTTAATGACATTTATTAATTGAAAAAATCACTCAAATGTTGTAAATTCTCACATTGTATAACACAACTCGGTCATATTCTGTTTAATAATTAACAAACAATAAATTTTATAGTCTCTGTACCAAAGATGCAGTACCCAATAATTCCACTAGGGTAAAGCAGAGCAAAGCAGAGCAGTCCACTATTGTTTTATACCTTGCTAAACAGCGTGCTAAATTGTCCTTCTGCACACTTTCATCTTCATGAAAAGATCTATAAATATTTAACTGGAAACACCCGAATGATTTTATTTCAGTTCTTAGCTTTCATTTTTCATGTGTAGTTTCACTATTAAATAATCAGTTTGCAGTGTCTTATTTTGAGGAATATGGTTATGACCAAACCCGACCAAATATAACATAACTGTGAAATATTTTGCTAACCACGCATGTAATAAGCTTGGGCCTAATGAAGGATTATTAAACTAAAGTTAATAAATGTATAAAGAACATGATTACAGTTGGAGATTTAAATTTATCAAACTCAAAGTGAAATGAGATGCAGACTGGGATGAAGGCATAGGGTATCTGCACTCCTGCGGAAGTACTGCAGGAAAAGATCTGATGGGTGAATGTGGGTAAGATCCCATACATGTGCGGGTTCATTAATAAATTAATTTATTCATTCATTCATTTATCCTCTATACCCGCTTATTCCCTAATTCGGGGTCACAGGGATCTGCTGGAGTCTATCCCAGTTGTCACTGAAAGACCGCAAGGCAGGACGGGTACATCCTGGACAGTCTATCACAGGGGCACAACCACATTTCTTGCTGTGAGGCAACAGTGCTAACCACTAAGCCACCGCGCTGCCCCATGTGTGGGTTGTGGCAGAAATGACAGCGAAAGCATGAACAAAGCACATGGCTTGTGATATTTTCAGATCGTATACAGGCCTCATTCGTATGTGGTAATAAATCGGCTATGAATCAGATATGTGCAGTGTAAACAGGAAAACTGGATTTTCACCTGTTAATGCGACTCGAACGTCACTGAATAAGCAACGATGGTGCATGACGTCAACTCAGGTGGACACCAACAGCGACATATATAATAACTTACAACAACTGTGTATTTTAATATTTATTCATTTTGTTCACTGTAACAAATGTTTGAGACCCAAATCAGAAGCAGTTTTAACAATCCACGGTTAAGGGTTTTTTTCTGTACCGTGTTCTGCGGCTGATCAGAAACTCACACATACTAGGCTCTCAGGGGTTCTCTGCTTAACGGCGCATTGTTTTGTCGATTTTCAAATACAATGCGAAAGCAACATACTGAATAATCATTTAATCTTCGTCCATTGCGTTTATTGATTATCTCGCCGTTTTTACTTCCTTTTCCTGTCAGTATGTCCACCTTGGGTTGCTTTGTCGTGTATAGTGTAAATGCAGATATCGGATAGGGGTCAGTTTTAAAAGTTGACGTTAGCAGGTCATCAAAAATATCGGATATAGTCAAATCCGAATTGAGTGTTAAGACCTGCAGTGTAAATGCAGCCACGGTGACAAACTCTATAAAAAACGATCTGATTTAAAGCTTGGTAAATGACTGACTGAATATGTGAATGAAAACAGGTCCCACCTAAAGTGTCCTTTTATTGTGGGTGTGTGTGGGCCCTGGTTTGCAGGCCATGATGCAAGAGTGGTATTTGGAGGATTTAGGATTGCCCTAGCTCATGGGTATTAACCAATTATTATTTTTTAACTAATAAATTATATGAGCAATCTGTTTAAGTAACTCATGTTCATAAATCCCATAAATTAAAATCTTTCCACTTTTAGTGTAGATACATGGCAACATGTATGAATTTGTAATTTGCTGTTGGTACCAGGCAAACACTGATTCCAGACTGTTCAGTTATTAAACTAACTTCTTTATATTGTTTAACTTGTAAAATGTTAAGTTACCATGCAGTGGTTAGGATGTTTGTCTGCTGATTAAAAGATTGTAGGTTCAATTCCCAGCACTATCAAGCTGCCATCTGTCAATTGCCAGAAATGTCAGTGCGTTTCCTGAAATGATATTTCTTCCAATAGAAAATAAACTAAAGAGTTTGTCTAAATAGAAGGATGAAGTTTTTACACACACACACTGCTCATAGTAAAAGTGTAGAGTACACTTTGCTCGATCTGGACAAGTTCAACTTACAAAAAAAGCTCTTTTTTTTAAATAAGTAGTTTCTTGGAAATACATAAGTAGCTCTGCAATTCAGCGAAAGCGTTACTTATGATATTGCTTAATCCAGGAAAACCCAGAATGGTGTGACGACTCGGTGGGCGTCATTTGATTAGAGTCATCTTGAGCTCAGGCTATACAAAGTAGTAGACAGGATTTCCGAGAAAACAGTACTTCATATCAGCTGTGTTTGCAAAAATGGGTTAAAGTTCAGATGCAAAGGCCTTTAATTGATTCAAAGATTGGGATGAATGAATGGCGTATGTATATACACACACACCATATATATATATATATATATATATATATATATATATATATATATATATATATATATATATATATATATTAATTGAGAGCAGCAAGAAGGTCCCAGGTTCATATCCCCTGCAGGGGCCTTTTCTGTGGAGTTTGCATGTTCTCCCCGTTCTTGCATGGGTTTACTTCAGGTACTCCGGTTTCCTCCCATATCCCACATACATCCATGTATGTTAAGTTGATTGATGAATTAATTACCCATAGGAGTGAATGTAAGTGTATTGTTGTTTCTCTGTATGTGTTGGACTGGCAACCTGTCCAGGTTGACCCCTGCCTTTCCCCTGATGACAGATGAAACAGACTCCAGCAGACCCCTGTGAACCTGATTAAGAATATGGTATATACAATAGATAGATGGATTTATAGATGTCAGGCTAGATGGTTGAATAAACAGATAGATTAATGTAGGGTAAGTATTTTTCCCAGGCCAATGCATGGATGTTAAGTATTGCCTCTGAACCGATACCCTACTTATAAATAGATGGATGCATAAAAACCAAAAACCAATCACAGTTATAAAGTATTATAGTATTTATATTTTTACTAGCAGCACAGCAAAAATACATATGTGTTCACACATGCACATTACACCGCAAATAGAGTCCCTTCATACTAACACTTATTTAAAGGATACACAGACTAAAAAAAATACTTTGCAGATCATGGAAAGTATGACTGACTTTCTGCTAAACGTTTAGACTGTCGGTTTTGCGCTTCCAGCAAGAACGTACATTGCTTAACAAAGCAAAAAAACTAACAACTTTACTAGTTACGACATTGTACACATAAAAAATGATTAAACATAATAAGGAGAAATACCGCTAAATTCCACTAGCTATGAGTACATAATAACAAACATATAAATATAATTGAAAAATGGTGGTCTGCCATTTACACCGCTGTAAATAGTCTTTGTTTATATACGTAAACCATACAGAGACACATATTTTTGTTCCCACCTTTCATGTATACAGCATTAGCTCTCCAGTTTGGCTAGCTGAGTTGAACAAGGGACAATAACACAACATGTTTGCAGCATTGGTTTGACAAAGCTAATATAGCTCACATACAGTTGAGGGCTTCCTCGCTCTTCCTCACCTTCTTGTCAGTAAACACTTGCCTATGTGGTTTAGGACACATTTTGGCTTACTGTGATCTGAGGTGCGACTCAGAAAACTCCTTACATGACAGATTTTGACCATTTTAGAAGTTTCTTTTTCATCATGACAGACATTTTGGTAGTTGTTATCATGTCTATTTTGCTACAGCACAAAGCCACCCTTCAAATCAACTCTCATTGCACGAAAAGAAAACATACTTGGCTAGCAACACATCTTTTGCTAAAGTGGCTTGTTAACCAAAGTCATGTTTCCAGGCAGGAAACCAAAGCAAGATTTTAAAGCAGACTAAATAAAAACTGTGTGTTTTCTTAAACAAATGGTTTGTAGACCACCACATAAACATTTCAAAGCGATCTTAAAAAACATATTTTCTTGCAGCAATTCAAAAATAGGAGAACTTTGTTTATCATTGTAACTAACACACAGTTTAGCTTCAACACATTTTATGCATTTATCCAGATGTTAACATTTGTTTAACGCTCTTCTCTGAATGTATGCCATTTTTCCCAGATGTGTGATTACTTTAACCACACAATCAACCTTGAACCTTCTTAACAGGCATATAGTCATCACTAGACGGCTCTAGTATTTCAGAGCAAGCCAAAACACCAACATTTCCCAGAAAAATGGTTTTAGAATTCTCTGGAGGCATGTTTGAGAAGGTTTGGTTATTCCATAGGCTCCCTGCAAAACCAAATGGGATACCAAGATGTGGAAGTCCTATCTGCTGGGGCACTGGGCATGGTAGGATGCAGTTGATGGGCAGAGTGATGTCCACCACGGGAGGGCTGGGAAGTCCTTCACTTCCGGACTCTTCCTGGCTCTCGTGTTCCTCAGAGCTACCGGCAAACCCTGAATCCGGGCTCTGGATTTCCAGCCGCAGCTTTTGCAGCTGCTTGTATGTTGAGGACGTTTCCAAAAGGGTGTTCATGGTGACCTCGGTCAGTTCATTGTCAAGGCTGTTACCATGAGTGGCTGGTATTATTTTCTCTTGCACGCTACCTCCTCCGGCTGGTCCGTATGGACAGTCTGCTGAACATGGCTCCAGCTGATCTTCCATGTCACATTTTGAGCTCTGAGACAGAAAATTATTGGAGTTGTAGAAACCAGAGCTGTTGCCATCCTCTATGGTTACATATCTATCTATCTTATGGGGTAAGATATCACAGTCACAGGCTTTGCAGATTGTCACAGGTGAGACGCACTCGGAATTATGCGTTATATAAATATCAGGATTCACAATAGGACCCAGCCATGACTAAGACAGAAGGACAAAGAAACAAGATTAACTCTGGAGTTTAGTGAGTCCAGCCTGAACCTACTAAAATGGTGTTTTTTTAAGTGAACCCTACCTTAAAGTCACCACCATGGTCAGAGAAAAGCTCACCAAAATATTTTGCAGGCGTGGGTTCATAATGCCACTTTATAATCCTGAAAAAACATCAGCATTTGTTTGCATTAGTCAGTTGTATGTATGCAAAACAACACATAACTACATCACAGTGGATTGACTATCAAATAGACATTTCATTCGTTACGGCTGACCAGTTATTTCCCTGAAGATAGTATCGTTCTTTCCGTATATTGGTAAGATCTTGAGTATAGAGGCTACCATTTACCTCACGTGTCGTTGGACGCAAAAGACCGCCAGAAAAAAGACTGCAATCGCTGTAAGGATACCAAGGCTGGTAAAAATATTGAAATAACCCAGTATCATGGGATCTTCTGTAAAAGAAAAGGCAGAGGACATTATTATTTACATAACACTAATAATGGCTTAGTCACAATAGCATGCCAGGGCAATTGATGTTTATTTGCAGTGTCCGTATTTACAGTTGGTATTTAGGTTCTCTCACACCAAAACTACCAACCCACCAACAAACAACTGTATAACTTACCACTGTCTATGGACATACTGTATCATATTACAGACTCATTTATTTCCTAAAGGTGTTTATTTTTCTAGCAACACATCGTCGTTAATAATTGTCGTTTATTTAACATTTTTGGTCATTATTGCATAAATTAAAAAAGAAGTATTTAAAGTAGAACAATAAATATTGTAAAATAACACCATTATAGGAGGAATAACATTAGTGGGAATGTCCTCTTATAGAAAAACAAGCAACAATAAGCTGATATTTGCAGTGACCATTCCAAATGTGGATGTCTGATCTTCTAGCCTTTATTTCTTACCATGAAGAGGTTCTAAACCCACAGTAGATTTCCACACAGTGACCGGACTCCAGTCGCTCCAGAATTTTGGTTCACTGGCAGGAATGGACCGAACCCTGACCACATACTTCCTTCCGAAGATCAGATTCTCTTCTGGTAACTCACAGTGCTCTGCTTCTGTAGATGCTACCTGGTTCTCCTACACAGGTGAAGAACACATTTAAAGCGTGGCACATTTGAAGTACAGTTTATGGATAAGAAAGTTGTAAACTAAACAAAAAGGTGACGATGGGGACATTATCTCACCTTCCAACTGTTTTCGAGCAAACCCCACTGCACCTCGTACCTCACCCTGTCAACTAATTCGGATATTGGAGAGCCGCACTGCCAGGTAACATTCGCTCCTTCCACTATCGGCTTTTCAGGAGGATACAACTTAACTAATAAACAGAGATTGAAGATTAATAATTGCATTTCCTCGCAGATTAAAGATTTAAAACACAATGTTGAAAAAAAAAAATCAATTACAGTGTAATAACTTACCCTGACTCGGGGGGGAAAACTCCTTAATGATTTCCACTGGTTCAGTCATATTTCCACACTTCACATACAGCGGGAGATATGGGAATCCCACAGTTAAAGACTGTGGACAGATTAGAAATTAATTAGTTTAAAACTCAATAATTCCAGTAAGAAATACATAAATTATTTTCAATACAGTAGTGACGATGGCAAGATAATACGTTATCAGGTCTATGGTTACAAAACACACACACTTGCAAAGTGGATTCTTGACAAAAAATGTGTGTGTGTAAGCATTATGCTAGGATTCCTTCCTGCATTATTGGAAGGAGTCTCCAATGTCAGCGCTTACAAATAAAACACTTATTTGTTCTCTTTCACATACATTAGCTCACATATGCCTATGATTGGCTATGAAAGGAAAGAGAAAGAAAGCAAGAGAGAGAGAGAGAGTGCTAAAGAGAGAGGGAAATAAAGAGAGAGAGAGAGAGAAAAAGAGCGAGAGAGAAAGAGGAGACTGAAGAGGAAAAGAGAAATTAAGAGAAAGAGAGAAAGAGTAAGAATTAAAGATTAGACTAACTAACTAACTACACAAATAAATAACTTACAAACGAATTATTTTCATACCTTTTCTAAAAATGTAAGTGTTCCTTTGCGTAACTGTGGCTGTGGTTGTGGCTCCAGGTCACTTTGCGGCGTTTGAATGCGTAAGTAACTGAAACACAAACCGTTTTAACACAAAACCTTTTAATTATTGACTGACTTTTGTCATCGCTTTTAAATTAATCTCCTATAAAAGAACTTAATCTAAAATATAAAAGAATATAAAAGAATTTAATTTAATGTCAGATCTCCATCTCTAAGTATGATCGCTATGAATGGCTAACAGCTAGCACAGAACACATCATGCTATTTTGTTGGCCCGTATTTACTTTTTAATACGAGTAAAAAGTGACTTTTGACAATCTGAACAGCTAAACCAACCCAGGTCTTAGAAGCCAAGTCTCTAAGCACCATGTAAGGGAAGTCGTGGCTTAAATGTGCATTATTTGTTAGCCGCATTAGCTGTAACAGGGGATGGGTTTGATCATTTTTGAAGCTCTTTATAAAAAATCTATCTATTTATCCATCAATCAATCCATCCATCCATCCATTGATCTATTGTCTATATCTGCTCATTCCTCATCAGGGTCATGATGATCTGCTGGAGTTTTTCCCAACTGTCATTGGGTAAAAGGCAGGGGTCATCCTGGACATGTCACCAGTCCATTGCCGGGACACATACATACAAACAACCACACACACACACACACACACACACACACACACACACACACACACACAAACACACACACTCACTCCTATGGGGATTTTAGAATCACCAATCAACCTGACATACCTGTTTTTAGACTGTTGGAGGAAACTGGAAAACCCCAGAGTAAATCCACACAAACACAGAGAGAACATGCAAACTCCACACAGAAAGACCCCTGCAGATGTTACGAACCTGAGACACAATGCTAACCCTTAAGCCATCGAGCTTCCCCCTTTATAGAACATTTTTTTCAGGTAAGTCACATCCAGAACTTTAAAGGAACCTATTCTAATAATTTGAAGACTAACTCTAAAGATCAGGGGCAACAAAAAAACACATCCAGCTACGAGTTTGGTCATTTTATAAAAAAAAAAAAAATGATATATTACTCATTGTATTCGCTTCTTAGGAAGCAGTTGGTGGCTGGTGTTATGTGAAATCTGTCCTCCGCTGACGAAGTGTTCCAGACACACGTAACGACATCGATGCCATCAGTGTAACACTTTAGATCTACACAAACACACAACCACACATTGTAATATATACACACTTCGGAAAAAAACATTTATGCACTGAAACTTTCCTGTAAACTTTCCTGATCTGTAATATGTTCCTCTTTTCTAAAGACAGAATGCATAACTATCGAGATCTAAAGGAAGAACCGATAAAACATATTGAAGAAATGAAAGAACTGAGGTAAGGACAGGACCAGGAAGCAAAACAAACACAAGGTCACAACAGGAGTCCAGATTGAGAAACACACTGTGAAACTGAGAAGGCCAGACGAGTAGTATGTCCGAATCCTTAATATGCAAGATATAGTCTGTAATAATCTACTAACCCTACCCAGATTTCGGGGTACGCATACCATGTACACTTTTCCCATGCAAGAAAGCGGTAGCACAGTGGTTAAGGTGTTGAACTGGTAATTGGAAGATTGGGGTTCGTTTCCCAGCACCACCAAGTTACCTCTGCTGGGCCTCAATTGTTTAGTTGTATAAAAGTAATAGATAGATGTATGTCATCCTGGATTGCCAAATGCCATAAATATAATGTACACTTTACTATCCCATGAGGCCGCGGGAGAGACGACTTGTTGTATGCGAAAGTGGCTTAAAGTGGCAAAGCACCATTTTTAAGTGTTTTTAATAACTGCTTAAAACTTGGTCCCTTTCGGATAAATTCCGCTTGTTTAACTTTATTCAAGTTAAACATGATCCAACTTTACATTTACGCTGCTGTGACATCATATGTCACATGACTATACCAAAATACCTTCTGTGCTGATATATGGAAAAAATGGTAGGCAGCGGTTAATCTGTTGGACTGCTAATTGGAAGATTGTGGGTTCGATTTCCAGCACCACCAAAGTGTCACTGCTGGGCCCCTATGCAAGGCCCCTAACCAATTGCTCAGAAATAGATCAGGACATCTACCAAATGCTGTAAATGTAAATGTAAATATGTTTATCATTACTTACTTTCATTGTCCTTGCTTGAAGATATAAGTGACATCATCAATAGCAACATGATCTGGCCAATCAGCATCTTCGACTTCATTCTGGAGGAATTTACTCTAAAGGTAAATCACCTAAGCCAGGAAAGTGAGAGTATCACGGTTGATTTTTATTTCATGAATGTGGTATGTGTTTAAGAGAACTTTGGGTTATTGCACTTGGACTCTTCCATAATACATTCTTGATTACAGACTTCCTGGATTAGGATTTTATTTATTTTTTTAAATTGAGACGATTTAACCCAAAATTTCCATTTCCAAACAAGGACTTCCTGCGACTGGTGCTTCAGTATGTAGTTAATCATAGACCCTTATAACCCTTTTTCTGTAAATAATGGTACGATCTATTGAGCCTCTTAGCTTTAGGCTATATAAACAGCTGATATTATGTAGCCAGTTACTTTATTGACAATCTTAAAATCAATCACCTTACAAATTATTTAGCTACCTACTTACGAACTTACACACTTTTTATCTTTGTCATATGGATGTTTTTTAATGCCGTTTTTAATTTTCTTTGCCAAGCTTGTTTTAACACACTGAGTGGAAAACTGTCTCAACCACAATGAGCCTAAATTAACCACAAAAAGGGAACATAAATCCTCCCACCATGTTAAAGTGCAGCCTAAATGTCACAACATCTCGGTGCCCTGTTGAGTTTCACACAGCGTTGACCTGAGAATTAGTAATAACTGTTTAAGTAAACAATCACTCTATTTTATAAATGGAGACTAAGTAAAGATTGCCTTGACCATATTTAAAAACGTTTTCAAAGTATATTCATGATATTTGGCAAAGATCCTTATTTAAAGTGGCTCAAATTTATCTTATTTTTTTTTTTACAACTTAGAATCTAAGGGTTAAGGGCCTTGCTCAGGGGCCCAATAATGGCAGGTTGTCAATTCCACTGACTTGAACTTACAAAGTAATTATAATCATTAAAATTAATTAAAAATAACATTAAAAATACCAACTAGGTTATTTGTATTATATTATTATTATTAGTTATTATTATTATTATTATTATTATTATTATTATTATTATTTTTATGAGAAGTAGTAATAATTATTTAACATTCTTGACTGGTACGGAAGGTTTAACTATCTTAAATCGTTAAGATATAAAGTATATAAAAATAAAGACATACTAAAAAAGCCAACATGACCATCAGGTGTGTTTAAAAGAAAAATACTAACTATACTCAAAATTTTAGACCGAGTCTGATGCTAACAATATAATCAGTGTGTCTCTGTTACACATACCAATACACAGTATTTTAAATAAATAAAAAAATAAAAAAATAGATAAATACTATCACTTACCTGTCAGAAATAATTGAAGATTTTCTTGGTACTCATATCTCTGAGAGGATTTCATAATCGAATCTTTTTCAGGGTTGAATAGGTTAAAAGTCTTAACACTGATAGCTGCATCGCACATGGTGTCATAGTGTGGCGCAGCGTGGAAGCTCTGACTGCTGATTAGACTCTCTCACTCTGCATAACACAGACACACACACACACACACACACACGGTGGTGTCCCAGTTAAACCACAAACACCATTTTCAGTAAGTCTAACTTAGTAGCTTACTGAAAGTAACTACCTGCATAGGAAATAATCCGGGGGACTTCCTCACTGCGCTCTCATGTGTCATGACTTTATCTTTCCTTCTTCCCTTTTTAGATTTAATGTCTTTCAACATATCATTTGTCTTTATTTCTAATATCTAGCCTTTTTCTATCTCCCCCCACGTGTCCCTCTCTATCTCTCTCCCTCTCTATCTGTGTTGCTCTTTATAATCTCTCTTTACTTCTAATATCTAGCCTTTCTCCCTCACTCTTTCTCTCTCTCCCCCCCCTCTCTGTTTCTCTCTGTTTCTCTCTCTCTCTCTGTTTCACTCTTTCTCTCTCTCTATATATTTATATAATAACTTTTTCTTTACTGTCTCTTTCTATTTCTTTTTCCCCCTCTTTCTACCTCTCTCTCTCTCTCTCTCTTTCTTTTCTCTCTCTTTCTCTTTCTCTCTGTTTCTCTCTCTTTCTCTCTCTCTCTGTTTCATCTACTCTTTCTCTCTCTCTATATATTTATATAATAACTTTTTCTTTACTGTCTCTTTCTATTTCTTTTCCCCCCTCTTTCTACCTCTCTCTCTCTCTCTCTCTCTCTCTCTCTCTCTCTCTCTCTCTCTCTCTCTCTCTCTCTCTCTCTCTGTTTCACGACTCTTTCTCTTCTCTCTCTCTATATATTTATATAATAACTTTTTTCTTTACTGTCTCTTTCTATTTATTTTTTCCCCCTCCTTTCTACCTCTCTCTCTCTCTCTCTCTCTCTCTCTCTCTCTCTCTCTCTATCTATCTATCTATCCATTGTTTCTCTTTATTGCAAATCTACATTTTCTCTGTCACTGTCCCCTCCCCCCCTTTTTCTCTCTCTCGATCTATCTATTTTTCATTCTATGCATTTCTATTCATTACCTCTGTCTCATTTCCTCAATAAATATTCTGTTAGCTCGATGCATCTTTCTCTATGCTGAGTAGATAAAATGTTGCTTGTTTCCATTTCTGAGTACTGGGAAGTTTGGCAATAGCAGTATCTAATTGCTACCACAATCTCGTTCTCTCTCTTTAAGAGAGAACACATAATAACATATTGCAACACCCTTAGAACCCGCTATGCTAAGAAACGTGATGAAGAGGTTCTGCTAATTCAGTATTCGAAGAAAAAGCTAATGGCAGGAAAGCTTACAAGGTTAATACCAGTTCAAGGTCACACGGTACAACCCCAGATGAGAACAGTAGACGGATGAGCATGGATGAAAAACAGTAGTGATATTTAATCTTTAATTAAAAAGAAAAGGAGATTTTGACAAAAAAAGGATTGTTCCTGCTCCTGTTTCTCTCCTGTTCGCTTGGTGGCACTTTTATTCCCAACTACAGGTGAATCAAGCAAAAGCATTGTGACACCTCCATCACTGCAACCACTGTTAAGCCAAAATAAAAATTTAACACTGAATCAGTTTCTCATGACAGTTGTGATTTGCTTTTGGAGTTTCATTTCTGCAGAAACTCCAACCCTAGTGTTCTGTTTGTCCCAGAAAAAATTCGATGATTCATTTATTGAATCATGACTCAATGCGAGACATTATCGTTCCAATAAAACTTCGAAACCAATCAAATAAAAAAAAAAATCTGTTCTCACATCTGATTGTTTTGGTTCAGGGACACATTGTTATTTAAAACATGTTTCCGGCTAAACATTTCACCCTAACACACCTGATTAAACTGAACGAATATATATACTGATTTTGCTAACTTGTGTTAAAAATGATAAACAAAAGGGGGATGTAATTTTGCCAAATAGGATGTGATCCTGAATTAAAATACTTTGTTCATCCTGTCAATTGACATTTTAATTAACCATAATCATAACCATCTGATGTCATCATTGTGTGCCGACTAAACCCGCCTCAATCGATTTTTGAATCTAACTATATTAAAATAATTGATGATCGGCCAGAAACATGATAAGTAAATTTAGACTGTATTAATTATAATAATCCAAAATAAACATTAATGAATTTAAACAGTGAATCGTAAATAATCACTAATAAAAATTGAGTGTAAAATGTTCTAAAACGGTGAACCTGTAGAACCGCAATAGAGCAACATTCTTAATCTATATTCAGTACAGCATATAATGTATAAGAGATGTCATTAAAGTATTTTTTATTAATTTTAGTTTACAAGGTGGGAAAGATTCAGAAATGGATTAAAGCGGGTTCGATCGACGCACACTGATGACATCAGATGATTATATTTTGTTATTTGAAATTCAGGATCCAGGATGAACAAAAGGATCCAGGATCACATTCTTTTTATCAAAATCACATCCACCAGGCAAATTAGCATTTTTTTCACCATTTCTTTTTATAGAAAATAATAAAATTACGATATTTACTTTATTTTTTTTAAGTTTAAAAAGTTACATTTTCCAAATTGTATGGGAATTAACTAAACATGCAGATAGATATAAATGTTTTAAATAAGTTACAAGTTGATTTTGTAATCCGATTAAAAGGAAAGAAAATAAATATTATGAACAAATAATAAGTGCATTAAATCGATGGAGGTGTTTACTTTGATCCGTTTCATTCTGCAGCTTGCATTATGTTAATTTGCGGTCCAAACACTCCATCGTTCACTTGTCGCATTAGTATTTGCGTAAATCTTCGTTGCAAACATTAATTCATAACACTGATGAAGGGATGTGTTTGGGCGCTGTTTCTCACAACGATCCCACCTGTTTTTCTGCTGCTATAAAGGTCAGCTAGCCACAACGGGGGAAACCGGCCTCTTGTGGTTTCAGGTGTGATGGTGAAACTGTGTGCTTCTTTTCGCAAAAACAAAACTTTAAACTGGGAGAACTTTTAGATCAACCTCAGCTTTAAAACAAATACTGTTTTTTTAGTAATTTAAGTAGTAATTCGGCTTGAGCGGTTGTGTAACTATGCGCAAATTAATACTATTTGGTTCAAAAATACTGTTGGTTCAAAAATGGGTTAGAGGATCATTTTTTTATGTTTGCCTTTAAATTAACCCATAAAGTCACACAGTTCAGATAAAAACATTAACTAAATGTTCGTGCTGAATAAGTAAACTAAATTATGCAAATGAGTTAAGCATAATTCTCATTTAAATTGCTGTGTTTCAGTGTATATTTCTTCCAGAAATTATGCAAAGCGATTTTTTAAATTGCAATCGTTGTCATATGCTAAATTTCTTGCTATTGACTTCTACTCCAGTTGAGCAATAACTGACCAGGTTGTAGAACTAACAAAATGTTGATCTTGTGGTGCCACAGAAAAGAGATGGCAGTTCAACTGTTTGGTTACAGACAAAGAAATTGTAGTAGATAGAAACAATTGTTTTTAACAATTGAACGTAAAAAAAAAAAAAGCAAAGATATTGGGTTTCATTCCATCTCCCCAAATCCTCAAAAATTAGAAGATACCTCAAGGTGTTTTAATGCATATGATGTGGCATAAAAACAGATTTTGTTGGAATAAGTTATAAATTCATCATAACTCTGTTTAAAGTTGAGCAAATCAATTAGTAAAAATAGACTTATTTCAATTTTTTAATCCATGTGTGGCCACTTTAAAGGCTAATAAAGCACATTTAAGCTACTTAAATGTTGGTACAAACAAACTTTTTGTTAAAATTTGAGGTAAATTCACTTCACAAGACTTTTCTTGCATTTATTAAAAAAAAACCTTGTAAAAGACTGATGATTATCTTACAATGAGAAAATAGGTTAGTTGGCAGGTTGGTAAAATGATTTTATCTTTTAAAAACACCTTAATGTCCAACTGGGCCTCCCCTGGGACAGAAAGTGCATTGTGAGTAAACGTTTTGATCTAAACAGATGCTAAGAACTGGTGTTTCTTCGTCGGTCAATGCAGTGTTGTCAAAAATATTTCGTAATGTTTTATCATTAGAAATATGACTGGACTATTGCATATTCTGTGAAACTTAGATTAGATAGATGAGGTATTTCGCAGGTTTGTTCACATAGTCCAAGGGACTTAACTAAAGCTAAGCAATAACATTGGTATGCTATTCTCATTAACTTTGACACGATTTTAACATATTAATGTATACGTTTAAAAATATTTTTAGCAAACCCCCCCAAAAAATAACAGTTTTATAACAGAATACATAGAGTTAGCAAAACAGAATGGTATAAGTTAAAATAATATTTAACTTTCATCTGTAGTAATTTTGGGTATATAAGCAAGCTTTTCTATCTGTCATTCACTCTGACGTTGCCACTCGCTCCCTCCATCAGGAAACGAGGGTTACCATACGTAACCCAGATGATATGTACGCACAGTTTATACAATTTTTATGAAATTAGTCTAATCTGATCATTATCTGGTCCATATTATAATAAATACAATAAAAATCAACTGTGAAATATATTTACCTTATTATCCGAGATGTTATTATCAGTATACTCTTAAGTGTCTTTTATATTAAAAAGAAAATATCACAAAGTCACTTGACATTCAAAGTTCAAAGTTGATCTCGGGCTTAAAATTCATAAAGTCTATATCTAAGCTGTAGACATTTAAATAATTATTTTGTTATTGTGTACAGTTTTCTTGAACTACTTCATACCGTGACTCTTGTGTGGTATTAGAATTTTTATAAAATCACAATGGAATTAAACTAGAATTTCTATTTATCTATTAAACAGTCGAGTTAATTTGGATGTACATTACGGAACATATTGTTAAACATAAAAAAAAACCATGACCATCAAAATAGATCTATAAATCCTGTACATAAGTTTCCAGAATGAAGCAACACAGTCATGCATCTTTGTTTTTCGGTTTTCAAACATAGATCATGACAACAACAACATGTGCTGGGATTTTTTTTTTTTAGATTAAGAAGTGAAACACTCATACCATACATAGCCGATTGTAATGAAAGCATCCTATGATCGAGGCGGATTCCAGAGTTGAATCAGTGGTAAAGATTTATACCACAAAATAATTAATTGTCACATGAGTAAATTCCAATAACAACATTTTCTATACCGACAGCAGCTCTATCGATAATTCAAACCAGAATAAATCTAAGTTTACAACTTGCTGTCATACAGAAAAAAATGTCTAAGGTTGAATTTCTTTGTCATATCACACTAAATGGGGGTAGTTAACAAATTATCTAGTCATAATGTAGTATTTTTGTTACATTTTTTAATAGATAGTACTATCAAACCCATTTCTAATTTGTTCATTTCTTAAAATACTACAATTCTGTCCCAACAAACGTTAAAGACGAATGTCTCACACGACGATCTAAAAATGTTTTGCCCAAATTTATATCAGACATGCGGTAAAAAAATAATTAGCTTGTTTATAGTAATCAAAAATGTCCTAAAAATATGCATGTTACTAGTAAAAAGAGGTTAACTATAAGGTTTGGTGGCTGGTGCGAAGGTGTAGTGGGTTAAGGTGCTGGTACCCATACGCAAGCTGTTGTGCTCTGGCAACCTGGGCTTGATTCCCCTCCAGTCCCACCTCTCTGTCCTATCATGCCTTTAGGGTGTCTTGTTTCTATTGGTTTTCATTTCTGTCTGGTCTTTGGTTTGTTTTTGTGTCCCTCTATGTTAATATTGATAGCCCTTGTGGTTTCCTGTGTCTTTTTCGGATAGGCCCTGTACCGCTGTGGTGAATCAAGTTAGTTTAGGTCAAGTTTATGTTTGTTGTTTTGCGACATGTTTCTATTTCAAATAAAACGACCTCATAACTCGCCTCGGTGGATTCCTTAAATGATCATTTAAGGACAAATTCTCGTCGTTGACATTCTTCAGTGTCTTCTAACTTATTTCACTAAAGCATTTATATTAACCACATATTAAAATGCAGCTTTAAAGCATGTTTTTAAATAAAAAACTTATATTTAGACCCATAAAGACCCATATTTAAGCATGGTTGTATTCTGTATGCTGCCAACCAGCAAATCTCACTCGGAGGTTGTTTTTATTCAGAATCACTAAGAATTCATTTCAGTTGTCGTTTGAGTCATTTATTCGAACTCACAGTAGATAACTGCATGGCATACTTTATAGTCCAGTTCCTATTTCTTTGTTCCTTAAAAACAGAATAAACGCAATCATATGACCTGCAACATGACAAATTCCCTTCTAATCACAACCAATCTACATGCTCCCTAGTTAAATCTTTGCAAAGTCTTGCCACTTTACTGAAGCTGTTATTTTTGTACAGAATGCATGCTTTCCCCCCATTTTTCCCCCAACAGTTTATTGCTTGGAGGGGGATCTCTAAATCGACAATGACTGACCAGATGAATTTGGAAGAAACTAAATGTTTATCTTATTGACTGTGAGTTTAACTCCTAATGATTCCATGATTCAGTGAACCAAATATATGATTACATATGAAGCACTGTAGTAGATAGAACCACCTAGGGTTTGATTCCACCTCTCAAACTTGGACTTCATTTCACATTACAAACTTGGCCATCATTCCACCTCCCAAATTTGGGTTTCATTCCACCTCCCAAATTTGGGTTTCATTCCACATCCTAATCTTGGGCATTATTTTACCCCTCAAACTTGGGCATCATTTCACCTCCCAAACTTGGCCATCATTCCACCTCCCAAATTTGGGTTTCATTCCACCTCCCAAATTTGGGCATAATTTCACCTCCCAAATTTGGATTTCATTCCACATCCTAATCATTATTTTACCCCCTCAAACAACTTGGGTTCATTCCACCTCCCAAATTTGGGCATAATTTCACCTCCCAAACTTGGATTTCATTCGACATCCCAAACTTGGGCATCATTTCACCTCCCAAATTTGGTCCTTATTTTACCTCTCAAATCCTCAAAAATTGGAAGCTACCCCAAGGTTTAAATGTATATGATGCCATATGGTGGTGTGAAAAAAGATTCTTTTGAAGAGATAAGCCCCAGATAGATCCATTATAAATCTGTTAAGATAAAACAGTTACCTGTTTCCTAATCAATTTTCCTAATCGAAGTTAGGTTACAATTAACCACTTTAAAGTTTATTAAAGCAAATTTAAGATCTTTCAAACACTACAAGCCACAAATTAACTTGATCATATGACTTGTACCATAATAAATTCTCTTCTACATTCAAACCAATCGACATACAAGCTTTTTTTTTCATAATTTAGTCTGTGACTTTTGCCTATGATTTTATTTTTCCTTTCCCCTGCTTGGCCCCTGGTCTCATGGGTGGTATTAAAACCCAGTCACCTGTCTGTACCTGACACCCATGCACACCCACAAAGTACTAACTGCTCCAGTTCTAAAGGTCTCTATATCTAATAACATCAGCTTACAAAAGCCTCAAGCACACACACACACACACACACACAAAACTCTCACCTCACTGCACGACACTTCTGTTCCTTATCTCATTAATCTACTAACCTCTTTAACACACACTAAACTGTAGAGGATAACTTCTAGAAGAGCACACCAGACAAAAACGAGTTTAGTTGATTAAAAAAAATTACCAGAAGTTTTCAGGTCAGTTAGGTGACATTTACTTTTTTTTTTTTCTTTCTCCTACCTGATAGCATTAAACCAAGAAGAACAACCACAACAAAGTCACATCAATGCTTCTCTGAGATAAAAAAGCTCTGGTTTCTTTGAACAAGGCTTCTTTTTTTCTTGAAACTATGCTTCACTTCTCGTTCTGTGGAAACCGGATGACGTTTGGCAGCCTACCTGGTGGACTCACTTCCTCTCGATTTAAAGATGAAGAAAAAAAATCCCCAAATAATAATGGAAATATTTTTTTTCCTATTACATACATATTATACAAAAAACAAAATAGCGATTTACATATTTATTAATAGTAGTTTAAAAATATTGGGTGTAAAATATTGGATAGTTAAAAAGGGAAGTGAAACAGGATGAAACATTTGCATGTAATTTAATTTACGTGACTTTAAATTCATTAAAATATCAGTTATCATGCAGAGCAACATGATGACCTGCTCTGAGCGCCCTTTTCTTTGTATATCATCTAAGATAATAAGCAGTTTTAATACACTACAAACTTAAAAGGTGAACTTTAAAGCTGGTTTTATATCACGATCAATTTTACTAGCATTTTCTTCACACATTATGATTCAATAAACCATAAAAGCTAAAATTGATCTCATTTAAGTGTATCTGTGCTAAGCAAGTTTCCTGATCCAATTACACTCCATCTGCTTCGGAACTGCGTTCAGGATTCGTAATGTGGAAATTAAATTTATACGATGATAGAGATTTTGGGAACAACTAAAGTGACTCCTTTTTTTTTTTTTTAACAGGAGATTAAAAGTGAACCTTTGCCTTAAGAACAATTGTTAAAAAAAATTTTTTTCCTCCAAACTGCCTCTAAACACGATCCAGTTTCTGCTGTTAAAACAACAAAATTGCCCAGAATATAGTTACCATCCATCCATCCATCCATCCAAACATCCCTCCCTCCCTCTGTCCGTTCTTCTGTCCTTCCATCCGTCTATTTGTCCATCCATCCATCCATCCATCCTTTTATCAAACCGTCCTCCCATCCATCCATCCTTCTGTCTGTCCATCTATCCATTAATCTATCCATCCATCCCTCCCTCTAACACACTTACCAACACGCATGTCTGACTAGATATTGTAGCGTTATTTGTAAAAAGAGGGGCTGAGAAAAACTTAATACAGGACTGAAGGCAGTAAAAGAAAGAAAGGAATATGAAGAGGATGTGTGCACTTTCTAAAAAAACATGCTGTCTAAACAGCCCAAATGATGTCATATAATTTGCTGTGTGTAGAACCCATTGACAACAATAGGCCCCCACTATGTATGAGCGGGTCCGTGCACATGGGGGGTGAGGGGGTTGTTTTCTGGTGTTTGGGGAAATGCCACTCTGCTTCATTTTCAAGGGTTCAAGCCAGCAGGTGTACAATATTTATCAGTTAAGCATCTGATTTATGTCCTGTGGTTTTTCTTTAAACATCGACGGTTCTTCTGTTCTCCCCTCTCACCAGGTTAGGGACCTAGGGGTCATCTTCGAGAGCACGCTTTCATTTAAAGCCCACATTAATACCAAAACTTGGTCTTGCTACTTTCATCTTCGTAATATTGCTCACCTTTGTCCATCCCTCACCCCCTCACAGTACAGCCATTCCTGTCACCTCTCGCATCCATTCCTGTAACTCTCTTTTATTTGGTTTACCACACAAACTGCATTATAAACTTCAGTTAGTTTTCTGGTATGATAACCCGCACGCCATCTATACAATACATTACACCATCTCTTCAACAGCTTCATTAGCTTCCTAACCAATTTTGCATCAAATTTAAAATTCTTCTTCTTACCTAGAAAACAATTCTTAATCTTGCCCGCCTTAACCTTTCAGACCTCATACAGCCCTACACCCGACTCACAAACTCTTCATCCTCTTCACTGGGGTCCACTCCATACACTCCCTGCTGGATCAAAAACAATTAGCCATTGAGTCTCTTTAGCCGTGCTGCTCCTCACCTCTGGATTCTTTTCCATCTGACATCCGTTACCCTTGAATTTAAACCAGACTCTTTTTTGTGTTCTATTTTCCCTTTGTTGTTGTACTATTGTACGATTGAATGTCCTTGCATGATCTAATGGCCGCCCTAATAAAATGTACTTAATTTATTTACTTACTGAAGGCTGGACCCCTTAGCCACATACAAATGTACTTAATTTAGATTAATTTATTACTTTTGGTAAAATTGAAATGATGAGCAGAAAGCGACGTCTCTAAAAGAAGTCAGTATTTTCAGGAACCACCAGATGGCAGACATGAAACTTTACGTTAAACCTGTATGATCTTTATGGTAACTATAATCATCATCCAAAGAAAATTCTGTTAGAAACTTTATAGCCTTGATTGTAGGTTATTTATTATTTGATCCAAAAAAAAAAAACAGTATTTAAACTGATCGGCTATAAAGCTGTATCATTCATAGCAAAAATCTTTCCATGAGACAAGTCAGGTAGAAAAGATTTTTACAGGCCGCAGACTCTTCCACAATGCAACACAATCATTTTCAACAGCACAAGAATGAAAGTTTGTGGTTGCCTGAGAGTCACATGACCTGTGAGGTCTACCAAACGATAGTTCTCACACGCTACATGCACTTTGAGACAAGAGCATAGTGGGTCGTATACACTATAGATCTGGCGTATATACAAACCAAAGACAAGAAACTAAATAGATATGAAACGGATAAACTATGAATTTATTATTAATGTTAACAAGATATTATAACAGCTGTAGGTGTGCTGTAGGTGTGTGACTTTTATTATATAATGAATATATAATAATTTTTTTGTTTATTCTGTCCATTATTTAAAAAATAGGTTACAACTACAAGGGAAGAAAAAGTAAAATTGAACTTATTCTTTAGTATAAATCATATGTCTATACGTATATAAAATATATTTATTCATATAAATTTATTATATATTCATTTATATATACGTAGATTTATTTATTTATTATACACACAACACACACACACACACACACACATATATATATATATATATATATATATATATATATATATATATATATATATATATAAATATAAATCTCTCATTTTAACAAGTTTTCATTTGGAAACAAAAAATACCTTAAAAATAACAACAAAAGTAAAAATTAGCAACAAATTTGCTAACAATCATTTAAACATCTGTATAATGAGCTGATTTGTGAACAAACACCTCAGGAGGTGATTTCTGATTTAAATTAACTTGTACGTGACCTACTTATTTCCTGTGTACAACCTAGAAAAAAAAAACAATATATCACCATGACTGCATGGACTCAAGCAGTGTAGAGAATAATTGCATGTCCCTACAAGCCTGGGAGGATACCTGTTACCTGGCTACCGTGTCATTGAACCCTTTCGGCATTAATGCGCTCAGTCAGCTCTGCTGTTAGAATTTTTCTAGTAGGTAAATCAAATACAAAACAGGACCGGCGACGAATCCGAAAGCAGGACACGGTTTAAGAGCAAGAGCATATTGATCCATGGCAAACTTTGGATTTGTAAATAAAGAGGACACAGCTTTTCTCTCTTGCTTGGCAGGTTGTTAAGCCCTGCTTCCATGTCAGGACGCAGGTGGAACTAAAAGCATGGGGAATTCTCATGAGTGACATCGTTTTTTTTTTTTAATTATTATTAATATTTTACAGCAACTACGTGATTATAGTTTATTTGGGAAATGCAGCAGGTGGACACATCAATCCTGTAGCATTATGGAGGCCAAGAATACAGAGAGCTCAGTGTATTGTGTGGAGAATGGAAACGGAAACGTGGCCTGTCCTGTATTACATGTAAGTGATTTCTACTATTATACTAAGGATAATATTTTTGATATTAATTTAATGTTTAGGACAGACGAGAGATGAGTCATCATATCGCAATATTATTGACTTATTCATTCATATGAACTAATAATCATGTCAATGTGGTCGTGTTTTCATGTAATAAATCTTGATATTTATGTTATGCAGCTTAACACTAATTATTTTGCTGAATATAGTGGGGTTTAAAAATGTACTTTTTATTACAGAAAGGATCTAATAACACCCAGACGCCAACATTTACATACAAGACGATCTCAACGCGTGCAATTGCCCTGATCGTCATCTTCATCCTTCTAATTCTGGCTGGAGGTTCAGCCTTGGCTTGGTACTTCCTAGGTAAAAATAGCACTGTTGCCTTACAGAAAGAAGGTCCCAGGTTCGATTCTTAGGCCTTTCTGTGTGGATTTTGCATGTTCTCCCTGTGCGTTTACTCCGGGTTCTCTGGTTTCTTCCCACAGTCTAGAAACATGTATGTTAGATTCATTGGTGATTCTAAATTGCCCATAGGAGTGAGTGTGAGTGTGTGAGTGGCCCTGTGATGGACTGGTGACCTGTCCAGGGTGTTCCACTCCTGTTTTTTGCCTTTTCAGAGACAGCTAAACTCCCTGTGACCCCGAATTAGGGAATAAGCGGGTATAGAAGAATGAATGAATGAATGAATGAATGAATGTTCAGATAATAGTATGACTAGAGTATTTCAGCAGATCAATTAATGAAATCTACATGCTAATTTTGATTTTAACGAATTAAATTCATTCATTTCGCTGTATAAATGTTCCCTCTAATCATCTTTTACTCTCGGCCTCTCTAGAGTATCGAGTGTGGGTGTTGGAGGCGCGATTGGAGCAGCAGTATATAGGCCAGATTTCTATACTGAATAGGAACTTCACCACTGCTCTGTCTGCACATACCAGTCGAATGTTTCAAGAGGAATCACGCACAATGGAAGCCGTGGTCAGAACCTATTTCTATCTTCCACCTGTTCTTAGAAATCATACAAAATTCTACAAAATTCAGTGTCGGATCATTTCTGTTAGAACTGATTCTGTAGATTAAAAATGACAGATCTCCAGGAAAAGGCTTGGTAATCACCGCTTGGATCGATTAGTCTGCAAATATATTTGGAATTCTTTTCTGCCTTAGAAATTTGCTAAATGATCAACATATGAAAATGATAAACATCCAGCACACGTTTTATCCATTTATCCGTTGCGAAACTACAATAAAAAATAAATTTCTGGTCATGAAAAATATGAAACCACATTATAGCATCTACTAAACAAATCCCTGTGAATAACCTGTTTCTATGTTATTACTGATTTGGAATTTACCTTATATATAGTGTTATATATAACAAGCAAAATAAGTGACTTCTTAGGGACCTAAAACCCCAAGGGGGCACCCAAGAGCACATGGAATAACGGATCATTTTATTATTTGTTTTTTTACATATTATGTCAATGGACAATTGTAATTATACAAAAATGAAGAAACAACGCAATATTGTGTTAACCGGATACTTTGCTATGATGTAAGAAACACAAGCTACAACAAAAAAAAAAAATGAAATGAAACAGGTGTGTTAGCTTTTTAGCATGCGGTTGATCAATTATTGACAATAATTAGTCATATTCGCAGTACCGAGGGGCCCATAAGTAAAATTCTGCTTAGAGAACCATAAAGGCTTGAGTGTATGAGGTGTTAAATGTCACTAATTCTTGCAGCTCAAGAAGCTTTTGAAGTTCTCAGAAGTTTCTCGCTATTTTAACTCCACAACTGTGTTTGCTTTCAGGTAAGAATGACAATTCCTAGATTTTTAACACACGCTTATAAACACGCTTATAACTTTTGGTAATTAATATTGGTAAAATGTCATTTCTACAGCGAGGGCAGTATAGTGGCCCATTTCTGGCTGATTCTCTCTCTCCCCGAGAGTCATGCCGGAAAGGTCACCCTGCAGAAGGTCAATGAGAGCTTACTGGGAAGTCTGCAGAGCTTTAGTGAAAAAGGGGTTAAGGATACGGTTAGCTTAGAGGGATACCTGCTTCATCGGTCCTCATTCTTTATATCAGGTAAGAATATCCATACAGTCCACCATACAGCATCATTTAGATGTTAGACGTTTATTGAGACTTGTATGTCAATGCCTTTTTTTTGTTTTGTTGATGAGTTTGTTTTGCTTTCGCAGAAACCCAGCCCAAAGTTATAGATTTTTTGCAAGCCTCATTTGGTACGACATTTTCAGTGCTGTTTTCTGCCATTCCGTTTTAAGCATGTCTGATCTAATATGAACAAAGTGCGGTGTCTGAACATTCAAACCTTTTTTTTTTTTTTCTCAATCGAGCATGCCTAAAAAAATTATATGAACCTCCCTTTCCATTTTTTTTATCTCTCATCATCTTATCAGATGTAATTAATACCATATTATACCATATACCAATAACTTATTTATTGTTATTTTGTTTCATTTACCACATAAAATGTATAAAATATATATTTGAACATGATCTCCTCTGTGTCTCAGATTGTTACCGGTATCAGTCGGTGTCTGGCAGTGATCCTGTTGTTCTAAAGGGACCGAACACCCAGCGCTCGTCATGTCTATGGCACTTGAAAGCCCCTGAAGGCTCCCAGCTGGAACTGAGGGTGGAATGGTTGCTTCCCGAGTGCCGAGACCGGCTGGCTGTCTATGACTCGATCGCCCCTGCTGACTCTACACTCATCACCTCGTGAGTCTTACAGTATAAATGCTTTTCAGTACCACCACGCTGCCAGCGCTGGGCCACTGAACATGACCCTTAACCCTCAGCTGCTTGGTTGGATAAAATAAATAGAGATAAATGGAAGTCACGCCGTATAAGGGCGTCTGCTAAATGCCGTAATGGAAATTTGACAAATGAACTGTTACCTGAAGGTTCAAATCCCAATTCCTTCATTTGTACATGAGGTTTGCATGTTCACTCAAAGCATCAGGGTTTTTTTCTCTTGGTTCTCTCATTTCCTCCTCCAATTCAGAACGTGTATTGCAGGCTGGTTGTCATCTCTAAATTGTCTATAGTTTGTAAGTGATTAGTGACAGGGGGTCCCCTTGGACAATTAGAGTGATGCAACTTTCTGTTTTTACTGAGATGAATGTGTTCTAGTGATATGACAGGGAGGAGGTAAATTTTGTTGAAATACAAACTTTAGTCGAGGAGAACCTGTAGTCGGGGACTTACTGGACCTGATATTTGAAGCCCGAATTGTTTAACGTCGTTGCACATCAATGCAAAAAAAAAAAAAAATTATGAAACCCGTAGGTTATTGTGAAGGACGGCAAGTGCATTTTGTCCTTTACTTTGTATACCTGTTTGTAAATGTAATATCAGTGCCATAGTGTCAGAAACCTATTTATTAAATACTACCTTTGCATCTGTATTCACATCTCTCACTTCTCTCATTCCTTCACTCTTCTTCAGTCTGTATGGCTGTAGCAGGCACGAGCAAGTGGTGCAGGTCTTATCTTCTGCTGATTGGATGACCGTGGTCTGGAAACAGGGCCAGTACAACTATAAAGACCCGTTCTCCCTTTCGGCTCGGGCCTGGCCCAACAAGAGTACGTCATTTATCGTGAATTTTATTTTTTTTAGGTAAAACACTCTGGACATGAGTGGACATATGTGGTATAGATAATGTATTTTTTTTTATAGATTGCTCATACAGTATCAACTTGCAAAGCAAGGAGGGGGTTCAGGGGAGCTTACAGACTCCGTTCTACCCAAGCTATTATCCACCTAATACCAACTGTACCTGGCAGTTCACTGTAAGTCACTAAGGCTTATTTACACTACATGTATCATGTGACCCAATTCTGACTTTTTCCCTCCAATGTGGCACCGATGGGATATGATGATGATCGTTTAAGCGGAAGAAAAATCACGTGTTTTCGGCCTCATTCCTATGTGGTAATAGTGATTACGTGCATTAGCTTCTGCCATGTAGGCAAACAGATCGGATTTTCACCTGTCAATGCGAGTTGTACGTCACCGAATAAGCGACGATGGTGCATGATGTTAACAAGTGGACACTGACAACAATATATATATATTGTTTATTTATATAACAATTGGCTGCAACAAGGACTCTCCTCTTTTTTTGCCTAAAGAGAGCATTTGTTTTGGTGACCTTTAAATATAATGTTAAAGCAAAATACTAAAAATTTATTTTATCTTGGTCCATTGCGTCCATGGATTGCATCCTTTTCTGTTCAGTACATCTACATCAGGTTGTTTTGCTGTGTATAGTGTAAATGCAAATATCGTACACGGGTTTTAAGCAGGTATTGGGCAGTAAGATCTGTAATGTAAAAGAGATTAGTCTAGCTTTAAAAATAAACACACATGATCTAAGAAGACAATTTGTGCATAAACACTTAAAAAAGTTATAAGTCAATTTGCCTTTACATGACTGTAAAACCTCCTCACATCATTCTCATTACTATGACGATATATGACAATATAATGCATCGCTGAATACTATTGTTGCACTAGGGTAATATCAAGACCAGAACCATCAAAATCCATTTAAAATCTTCATTAAAGTTCAAAATATCCCAATAAAATATCCATTAAAAGTAAAAAGAGAAAAAAGTTCCCTTTTTGAATTTGAAAATATTCCCCTACGTGTAGATGCCATCACCAGAATATGGGCTGACCCTGGAATTCGAGGGCTATGAACTGAGTCGAGCAAGTTACAATTATAACTGCACACAAGGCCGGTGGCTCATTCAGAACCGCAGGTAAGTTAAAAACCTTCATACTTTACAGATGTGTTTGATACCTTTATGAAAATATGGATTAAAAAAAAAAAGTTGAATTGAAAATGGACCTCCTGCGGTGTATCAAATATATCATGGGTTTATCTCATTTTACATGTATTTATAATTAGATATATAACAAAAATTGTGATTAATTATAACATAAATCAAACAAAAATTTGATCTTCCATTCTTTTATTGTTCCTTTTATTAAAATATGATCTGCTGTTTGTATAATTAGAGCCATACACTAAATACAATTAATATAAATCCTTTGAATTATTACTTTGATTACTTAAATACTGAAAATAACCCTACATTAAACCTAAATTCATTGATTCATGGTGCATTTATTGCATTATTTCTAATGATGTCACATGGATGGACATAAATGCCTTGTGTTTGTGGTGTTTGTACAGAATGTGCGGTACGAGGGCTCTGCAGCCGTATGCTGAGCGTCTCTACCTTCACTCCTTCACCACCACCATTTCCATGACATCAGAGGTGTCACTTACAGGACCTGGCCTCCAAGTCCATTACAGCATCTTCAACCAGACAGATCGTTAGTACTCTTTCTCTTTTACACACTTACACACACACAAACAAATCTGGTAGATATTTTTATGTGTGTGTGTGTGTGTGTGTGTCTGTGTGTTTAGCCTGTCCTGGTCAATTCCTGTGCAGTGTCAATGGCCTCTGTGTGTCTGCGTGTGACGGAATCTCAGACTGTCCTAATGGTCTGGATGAGAGAAACTGCGGTAAGAAATAATTAATAAAAACAAAAAATTATATAAACTGAGATATGTTTGTGTGTTTTTGCAAAACTTTACTAATACAAATTGTGCTTTATTCTGAGGTGATTGTAAAGATTTTTAGTGTTTAGCTTAACGTTGCCACTCGGGATTTACATGTTCTACATAGTACTTAAGTCTGCATGTGTTCATCGCTTTGTAAACCAAAATACTGCCATGTTTTTGAGGTGCTTCTTTGTTTTGGCACCAAAAGGTTGGCAGCAGCTGGCGGTGTCTCTGGATTACAATTTTATAAAGATTAGCTGGCTATGAAAGCTTAGCGGTTTGTTGATTTTCTTGCCTCAAAGGAGGCGCACGCATATCCTAATTATTTTACTATACGCATTGACCTAAAACTTTACACATGCGTTTTTATTTAAAGTATTACATCACTTATTTATTGCATAACCTTTGCTATATGCATATCGCGATATTTCGGTAAGTTTGATATATTGTGTAGCCCTATACGTAAAAATAAAAGTACGAGAAAAATAAATATTGGAATCAGTGGAATATGTTGTTGCCAAATATGAAGTTATAAAAGTTCTTTATTACAACGGAATTAGAAATACATAAATAATCACAAATCATCAGGAATCAGATAATAGATATAATAAAAAAAAAAAACTGAAATATGAACACAATCCAAGTCTTTATGATTAGTCGTGGATTTTAAACACCATTTTTAGAGTAACAAGCTGATTCAATGAATTTGAAAACAATATGCGCCTAAAATTGTTCGAAGAAACAGTAATTAATGTCAGCATGTTGATAAAATGGAGTTTTTTATGCACGGACAATCGCCTTGTATTGATTTAACCCTAATAACTAAATAAATAGCAGGGGTGCAAGTAATTTTGAGACCCAGTTTTACAGAAAGAAAAGGAGAACTAAACTAAGATTTAAAGACGCAACAGTATTTTGATGCATTTTTTTTTGTACGTGTTTGTGTTTTGCAGTGTGTATTGCTCAGTACCGCTGTCCTGGTGACAGTCAGTGTGTAGACTATTACAAATTGTGTGATCAGCATCAGGATTGCAGTGACGGGAGCGATGAAAAAAACTGCACGATGGGTATGATGCAACTTTTTGCCAATATATACTGTACAATGGAAACCTTTTGATGTATATTAGACTTGTGCTTGTGTGTATGTGCAGGAGTTCCTTGTACTGACAGGACTTACGTCTGCGCTGATGGGACTTGTTTGAAGAAACAAAACCCTGCTTGTGATTTTATCACCGACTGTCCTGACGCTTCTGATGAGAAAAATTGTGGTGAGTCTTCTTTATATTTAAGGGGTCATGAACTACCTGAATTTTTATTTATCATTTTATCAAGAGTTTTAACAAAATTAGGAATTAATAGGCTATTTTTCTGTCCTGTTTTTAACCCCACCATATCAGAGCGTTCTGTTTGAATAGGCGGGGCGGATTGTTAAGTAAAGTAGACGCCCCCTGCTATGATTGGCTAACAGTTTTACACACAAAGCAGTATTGTTGATGTAACATCAATCAAAACATTTACTCATGCTTGTGTGGTGCGACATTAGGGTCGATCCAATATAGTCGGTAGACTCGATACAGCGAGAAAAGAGATAAGCCTCTTTTAATATCAGTCTTTCAGAAAATCTAGTATCGAATTGTGTTTTGTTTAAAATTTAATCGATCGTGAAATGCAGCGAACAAATGGCGCGATCTGGAACTTCCTTAAAAATAAAGTTATTCTGCTGTTTTCTAATGTTGGGTTCTAACAGCTTACAATTTGGAACTGTGCAGCATCTCGTCTTCAGAGCAATGTTGTCATTTACCCATTACGTGCAGGCACGAATTGGTGGGCGGGTCTAAACAGGCACTGATGACAAAGAAGGTGTTAATTATCTTGTGCGGAGGCGGTGCTTATCCACCCTATTACATCATAAAGTTCAAAAATTTCAAAACCTGTCCATCATTTTGCCCGACTGCCTTCAATATAAGCTGTATCGACAGCTTATATTGAAGTGTAATTGAATTTTTGCTTGAATTGAATGCTTAAAATATTTTATAGGACCCACTAAACTATAAAAATACAATGTATGTCTGCGTCTTTCTAATTATTCTCTTAAAGAATGTCATTGATAATTCACAAATATACATCTATGGGAAGTAAACATAAACTTTTAGTAAACATAAACTTTACCCATTACAAGGCAAAGAACCCCATTGCTCCAGTTAATATAAGCTGAAACACTCCTACAGATTGCGGTCTGCGGCAATTCAGTACCCGAGTGGTGGGCGGAGTCGACGCGACAGAGGGGGAGTGGCCATGGCAAGCCAGTTTGCAAATTAGTGGACAGCATATCTGTGGAGGTGTGTTAATCTCCGCCCAGTGGGTGGTGTCTGCAGCACACTGCTTTAATGATGAACGGTGAGTAAAACATCCTGTGCTTCTTTTACCATTACAAATATAATAAAACCAAAATACCAGTAAACATTTCACTTTTACAGTATTCACTGTAATAGTCTCACACACTGATCTTTTTCTTCTTCTGCTCCGTCAGCCTGTACTCGCCTTCGATATGGACAGTGTATCTGGGTAAACTGCGTTTGCGTACCTCAGCTCAGACTGAAGAAGCTCTGCGTGTGACTCACATCCATCTGCACCAGTACTACGATGACGAGAGTCATGACTACGACCTGGCGCTGCTTAGGCTTGAGAGACGGGTCTCAGCAGGAACACTGGCATTGCCGGTCTGCTTGCCTGAAACCACACACCAGATGGAGCCGGGTCTGCTCTGCTGGGTCACAGGCTGGGGGGCCCTCATAGAAGGAGGTAAAGACTGTATATGCTAACATTAGGAGAAAATGGTAGAAGGAACGAATCACTAAGCCGAGTATTCCGACTAAGTCATTTATAGATGACAGAAATGAATGAACATAAGATTATTTTCTGGATCGGCTCGATCACTATTTAACTGTGATTCATTTGATCTAAAATTCATTTGAGTTGAATCAAGATGACAGTGGCAAAGAACCAAAACTCAATTGGTGACAGAATTAGGGAAAAAAAAACCTTGGGAGAAACCAGGCTCAGTCGGAGGGACAGTTCTTCTCTGACCAGACAAACCAGCAGGTTGTTTTTATGCTGTAGCAAAGTTAGATTTTGCACTCTGGTTCTCATGGTCTTGTTCCGAATGTCCTTTTAGGAGACATGGTCTTCATTGGGTATCTGTATCCTGGGCCCATCTGGTTGTCCTGGACTCTTGATTTAAATCTCTGATTCATTTAAATCTAAAAGTCATTTTAATTCATTCATCTTCTATACCTGCTTATTTTCTAATTCGGGGTCACAGGGATCTGTTGGAGTCTTTTCCCGCCATCTGTGAAAGGAAAAAGGCAGGACAATTTGATGGACAATTTAAAATCACCAATCAACCTAACCTGTGGGAGGAAACAGGAGGAACTCGCAAACTCCACTAAACACTGAATCATCTCAGGATTCTCTGTAGCTTAATATTAACATTTAAATATTAAAAACAAGAAGTTGTTTGGTGTATCAGAGAGAGAGGGGGGGGTTGTTTGGCGAATGGTGACAAATACAAGTTGTTATAAATTATTTCATGACTATTTATTTGTATTTTCATTGGTATCTTTTGTTTAAAAAACAAAAACAAAGGTGGCGTAAGTAACATCCTGCAGAAAGTTGACGTGCGTCTGGTCAGCGAGGAGGCTTGCGTCCGTTCTTACGGATTTGTCATCACTCCCAGAATGCTGTGTGCTGGTTATCGGCGTGGTGGAAAAGACGCGTGTCAGGTAGAAGACCTGTTTTCTTTATCTTTTATCCTCTATCCATTGTATCCTCTATCCTCTATCTATTTCCTGATAGTAAAAATTTGGTATGCGAGTTCAGTTTTGCTCATAATTGCTCTGACCTTCTGACCGTCTCTCTCCTCAGGGGGACTCTGGAGGGCCGCTGGTTTGTCAGGAGCCATCTGGTCGCTGGTTTTTGGCAGGTGTAGTGAGCTGGGGCCGTGGATGTGGACGAGCGGATTATTATGGGGTTTACACACGCATCACTAAACTCTCTCCTTGGATTAAACAACTCATTGCATCCTGATACGCAGGATCCAGTTTTTCAGCCGAGAGCTGCCGCCAGCTGTTCTTCGATGGCCTAAAGAGGTGTGTAGACCTAAGATCAGAGGAGGAAATGGTACGGACTCTGGAAGAGATGATGGACGATGACGTTGAAATCTTATTCTTTTCTAATAAAAGAATAAAAGACGCCATAAAATCAATACAAGATTATTAAAGCGATACATTTGTAAATACACTAAGTCTACAAATCTTTACATTTGAACCATTTTTACTATTAAAAGGTAAAAACATCTGGCAAAATAATGAGAAAAATTAATACTGACACCTTATGATATATTTGTTTTTAGTGTACAGTAGAAAATTTATTCTACGGTTTCAGTTTCATCCACTGTTAAACAAAACACCAAACAGAAAGTGTTTTTTTTTCATGTTTAACAGTGGTGGCTTGATGAAGCGGGGAATCAAGCCCACAATCATTGGGTTGGCAGTCCAACACCTTAACCATGAGCCACCACTTCCCCACTGTGTACTTTAATATTTGGGCTTAAAATGCTGTATTTTTTTTATATATATACGTTTAAAACAATGTATAACTAAATAACAAAAACTTGTAGGCTGCTGTAAGATGTCTAGAACAGTGCAGATATTTTACCCTGTTATTTATTATTTGTTCAGATTCTGTTGAATATTATTTTTATATCTGTTGTTTTTTTCGAATAAAGTCATATGTTGGGGTTTTTTTTCGGAATTATATTTGCGTTACATTTTTTTTTTTACATTTTAAGCAACATCGACAGAATTCCCGAAAAACATTATATATGTTATAATACACTATTATATACTCTTTTATATACACACTTCCATAGCATCTCTAGTTGTCATGGAGATGCAGAAATTATGACATCCCTCTCTGTTGTAGCCTTCCTTCAATACATCGAACATAAGTACAGTGATAATATAAGGTATTTATTAGCTAATTAGCTAATAAAACAAATCCCTTGGGGGCCCTTAAGGTTTGTGAGCCCTTAGAATCATTCTAACTACTCTCACTCCTCAATCTCATCCCCTTAGTAGCACCCCTGAGGCTTTATTTAAGGAATTTCTTTTCATTCCAGTATATATATATTTTTAAACATACATCAATCCTCAAAACGAGAATAATATTTATGATAAATTAGAAAGAAAATATTAAAATCTATCAGGAAATTAGATTTTTTTATTTACAAAAATGTCCTGAATTTAAATACGAGGCTTTGCCCTAAATCTTTTGTGTGAGTTGTTTGTTTTGTTGTAGGTTGTGTGTGTGTGTGTTTGAGTGAGTGTGACATTGCTAAAAGCAGATCGATAGCACAGCAGCCCGACTGACTGTCGCTGGTGGACAAACAAACCCTAACCCAAAAAAAAAAAGTCTACCTGCTTGATCTGACCCCTTCTTTTAGTGTTGTTTACTTAGAGATATCACACGGAGACGGGTTTTTATTAATGCATGTATAGTCTGATGTTGTATTTCACGATTAATTGTATATTTTTAATTGCCCAACATCCAAATGTATTTCTGTATTAAATAATAACACATCATAAAATCATTTCTAGCTACACTTCAGTTCTACTATAACTGAATCAAATAATTCAACTGATTCAAACTCAAATTTAAATGATTCCTACTTCAATACGAGTCATTATTGTCACACAGTCAAATAAAACATGTCCATGGTGCTACAGGGGACAAAATGTCTTTACTTTGTCACATAAACTTTACAGAACAGTAAAACTAGTTTCTTCACATATCCCATCTTAGTAAGTTGGGGGTCGGAGCACAGGGTTAGCTATGATACAGCGCCCCCTGGAGAAGAAGGGTTAAGGGTCTTGCTCAGGGATGTGATAGCGACAGACTGGCAGCGGTGGTGCCTGAACCCAGGTCTCCCTAGTCTTCCAATCAACAATGTAACATCTTAACCATTTGAGCTACCAATTTTAACACATCTCTGCGTTTGACATAAGGATTTAATTTGCATTTTCATCTCTTAAAATGCTGCGACATTTTCATTTTTCATGTGCAATTCTTTAAGTGCAATAATCAATCAATCCATCAATCGATTAATCATCGCAATAGTAATTGAAGGCCTTTTTATACACATCACAACTTGGGTTCTTACAGTACTGTGTAATTACAAGTCACTTTTTGAACAGTATTTTCATTGATGTTATTTATTCGTGTTACTGTTTCTTGCTACTTGTTTGTTTGTTTGTTTTTCTCCTTTATCATATTCTTCTTTCTTTCTTTTTTTTTTTCTTCTTTCTTTTCGTTTTCATAAGAGCAAATTGTAACAGTGCAAAGCAATTTCCCCCTGGAACTAATAAAGTTTTTTGAATCTTGAATCATGTTAATTAGCCATCTTTGACTAAAATGCGATAAACATCTATTTGCTAAAACTGTTAATATCTGCTTTAATTTAAAACATTTGGAAACTATTATTGGCCAAAACATGTGTTTTATGTATAAATACATAAAAACCAGAAAACTTGCCATTACCACAAATTTCTTAAAACTAGAGGATAGACTATACTTAAGGTGTGCGTAAAATTCTTCCTAATGCTTAGAGATATTTACATCGATCTTATTTATACAACTGAGCAGATAGGAGTTAAGGGCCTTGCTCAGGGGCCCACAGTGGTGGCTTGTTGGTGCTGGGAATCAAACCCCTGTATTTCTGGTATGAGTCCAACACCATAACCACTGTGCCACCATCTTTTTTTTTTTAAATCAGAGAGTAATGGCGTTATTTATTAGCATTGGGTAACAGCGTTCATGCTATTCGTATTCATAGTGTTTCCTGCTCTGATTTCCACCAGTGTTTAATTTATAAAAAACTCCCCAGCTTTTGAGTTTGGCATCTGATAGAAACCACAAGCGCATGTTTAAAACCCTCATAAAGTTTAGCTGTCCTTCATTTGCACTTTGTTTTTTGGATCAGACTGCAACAGGGCTGGACATAGAGACGTGTCATGTGATTCAGTGGATGGATTGGAGTTTATAACAGAAGGAGTTATGAGCTGAGAAACGGGGGCAAATCAGCAGTAGGCTATGAGTCTTCTAGCGAGCTTTTCTTTACAGATCGGAGTTTTGCCCTATTGGAATAGGGCAACTGACCAATTTTCAAACACATGCCAAATTAAATTTAATACAAAGGAGAATCATTCTAGAGAAAATCTTGGAGGAGTGCACTAACCATCCACCAACCACCAACGTTTCCCATCCATGATTGGATGGTGGATTTTTTTTGTTTTTTGTGTCACAATAAAGTTCATACAATATTTTCAACCATCAAAAATAATATATTTATAAATAAAATGGTATTTTAAAGGTAGGATCCAATCTGGTTAGGTTAATTGGTGACTCTAAATTGCCCATAAGAGAGTGTGTGTGTGTGTGTGGCCCTGTGATGGACTGGTGACCTGTCCAGGGTGTACCCCTCCTGCCTTTTTCCCTTTCAGACAATGGGGATAGATTCCAGCAGATCCATGTGACCCCAAATCAACTAAACAAGAAACAACTGAACACAATGATGGACCAATCAACCAATGACAGGACAGGAAGTTTCACATGCCAAGACACAGACCATATCAACATACTTGAAGCACATGGTCTAAAACATAGAAACAAAAAGTCTCACAGTTGCCCTCTGGTGGCCTGTAAGGGCAACACACCTGGCAGGCCTGAATGAGTCCTGAAAGTGACATGAAATTTCAAACTTTCCTAGAGACACAGACACAATCAACAATTTCAAATAAAATAATAATAATTGCTAATATTTTTACGAAAGTTTCGAGTTTTTTAGAAAGTCTGAAATGCAAGCCTTTTTTTAGCCACACTTGTTGCTAATATTGCTTACAGACACTTTAAATTAAAATCGCTTAAAAAAAGGCATGTCCTGGAGGGCTGGTGTCCTGCAGAGTTTAGCTCCAACTTGCCTCAACACACCTACCTGTGAGTTTCAAGTAAACCTTTAGTTTAGGTGTGTTTGATCAGGGTTGGAGCTAAACTCTGTAGGACATCAGTATCGAGTTTGGACACCCATGGTTTATAACCAGATGACATAAAACGCAATTAATATGGTAATTAAATTCTTTTCCGTATTACCATCTGTAGGTGATGGTTTTTTTTGGGTTTTTTTGCATTGTAGAATTACATCGTTGTCCTTTACGTCTCATTCCACAACTCGGTCATGTGTTACTGCCTTATTTCTACTTTTAGTGTTAAACTCATTTTTGCCAATTTATTTGAATCCCAAAAGGAAACCACAAATGTTTATTTCGTGTTTATTGAGCAATTTAGTTGCCCACAGACGATGTAATAAAAGCATAGTGGCTGGCTGTTGACTCATTCACAAGCCTAAATTATCTGTACTAAAATTTTCTTTTTCTCATTCCCTTACAGTCCTTTGTTGCCCCAGGTTCCATCTGTCCATCGATGATGCACACTGCAGCTGTGGGTACTGGGAGTTTTCTTGCAGACCTTTTCTCTCTGGGGTCAGAAAATAAGGCAACAGAAGGAGCAGAAGAAATAGCAATAGGGAAAATGTCGAAGGAGGAGGTCCACAGACTTTACAAGAATCTATAGATCTTAGTTAGAGGAAAAGGCTAAAAGATGAAGAATGAAAAAGGGTGAAAAATAAATAAGAAAGTAGGAGGATCAAGCAGGGTATAAATACACAATTATACACAATAATACACAATTATGCACATTTTATCACACTCGCACAAACCCCACTATACAAGAGCACATTTTACCATCAGTCACTGTCTGGTCTCATTTCTACTTACGAATATACTAGACTCCCCTGTAAACTTCCTTAATCAACCGATTTTTCTTATGTACTCCAAATCAGGTTCGACGTCGCCTTCACTCGCTCCTGGTTCCTCAGTTTCTTTCCTGAGCTCCCGGTATTTTCTCTGGTTCCTGTTATCCACGCTATGGCTGCTAAACCTCGTCTTGTCCTATTTACCTGTTTGTTACAATTAAACTAATAACAAATCTTTTTTAAAAGATATTTTTTGGGCATTTGGGGACAGAGAAAAAACCCCAGTTAAACCCGGGTCGCCTGTACGGAACAGCGTATGGCAGACATTTTTGAAACAATTTTTTTTTTCTGTTTGACGCCTAAAAACAGCCCATACGCTGTTTGTTTTTTGACTCTTGTCCTCTTCATTTTGCTACTGACATCTCGTTTGCTAATTACATCCAGCTTATTGTAAAGTTGCTTTGTTAAAATGACTATTGTTAAACATAATGAACAGTAAACAATGAATACAATGGAAATACGAGGTTGTGTTGTTCTTACTATGAATAAGGGTCGGATTCTTGTCCTTAGGAGTGTCTGAGGTTTTCACATTATGATTTATGATCCTGCCTTAATTTCCCTTCTCCAAAAACAGCCCAGAATGTGAGACCCAGTGGAATTGGATGCAGTTTCTCTGGCTATTGTTAAGGAGTTAACCTCCTGATTTATTTGCTAGCGTGGTCATTTTGCTAAAATTGTCCCTGGCTATCTCCCCAGGGCTGTTTTGCATCATTCCAGACTCCAGATACACACAATCTGGTTTATTTATTGCAGCAGATACCACAACATTAAAAAATTTGCGTGTTTGAAACTGTTTAGCTAGAGCACGCATACAAATATACAAAGTTAAACACAGGCAGCGGCTAATTCGCGATGATTAAAAATGTCTAACGTTTTGCTAATGTTGTTTATTCTATGACTGAAATGCGATGCAAAGTAAACATCTGCAACTTTGCTTATAACTTTTGTATTCAGTTTACTTACTGCAGCAAATACAACGTGGGTGTAACGTTAGCATAAAATACTCCTGTTATTCGATCTTAGTCATATTGCACACACTAACTATATTAGAAACAAGTATTATCTACTTTTTAAAACTTGTTTTATTGTAAATTTATAAATAACTTTATAAATGATGGATAGAAATATATCTAAATTACGACCTATGCTCCTGACGTCAAATTCAGAAACGTTAATTCATGCATTCATGACCTCAAGATTAAATTATTCTAACGCTTTATTGGGTGGTTTGTTCTGCACGCCTGATAAACAATCTCCAGCTGGTCCAAAACGCAACAGGAAGTAACCAGTGACCAATTTCCAATGGAAACAACTCCAATAACACTCCGTGTATTTGTATATCATAAGTAGAATGGCGTCTATGCTAATACGTCTGTTTTCCTAGTTATTCCGAACTCACCATTACCACCGGGTCCAGTCTGTATCCAGCCCAGTATCCAGGAGACAAGAATTTCCAGAGGAAATTTCCCAGTGATGACCTTGTCCTCTAGACAGTCATCCACAGAGGAGAACTGATCTACCGACTGAACCTGTTTTCTTCATTTTTTTACTATTTGGTCACAGAAGAAGTTTTGGTTTCTTGCTGGGGACTTTCAATTTACCGATTTTGGTTAAACTGAACCGAGTGTTTTAGTGAGTTTATCTATATTGTTAAAACGTGCTATATAAATAAAGGTGATTTGATTTGACTTAAAAATACTCATAAAATTATAGTATGATTTATATAAATTTCATTCATTTATATTCTATACCTGCTTATTCCCTAATTCGGGGTCACGAGGATCTGCTGGAGGTTATCCCAACCGTCTCTGAAAGGACGAAAGACAGGAGGGGGACACCCTGGACAGGTCGCCAGTCCATCACAGGGACAAACACACACACACACTCACTCCTATGGACAACTTAGTATCACCAATCAACCTGACATACATGTGTGTATATATATATATATATATATATATATATATATATATAGAGGGCTATATATATATATATTCTATAATATCATATACATAATTAAATCATTAATAAATGATAAATAAATATATTATAGTATCTATCTTAAACCTAAAGTCACAATACACAATAAAAGAATATAAAAACCACATGTTTTTTCTAAACATTCCCAAAAATTCTCCAGAGGACTAAGGACTCAGGAAACAGCAGAATATATCTGCTAACTCCGGCCATGTGACCAGCTTTCCAGATGAAGTCAATTAGTCATCTGCTCTCCCTGAGTCTTCAATCTAAGCCTTTTGTTTAGGTTGGGTGACAACTTTTATCACTCCTACATTCTTTTATTCTCTCATTTATACACACACACGCACACACACACACACACACACACACACTCTTTAAAAGGACCTTCCATTGCCATGAATGCAATTTTCCTGCAACAGGGCCCAGATAAATTTTTTAAACAATATGCTTAGCTACTTATATTCATTTTTGGAGAACATTTAGTTCTACTTCATGATAGAAAAAAAAAACAGACATACGTCATGCTAAAACATCTGTCTTTGGCTATTTACGCTTTAGATTCAGCAGCTGTGAATGCGACATAGCTGACCTGAATCTGATTTCAGGTCAAATGTAAATTAAATGACATAAATTAGGGAATTTAGAAATGTTATGAAATTAACGAAAGACTCTAAAACATATGAAAAAAACCCCTTTATTAGTCTAATTAAGTATTTTACCACACAACGTACTTCTGTTGTACATTTAATGCTACTACTGTCGGAGTTTTTTTTTACACTAAAGCTTCACAGGGGCTAAAACAAAGATTATTGTTTCTCAAGGTGGATTTCGCCGAATAGAATGTGATCCTGGATTAACATCCTTTATTGATCCCGAATCAACATTTTAATCAACCAATCATAATCCATTTCTGAACCTTTTGTTCACAAACAAACTAAAAAACTTTAACTGAGTAAAAATAGTTTATTGGCTGAGACTGGAAATAACAATTTACATACACTGATGATTCCTGGACTTACATTGGATTAAAACATAAAATTAACTATATTAAATAGTAATTTTTTTTTATTTTTTTTTAATGGCCAAACATTTTAGTAGAAATTTGTTTAAAAAAATATGTACTGCATCTCTGATTAATTATAACTGATTCATTCATTGATATTCTATACCCGTTTATTCACTATTTCGGGGTCACAGGGATCTGCTGGAGTCTATCCCAGCTGTCTCTGGAAGGGGGACCCCCTGGACAGGTTGCCAGTCCATCACAGGGCCACACACACACTCACTCCTATGGGCAATTTAGAATCACCAATTAACCTAACATACATGTTTTTGGACTGTGGGAGGAAACCGGAGAACCAGGAGTAAACCCGCACAACCATGAGGAGAACATGCGAACTGCACACTGAAAGGCCCCTGTCTGGGAATTGAACCCGGGACCTTCTTGCTGTGAGGCAACTGTGCTAACCACTTAGCCACCATGCTGCCCAAATCATAATTCCTTTATCTAAATATATAGCTTAAGATGGTTTGCCTTACACCTCCAGAATTAGGAGAAACCTCTACTTTGCATTTTTTCCAGACTTTCCTCCAGACTTTGGGGGTTTTCGTTGGGGGTTTTCAGCCAGTTCAAAGACATTTGCTGTAAGATGATAGGCATCTCTAAATTTTCATATTGTTTGTGCTCCAAATTCCTTTGAAATTCGATTCAGGATCCCCTAAAACCTGTATATGAAAAAGAAATTATGGATAGATAGACGTTCAGCTAATTCTACATATATTTCAGTTCGGGTCAGAGTGTTAAGGGCTTTACTCGAGGGTCCAACAGTCAGATCTGAGTTTCAATCACATGTCTCGTCTCGACTCAAACCAGTTTCAGGCTAAATAGCTATTGATAACCTGATGTTCTGGACACAGATTAAGCCTCGATGTGCGAAAGCTTTTCAGTGGGAAGAAAATATAAGAATAGAGAAGTTTATTTAAACCTAGAAAAAAAACAACTTTATATATAAAATTACTTAAAATATGATTTAAGTAATTAAAGGTTAGTCAAATTACTATCAAACAACAAAGAGGCAATGATGATGATTGTGTTACCTAAAAACCTAAAACCTAAAAACAGACAAAACTCTGCAAGATAAATGCTGTACATTATATAGTGATTTGAGTTACGAGCTCCGTCACAGAACAAAACAACCTTATTTAAATTTTCCATTTCTTTTTCCAGACGTTTCCGGTCGGTGTCTTTCTCTTAAACAAACTTACAAAGATGGCCATAAAGATAGCCCTCGCTTAAATTTTGACTGTTACTCCCCCACTATGTTACATACTATTAAAGCCAGTTTCGTGATCTAACATCCTGATCCAAAAAGGCTAAGAACAACTCGTCTAGTTTGTCTGTGATTTATTTCAACTAAAACCTCAACGCAGTGTGAGCAAAAGCTGTTAGCTGTTAGCCATGATAGTCATCAGGGAACCAGGAACAGACCTGAAGCAACAGGAAACGTTTATGGAGTTGTTAAAAACCAGTAATTGTGTTCGTTTTATTGCATCTGGATTAAATTTCTATTGGTTCCCTAATAGACTTTGACTGGAAGAGGAAAGTTCTTCCAGAAAAAAAGTACCTTCAACCTGGTAGGTACATTAGGAGACCAAAAATATAGTGTACTGGTTTTTGTTTAAATCAACGTATATAGCTTAAGGATTCTAGGCTGTTTATTGTATTGTGCCAATGGAAGCGGTTCTTTTCAGCTCTAGGTTCAGTCTAGAGTAGGGGTGGGCAATCTCGGTCCTGGAGGGCAAGTTGGAGCTAAACTCTGGTCTAGAAAGGGTTAATAAATATAAACACTGATGGATGTTATAAGCGTTAAGCCCTGTTCCATTAAAGGGAAGTCTTAACGCTACAATGTATAGAGACATCCTGGACAACTGTGTCTCTATAACTGTGTTGCAACAGCCCAGCTAACAGGAAACGTTCAACATTCAACATTATTCAAAAGTTGTTCAAATGTTCTGTTCATGGACCGTAACTAATAGTAAATATATGTTCTTGTGATGTTGAAAGAAAACGTTTTTAGAACAATGTCCTCAGAACGTCCTAATCATGTTATTCGTACTTGAATGTCCTCAAAATGTTTCCCCCGGTCTGGGGCATTAGGAGCTTTGTTTTTTTTTTTAAGGAATTTGCAGAGTATCTGGAAAAAATGCACATAATATCAGGAGCCCTGGGAATTTAATAGGAACGACAGCATAAAGAAAAGAAAAGCAAGGATAATTTTAAGTGCAGGACAAAGAAAGGAGGAGGAAAAAATTATATACAATGCACAGGAGGGAACTATTATGAAAAAGAAAGAGGGGGTAGAGAGGAGGGGAAAGAGAGAGAGAGAGAGAGAGAGAGAGCAAGAGGGAGAAATAATAAGGGAGAGAAAAAGAGAGGGAGAGAGAGAGATAGAGAGAGAGCGAGGAGATACTGTGAGAGAGAGATGGGAGATAATGGGAGAGAGAGAGAGAGAGAGAACGTCAGAAAAAGAGAGAGAGAGCATGCGAGAGAAAGAGAGAGAGGAGATGAGAGAGAGAGAGAGAGGCAAAAAGAGAGGTGGGAGAGAGAAGAGAAGAGGGAGAGATGACAAAAGAGAGAGGAGAGATAGAGAGAGAGAAAGAGAGAGTTGGGAGAGAGAAAGAGAGAGAAAGAGAGAGAGAGAGAGAGAGAGAGAGAGAAAGAAAGAGGGGGGGGAGTCCAGCTGATCACTGAAACGCAGCAGCAGCAGCAGCACTCGGATCAGCTGCATGAGGATCCATCGGTAAGTAAAAGTTTAGGAGGTTATAAATAATTTTTTTTTTTTTTTTTTTTAAAAGCATGACCAACATGCGCGTTCGCTCGCACTCGCGCGCGACCCGCCTGCGCGCAAATTACCGGTAACATCTAAAAAATAAAAACAAAGACGGAAAAAGTTCAAAAGCCGGCAATGACTGAGGTTTATCAAAATCTATAGGTGGTCTATTATGCAGGCAACCCTGCGATGCATGAGATGCAATGTGTGCATACAGCATGCAGATTTCTTCCCTTATTACTGCTGTTTCCTTTGTGAGGACGTGGCTCTTTTTTTTGCGGCGTTTCTTTTTTTTCTGCCTCTCTCTCTCTCTCTCTCTCTCTCTCTCTCTCTCTTTGCATTAAAACATCTGGATATGGAAACAGGAGCAGGGTTCAACTCGTTCCACCAAATAAAGAACTCGTGTGCATGTCCAAAAAATGTGCACAGAACAATATTTTATAGTCAGAACAACTTTCATTGTGCGGCTCACCAGACAAAATATCAAGTAAAAATTAATAGACTGGGTAGAGTAATCGTGCAGCTTTTCTGCGCATGCGCGGTGGAAATTGCACTCTAAATATAGTGCTGCAAATTGTAGGGTGCGAAAGTTTGTGTTTTGTCCTGCAGGATCTTGGATTTAAAGGGAGCAGAATGTGGTATAGTCTTTTTAGATTAATTAATTATAATGAATGGTGTTGGATTAACAACCGGAGGATCTGGGTTCAATTCCCAGCACCACCAAGTTCCCACTGCTAGACCCCTGAAAAAGGCCCCCTTAACCCATAATTGCTCAGTTGTAAAAAAAAAAAAAAAAAAGTCGCTCTGGATGAAGTTGTCTGCCAAATGCTGCGGATGTAAATTCATAAAAAGATGAACACTTGCTTTTGTGAATTGTTCCAGGCGAACCAAAGTGCAGAAAAAAGAAGTCAACTGCATGCTTAATCATCTGAAAAGAAGCCCAGAAATTTGACATGCATGAAAAATGGTGGCAGAACTGTTTAACATTCCTACAACTCCGTAAAACACTGCAGATTTCCTCTTTCAGTCAGAGTGCCTAATGTTGTGAAAGCCAAAGTCTCAACATGTGTCATAAAAAAATTCCCAGTGAAAATCTCCAGGATACAGTAACTACAATAACACAGGACGGGTGTCAGCAAAACAGCCTTTCCAGGTGTAAATCATGTGATTGCTATGAGAGATGTGTACAAGCTGAGATTTAGATTTATTAGGAGTTTCTAAAGCACAAAGAAAACATCTTACACTGATTGTTCTTTTTACTACCGGTGTAAATTAACACAAAAAAACAGTTTTCTGGGTAAGAGCCAGTGTAAATAGTTAAGCTACACATCTGCCCTCAGTATTGTGCATTCTGACATGCTTCATGCTCATCACAGTTGCAAAAAAGATTTAAGATTCAGAGATTTATTGTCATATACAATGAAAGTCTTTCTTCTCAGTCTGTAAATAGGGTCAAACTTGCTGAGACTAAATCACTAATCATTAATGTTGTTAACATTTTATAACCCAAACTAACAAATATGAATAATAATAATAATAATAATAATAATAATAATAGAAGAAAAAGAAGCAATAATCTTGTAGTAATATTTACAAAGAATACATGGGTCAACATGGTATCTAACTTTAACCCTAACCTGTTACCCTAACCCCTATCCCTAACCTCGAACCCTAACCCCTAACCGTAACATCTAACCCCTAACCTCTAACACTATATCCTACCCCTAACCCCTAACCCTAACCTTTAATCCCAACCTTCAACCCTAACCCCTGTCCCTAACCCCTAACACTAACCCCAACCTTTAACCCCTGTCCCTAACCTGTAACACTAACCCCAACCCATTACCCTAAACCTAAACTCTTACCCTAACCCCTATCCCCAACTCCTAACCTCTAACACTAACCCTAACACCTACCTCAAGTAACTTAAAGTTTGGACTAATTTTAATTTTTATTAGCTCCTATGCACTGAATAATTGCTCATAAATGCGTCCGTTCTAATAAATTAAGTGAGAACTGCAGAAACAATATTGATATTAAAGCTTCTGAATAATTAATCTAGTTAATCAAGCAAGCTTTGCGAATGCATTAATATTTAAATCCAGCTAATTAAGATAGCTAATAAGCAATGGTGAAATATAGATAAGTGGAAAATTAGGACTTCATAATCAGGTCACGGCTGGTAAACAGGAGCGTCTAAGGAAGTTGTGAGAAAGTAATGTTACCTGACAAGGGTAGAAATAGAGGTGATGCTTTTGGCAACTATAATAAACCTAAGAAAGCACCAAAGCAAGCAAGGCAAGCAGGGGGACTCTATTTACTACTTTGCAGGTGGTCAATAAGAACCTCTTTTTAAGGAGCATGAGAAGGTTGAAGATCTTATGTCATTTTTAGAATAATAATATGCACCTGCATAAACGTCCTGAGGTTTCACATAACGTCTGCGACCAAGCGGGAGGGTGGATATAATGAAACACAGTGCAGTGACAGATTTTTCAGGAGAAAGGAGTGAAGGGGTGAAGCGTGTATGTGTGTGTGTTATAGAAAAGGAGTACTCAGGAAACAAGAAAAATTACTGCCAAAAACAACATAGCCCACAGGGCCAAGTTCTGCACAACATTTCCGTCTCTCAATTTTCTCTCTAGCGCTCTCCCTCTCTCGCTTTCTTTCTCCTGCCTTCTAATGTTTATTGCAATGCCAAGATCACGACCTCTATTTCTGCCCTTGTCAAAAGACATCACAGTCTCATCTTAATGGCTTTCCCCTTCACCAGCACCTCAATTTTAGCGCTTTCGCAAATCCTTGGGGCCCGTTTAGCATAAGAAAACATGTAGATTCGCTACCCTAGTAAATGCGGCCGCTAAACAAACAATATTATGTTCTTTATGCAGAATTATGTTCTTTCTGACGACACCCGCAGAAGGGGCATCTATTTACACAGCGAAAATGAATTAATTTCATTTTGTAAGCTTTACATCTCGGTAGCACTTATTAGGTGTTCTAAATGTATTTATATGTCTTTATATTATATTTGTAAGGTGTAGGGTAAAAAGAAGGGTTTTTACACTGGAGTCGACTACAGGAGTCATAGGGTCTGAAAGATGATGTCATGGTTACAGTATTTCTTTTGGACAGGTAGGAATATAGCATGATTAGATTTTGGTGTGTAACTCATATCTTATTTAGCTTGTGTACATTTACAAATCAACTGAACCCCAGCAGCAGCGTGTAATCGGGTTCTATTTTATGTTCAGTATTTTAGTACTGCTACAAGCTGTACTATAATGTTTTCGCACTGTTAAATGACACATGATGTATTGTGGTAATTTCGTAATATCTGTGCACATTCATGCATTCAGGAGGCGTGTCTTTTGACTGCGAGATTAGGATGTACACATTCAGTGCTAGCAGGCTACGATTAGCATTTTCCAAAATGTCCCACTGCACATGTAAACGTATAAAATATGAGCCAAACTACTATCTTTGGATATTTGTTTAGATAAATAGACGGGTAAAAAAAAACCTCCAACTAAACCCAGCATAGAATTAAGCCAGCAAGCTTTCAAATCTTATCATCTAGCACAGATGGAGGTGGAGAGACTAAAGGATTAAAATAGTGACGCATTACTCTTTTTATCAAGAGATGATACGACAGCTAATTTCCCTTAATACCTATTATTATTCATTACTCTTCTGGGTATCGAATGCATTAAATCCCTTCAGAGATCTGTCCACACTAATAGTATTACTGTCTTCTCTGTAGTTTATCTAGTCAGGAATAATTAATTGATTAATTAAATGTTTATTTTTACTTACTGTCTAAATCATTTTTTCAGGTGTGGTCATGTCTGGATTCTTTCTACCAGTGCTGTTGCTCCTTCCCCTGGTGGCCTCTGTCCCCTCCCCTTCCAGGGCACCACCCAAATACTGCCGCAGGTGTTGCGATCATCTGGAACCATCCCTCAGCAACTCGCCCCGTCCGGTGGCCTATCAGACGCCGGAGGTTCGCACGTTTATTAACATGACCATTCTTAAAGGTAAGAATAAACCTGCATACATAGACTGTAAATCTCACTCATTCACTTAGTCATTCATCCACATACTTTATCATCCAATCACTCACTAATCACTTACTGATCCACTCACTCACTGATCCACTCACTTACCCATCCGAACACTCACTCATCCACTCACTTACTGATCCACGCACTCACCCATCCAATCACTCACTCATCCACTCGCTCACTTACTGATCCACTCACTCACCCATCCAATCACTCACTCATCCACTCACTTACTGATCCACTCACTCACCCATCCAATCACTCACTCATCCACTCACTTACTGATCCACTCCTCACTCACAAAGACTCATCCCATGATCATTCACTCACTCCAATCACTCACTCATCCACTCACTTACTGATCCACTTACTCACTCATCCAATCACTCACTTATATAATCACTCACTGATCCATTCACTCACCCATCCAATCACTCACTCATCCACTCACTCACTCATCCAATCACTTACATACCATCCAATCACTCATTCATACACTCACTTACTGATCCAATTACTCATCCATACAATCACTCACTCATCCACTCAGTTACTGATCCACTCACTCACCCATACAATCACTCACTCATCCACTCACTTACCCATGCACTCACTCACCCATCCACTCACTCACTCATCCACTCACTCACTCATCCACTCATCCACTCACTCACTCCTATTCATATGTATACCAGTGATGACCCAAAGCTCTAGCAACACCCACCGACATGCTTTCTCCCTCACTCTACGTCTCACACTCTCTCTCTCTCTCTCTCTTTTTCAGTTACATACTGTCTCCAACCTCAGCCCCCTGCATGCAGACCACGACTCTCATCTTAGTTGCTTAGTTAAACAGAAAAGCCCAATCCAGTTCTTCCAAGGCTCTAGAATGATAAAGACCTGGCAGGAAAATTGCCTATGTGGCAGTAAACTACAAGCGGCAACATGTGTGTCATGTTTGTCTGTGTCTTAGATTACAGCCCTGAGAAAACTCAAGCTTCTCACAGACTGCCTGTGCTTACTCAAACCTCGGTGAAATCTGTTATGCGGGATTTCCTGGTACAGCCATGAATGGAAATAGTAACAATGTGCAGATCGACATTACTGTGAAATTGCTTGTGAAATTTATATCCAGGGTCTTACAATACACAAGGTATTTCTTATTTCTCACAGCTTTTCACCTGTGTATGACAAGTTCCTGGCAAGAAAATAAGGGTTGACAAAACCCATAATAATATGAGGATATTGGACATAGTAGGTGAAGCATGACTTGGATTTAACATAGATGGATTTCATTATTGCTGTCGAACAGATTTAGAGTTCCTGGCGCGTAACGTGACCCGTGTGGTGCTTATTGTCTTGCCTACTAACAGCCTTGCTTACCTAATCAGTTGTGTCATCCTCTTACATAAAATTTCCATGACTGTATCCTTTTATTCATACATTTATTCCTGTCTCATAGGAGATAAAGGCGATCGAGGTGAAAGAGGAACTCCGGGGAAAGCAGGAACAGAAGGTCCTCCAGGTTCCAGAGGCGCCCCTGGCCCTAAAGGTAGCAAAGGGCAGGCTGGAGCACCAGGAGACCCCTGCAAAATTCAGCACTCGTCCTTTTCGGTGGGTCGCAGGAAGGCCCTCCACAGTGACGACTATTACCAAGCGCTGCTTTTTGACACCGTCTTTGTCAACCTTGACGATCACTTCAACATGTTTAAAGGCAAGTTCTACTGCTATGTGCCGGGTATCTACTTTTTTAACATTAACATCCATACGTGGAACTTCAAGGAGACCTACTTGCACCTGATGCTGAACGAACGCGAGCAGGTGATCCTGTATGCGCAGCCCAGTGACCGTTCCATCATGCAGAGCCAGAGTGTTATGCTTTCTCTTGAGCTTAATGACGAGGTCTGGGTGCGCCTCTACAAGCGAGAGCGGGAGAACGCCATTTACAGTGACGACGTTGATGTCTACATCACCTTCAATGGCTACCTCGTGGCTCCTGCCGCATAGAAATAGCGTTGCCCTGATGGTTGAGTGGAAATTATGGATTGAGGTTTCTCTCAGGAAAAACACATGCCAAAGGAGTTCACTGAAGAGAAAGAAAGCAGTGCTGATTAAAGAATAAGGTGCATTTAGCTGACATATGAATAACATATTGGTGCTAAAAAAAATAGCTGGTTCGCTAACAATTTGATTCAGTACCTTTGGTACCCATAATAACCTTTAAGTTTTTTGCTGAGTTATATATGATATATACAGCTGCAGAGCAGCCTTAGTAACTTATCAGTGGGGAAAACTATGATCCATCTGATCTCCTCAACAGTTTTTTTTTTTTGAACATAGGATTTTACATTTTAAATGGAAACCAGGTCACCTGTTCTGTACTGTATCTGTCCTCAATCCCTAAAACAGGGTTGGCACGAAAAAAACTCAAGCTTTACGTATGGATTGTTGTCTTTACTTTGTATCGTGTCTCTGAAACCAGCCTGGTCTATACGTATCCCAGCTGGGCAGCCTTATTCAGTGCCAATAATAATATAGCGTGACAGGGAGCAAAGGTCCAGAAACAGCAATATCTTTACAGAATATCTCTAAAAAACTTAATCCAGACTGCAGGATTTTAAAAAAGACCTTCTCTTTTTTCTTTTTTCATAGTCGTAACCAACACTTTTGTTAGCAAGAATGCAAATAAGGCATTCTAAGTGCTACAGGATGAATATATCATGAATAGATATGTACGGTTAGATGAATTACATCACCTTTTTCCATTGACATAGACTTGGTGTAATAATACACCATTGGATATACATATCTGTTGGGTACCCAGCTACCTTGCAATATGAGTCCGCTGGCTATTTCTCAACAACCATAATAGTATTGTTTTCTTTGCCTGTCTTTTGGTGCATTTTAGCAAGTTTTAAAAGTAGATCATATCTAAATGCCAATAAATTTCTGACATTTACCTGATTTTTAAAGGATAAAGTAATTGAATTAATTGTCTTTAGTTGAAAGACGGATATAGTAAAATGACCTTTATCGTCTAATCAGCCTTTTGTAGATAGCTTTTTGTGCGTTAGTGAAGTAATTGCATTTTTTTTGGATTGAAGCAGTTGGATTAAATATCCAAGTGTTGGCAGATCCTTTGATCCTGCTCCCCTTTCTGAATTCAGCTATGACTTTATTAATGGCATTGCTATAAAAATAGCAATCAAGCAAGAAAAGGAAAAACCTGGTTGTTGCTTAACCAAATTAGCATTAGGCTTTTAATACACCACTAAACTATGTTTGCCCCATACAAAAATGAAGCCTGAGAGCTTTTATAAGCGCTCTGTGAGTTTAGAGGGATTTATTTAAACAAGATTTATCACTTAAGCACGGCAAAAAGGAAGTTTTATAGTAAAACCGCCATAAAGTAAAGCCAACATGTCAATCCATTTGAACCAGTTTTCAGTAAATGTGCTTTTCGGACTCCATCTAATTACTCATTGTGGATCGCTAGGCTGGTAAAATAAAGGAGTATAAATGAACCAAGGAACATCATAACGTAAAAAACAAAACAAATGCAGACGTGTAAAATTGTCTAAACTGAGCTGTTTTTACCATGTCAATAATATCGATCAGATCTGAATTGGAAAAAATAGGCCACCCACCAGTCCCTGGCCGGAAACCCTGCTGTGTTTAAGTTGCTATGTTTATAGACTTTAGAAACAGGAAACCGGACCAACTATCTTTAATCACAACCAGAGAACGAGTCAGAGAAAGAGACAGACAGAGAGAGAGAGAGAGAGAGAGAGAGAGAGAGAGAGAGATTATTAAAGACAGTTTTTGCTCGAAATACATGAATTTTTTTTTCTACATTGTGTAGTGATGTAGGATTTTGTCATAACCAATTTTAGTCAAAAATAGAGCCAATGACAGACGGAAAAGACCAATAAACTGTTTCCATTTGCTGTTAAAGGCATTTTTACCGTCCAAAATGGTTAGTCATGAATAGAGAAAGAAACATTTTTTGGCTGAATTACTACAACACCGATTTTTATGACTGTAATAACAAATAAATGAAGGTGCGGTGAGACGGCGTCTACAAAAAAACTCCCAACATTTTAATTCGTTTAAACATTGCTCAACTGTTTAAATGTGGTTTTGATGGAAATAAGGAAGTTTATAGTGTTTACCAGTTTTTGGATCAGTTTCTTGCATGTATGTGTGAAAGTCTGGCTTTCGTTTAGTCTTGATATTCAGGTTGTTTTGCAGCCAAAACCTCAAATACTAACCTCGCCTTTGGCTGGTGCTATAACAAGTATCTGTCAGAAACACTATTGAGTAACTGTATTTGTTTAAGGCATGGCCTGAGCTGTGGTAGTTATTCCTGCCTAACTGCACCACATCCAGGTGATCCTCCTATTAAAAATCTTAAATCTCGGAGTCGAGCTAGAATTGGATTTTTACCAGAAAATCAAGGAAAAGCAGGTTATTTCTTACCAACAATACGTTTTTATTATTGTTAATAAATAGCCTGCTTTTTCTTGATTTTCTTGTTAAAATCCGAAACTAGGACATGAAGTTAATGGATGTGAGTGAAAAGGATGTAGACGGTGACCCCGAAAGGAGAAAGAAGAGTAAGAATTGAGTTTTCTGTTATTTGATGTATTTTAGTTAACATCTTGTTCTACCCTTGCCAAATTCAAATTCAAATTCTGACATTCAAGTTGTTCTAAAGGATAAAGAAATTGAGTTTTTTCCCTTTAGTTAGATGCACTAAGTGATCTCAGTAATTTTATTCCAAATATCCAGATGTTGGCAGATCCTCAGATCTTTACTTTTCTTGTTAGACTCATATCAGGTTAGGCAAACTTGGTAAGTCCGTTTTGGAAATCAGCCATTTGTTTATTACAAAAAACTGTTGAATAAAGCGTTATATAGAGTTGTTATATTACAAGACGATCATTTTTTAGGTGATTTTGTTATCAAAACATAGCCTACAATTAGCTAGTTAGCATATCAAAAGAACTAGCAATTATGCTATCAAAAATCAAATTAGTTTTGGTTGACGTTAGCATAAACAATAAAAAATAAATATAAATTTTCAAGTGTCATTAAAAATATTAGAAATAAAAATCTTGCTTGTTTTTTTCAAATATCCAGTCACAAACCAGTCGAACCAAAGCAAAAATAGTATTTTTCTTCAGGTAATGTCTGCTAAACAACCCACAGATTACTAACCCTAGTATTAGATCTAGTTAGCATTTCAGGTGATTTTGTGATTCTGACCCATTAGTTTTGGCTTACGATATAATTTGTAGCTCATTTTGTTAGAATAATTGCTAGAATTAGCTAGATTTACAATATGCTGTGATTTATAGTGATTCCTACTATCCAACAACTGACCTAAAGTACCCCATTAATCCTATAATAAAATCTCGGAGTAATAATTGTATACTCTACAGTTACAATCTTTTTTGAGAGGTGATAAAACCTGAAAACATGTCCTAGAGTAAGTTTGTATCAGCACAATACAAATGTCTAAGTGGAATTAAGCCGAAAACGTGAAAAGGGTTTTTGTTTTTTTGTTCAGGAATTTTAAGATATTATGCAAGACAAAATTTTCTGTTAGTTATTTAGTGGAAAAACCATTAGTAAAGCCTGTAACTGGAAGATTTGTTTGTAGATGATTTACAGTTTAAACTTAACTGCCCCAGGTTAAAGTTAGGGTCATAAATTATAAGAATTTTACGTCAGGTGTCCCATACAACAACAAAAAAAAATATATGACTTGTATTGCTTGTATTGATGTCTACTAGCACATTACAGTAAGTTGTCTTTCCAAATGGACCTTAGCTAACACGGCTCATATACTTGCCAGCTGAGTTTATTACTCTAGAATCCAGATGTTCGGATGACTGGAATTAGCAAACACCAATGACATAAAAAATTTTCATATTTCTGTCCAAATGATTTGGTTTTGTCTTTAAAACACTTTTTAACTTGAGGTACGATTCAATTACAAGCTTCTGTAAGGATTTAAAAGGAGTAAACAGCATGGCGTCGGTACCGCGTTTCACACTTGAGCAAATTACATAAACCAGCTGTCGAATTAGATTAAAGCTAAATAAAACATTCAAGCTGGGAATTAAACACCTGTAAAATCTCCAGGTGTTTCTGATGCCAGGCTTAGAAATTGGTGCTGTGTTATAAAGGTGCTAAACTAAAAGCGTTTACTGGCAAAAGTGCACTTTTTTTTCTATACATGAATATAAATATTGCTTTTATTATGTAAATATATTTTTTATGTACTGAATATTACTATTAAATTCTGCAGCAAAGCGATACATGATTATCTTTGTGTGTTTTCTTTCTTTCTTTCTTTCTTTCTTTTTAAATTAGCTCTGATTACTCCGATCGTCTTCGTTAGCGTGTCCCTCAATGTCCTGTAAACACTGCTCAGGTTGGACTTTATCAGAAAGTAAGAGAGAGAGAGAGAGAGAGAGAGAGAGAGAGAGAGAGAGAGAGAGAGAAAAAGAGAAAACGTGCAAAGAGAGAGAGCAAGATCAAGCGAGAGAGAGAAAGAGAGAAAAAAAAAAAAGGAAAAGAGCGAAGGAAAGAGGGAAAGAGAGAGGGAAAGAAAAAAAAAGAGAGAGAGAGAGAGAGAGAGTGAGTGAGCGAGAGGAGAGATTGAGAAAGAGAAATGAAGAGAGAAAGAAAGACTGACAAAGAGAGAGAGAGAAAAAGGCGAGAGAAAGAGAGAGAGAGAGAGAGAGAGAGAGAGAGAGAGAGAGTGTGAGCGAGCGATATAGAGTATGAGAGAGAGAGAATTGAGGACAGCGAGATGCGAGAGGAGAGATTGAGAAGAGAGAAATGAAAGATAGAAGAAAGAGACTGACAAAGAGAGAGAGAGAAAAAGCAAGGCGAGAGAGAGAAAGAGAGAGAGAGAGAGAGAGAGAGAGAGAGAGATCAAGCAAGTCAGAGAAAGAGAAAAGAAAGAAAGAAAAAAAAAAGAAGAAAGGGAGAGAGCAAGGGAAAGAGGGAAAGAGAGCGAGTGGAAAGAGAGGGAAGTAAGAAAAAAAAAAAGAGGAAGGGAGAGTGATATATGTGAGCTAGCGAGAGGAGAGATTGAGAAAGAGAAATGAAGAGAGAAAGAAAGACTGACAAAGAGAGAGAGAGAAAAAGGCGAGAGAGAGAGAGAGAGAGAGAGAGAGAGAGAGAGAGAGAGAGATCAAGCAAGTGAGAAAGAGAAAAAGAAAGAAAGAAAAAAAAAGAAAGAAAAGAAGCAAAGAAAAAAAAAAGAAGAAAGAAGGAAAAGAAGAGATGAGCAATTTAAAGAGAAATGAGAACTAGAGAGAGAAGAGAAAAGTGTTTAACGAAAGAGACAAAAAGGGAATCCTAAATATAGATAGAGAAAGAATAGATACAGGGATAAAAGAAATAAAGAAAGAAGAAAGAAAGAAAGAAAGAGAAAGATTAAGAGAAAAACTAAGAGAGAGAGAAACAACTTCCCCCTTAATAGACACAGAGAAAGAATAAACCCAGACTAAAGTGTGAACACTTCAGACATCTGTAATCAACCTCTAGTTTCCTTAATGCCTCTTCCCCTCCTTTTATCCTTTCCTCTCTCATCTCTTCTCTCAAAATTCCACACCTTGTCTTGCCTTTCATCTCCTCCGATTAATCTGCAGCTTCTCATCTTCTCAGCTCAGCCGCTCTCCTGTTATTATTTTGTTCTCCTGCGACTTCCTCTCATCTGCTCCAAAGTTGTCATTAACCTGATCAAGACGTCAATTATTTCCTACCGAAAAATACGGTTAAAAATTTCTTGTTCGCATAATCACTGTATAATCACGGTGCTGTAAAATCTCAAATCTGATTGGTTAATCAACATGGTCCATTCGGCAAATGACTCCCATAACCTTAAAACATTGTGTTAAATGACGACAAAATATGTGTATCCGTTTATAATGTGAATTATTACTGTACAGAGACTTTTAGCAATTGAGTAGTACGAATGATTTTTGGATGTACTACATCCGCCATTTTGTTACTGACACATGATATACAACGTCACAGCAGCGTGAAAATAAAGTTAGATAATGTTTCTAGCCACTTTTCTTTCTTTTTGTTTAACTTAACTACTTCTTCGTCTTCTCCTTTTGGCTGTTCCCTTCTAGGGGTGGCCACAGCCTATCATCGGTCCCCCCCAACCCTATTCTCTACATCCTCTTCACTAGCACCCACTAACTTCATGTCCTCATTTATCACATCCATATACCTTCTCTTTGGTCTTCCTCTTTACCTTCTGCCTGGTAGCTTCATTTCCAACGCCCTCCTACCTATATATTCATTACCCCTCCTCTGTACATGTCCAAACCTTGTTCTAACATGAGCCCTCCCCCTAATGAACTCTGTCCTAATCCTGTCGAACCTTGTCACTCCCAAAGAAAACCTCAACATTTTCAGCTCTGCTACTTCCAGCTCTGCTACCTGGCTCTTCCCCAGCGCCACTGTCTCTAAACCATACATTATAGCTGCCTCACTACTGTCTCTAAACTATACATCACAGCTGGTCTCACCATTGTCTCTAAACCATACATCATAGCTGTCTCACCACGTCTCTTAAAAACTGTCTCACCACTGTCTCTAAACTATACATCATAGCTGGTCTCACCACTGTCTCTAAACCATACATCATAGCTGATCTCACCACTGTCTCTAAACCATACATCATAGCTGGTCTCACCATTGTCTCTAAACCATACATCCTAGCTGGTCTCACCACTGTCTCTAAACCATACATCATAGCTGGTCTCACCACTGTCTCTAAAAAACCGTACATCATAGCTGTCTCAACCACTGTCTCTAAACCATATACATCATAGCTGGTCTCACCATAACTGTCTCTAAACCATACATCATAGCTGGTCTCACCACTGTCTCTAAACCATACATCATAGCTGGTCTCACCACTGTCTCTAAAACCATACATCATAGCTGGTCTCACCACTGTCCTCTAAACCGTACATCATAGCTGGTCTCACCACTGTCTCTAAACCATACATTATAGCTGCCTCACTACTGTCTCTAAACTATACATCACAGCTGGTCTCACCATTGTCTCTAAACCATACATCATAGCTGGTCTCCCCACTGTCTCTAAACCATACATCATAGCTGGTCTCCCCACTGTCTCTAAACCATACATCATAGCTTGTCTAACCACTGTCTCTTAACCATACATCATAGCTAGTCTCACCATTGTCTCTAAACCATACATCATAGCTCGTCTCACCACCGTCTCTTAACCATACATTATAGCTAGTCTCACCACCGTCTCTTAACCATACATCATAGCTAGTCTCACCATTGTCTCTAAACCACTTCCTCATATGACGAGTCGTCGTCTCTTACGCAGCCTCATGGAATACTAAAGTGTACATCATATGTACTTTTGCATACTGTAACTCGCACACTAAGGATTTGGACATACTATTCGTCTCACTCTCAGTTTTGGACATTTTATCGTATGAAAGTATGTGATTTCGGACAGAGCCTTTATATATTTGACAAGCATGTAGTAACTTGTGTAAATCTTTTCATGCTCCCTCTCATAAATAATCTTTTTTTGTCTTCTCTGGAGTCAATTTTTTTACTTTATCTCAATCTCCATCTTTCTCCCATCCCCTGTAATTAACCCACACACATCGTCTCATCTTTGTTAGCGTGTCCCTCAATGTCCTCTAAACACTGCTCAGCTTTTATTACTTTATTAGAGAGAAAAAGAAAGGGAGAGAGAAAAAATTGAGAGAGAAAAAGAGAGAGAGCGAGAGAAATAGAGAGAAACTGGTTGAGAGAGAGAGAGAGAGAGAGAGAGAGAGAGAGAGAGAGAAATAGAGAGAGAGAGAGAGAGAGAGAGGAGAGAGGGAGGGGGAAATAGAGTAGAAGCAAGATTAATTGAGAAGAATAGAGAGAAGAGAAAGAGAGAGAGGGAAATATTGAGAGAGGGAGAGAGAGAGAGAGAGAGAGAGAGAGAGAGAGAGAAGAGCAAGATTAATAGAGAGAAATAGAGAGAAACTGGTTGAGAGAGAGAGAGAGAGAGAGAGAAATATTGAGAGAGAAAGAGAGAGAGGGAAATATTGAGAGAGGGAGAGAGAGAGAGAAAGCAAGATAAATAGAGAGAGAGAGAGAAAACGGTTGAGAGAGAGAAAGAGGGAGACAAAAAGAGAGAAAATGAGAAAAAGATTGAGTAAGAGAGAGAGAGAGAGAGAGAGAGAGCGAAAGATCAATAGAGAGATATAAAGAGAGAAATCCTAAATCCTCTGTAACTAATCTGCACATCTTCTTCTATCTTCCTTCCATCTGTATTTATTTGGCACTCTGTTCTGCTCTGCTCTCATCTGTCCCTGTGTAATTAATCTGCACCTCTTTTCCTTTCCTCCCTTCTCATCATCATTGTTCATCCTTATCCTTTCCTGCTCTTTATGTGTCCTTTCACACACTCTTTGTTTCATTCTTCCTTTCTCTGTCTCTTTTTTCCCCTTTGGTTTGTTAATATTCTTCCTGTCTTGCTGTCAACAGTCTCGGCTTTGTTTTCGACTTCTTCTTTGACACTATCAGATAGGACTGGGAAGTGTAATACATTTTTCCACCCTCTTCCCCGTGCAGATAATCTAACAGGACATACGCGGACGAGCAGAAATATACTGCAGTTATCTGATCTGTCCATTTTTTTTTCTCTGCAGCACTAAAGAGACAAATCTGCTTTCAGAGCATGTCCTAACGTTCGGCGCATCATATTCCCTCCCCCTCACCATAATAACATAACACGTCTGCCGAAATATAACACTCGGACTGAATCAGATGTGTTTGGGTTATATTCAGGAAATAACCTGCCCTCAGGAAGAATTTTTATTTATTTATTTTTTTCTATAATAAAATAACATTTCTAGCACGAAAAGACGAATTAATCAGAGGAAAGTTCCAGAAGCCAGCGAATATATCAATAAAACCAAGAAATTCTAACATCTATACAGTCATTTGTAACCTTATATATTATATTTATTTCTTATATTTATATTTCTTTGTTTGCATGGCTTGCATTTGCAAAGTGAATGATAATTGGCTCATATATTTTATGATGTCATAATTCATTCCGGTCACATGTTCACTGGCATAATAGGAATTTTATTTCCTTACTATTTAATATTTAATGTCCGATGTTTGTTTCTTGAAAAAAAAATTAAAGGAGCAGTTTGTATTTTTTTTTTGTTCTTTTGCTCTGAGGTAAAATTTAAACCACTGACATAATTTCTGCCCCTGTACTCTGGGGTAAAAAAATGGATCTTTGAAAAAACATGGCTGTGCAGGTGTTTTTTAAAGCAGGGAGAGAGAGATAATTTGTAATGTCTATGTGTCTTTGCACTGAGGTAGAAGTAAAATTATCAATAAAATCCTAATCATTATCTTAATTAAAAAAAACAGCATCACTAAGCAGTGTTTTTGTTAATGGGTTAATTTCTAGGCCAGAAAAAAAATCTAGAAAAAAATCTTTCTTTGAAAAACGATATTTTTTTTCTCGCTTAATTTCGTTTTTTTCGGCTTGACGCTATAGTTTTTTTGGTTGATTATGTTGTTTTTTTGCTTAATTTTGTTGTTTTTTTGGCCTAATTCAGTTGTTTTTCTGCTTGATTTTTTTGTTTTCGGCTTGAGTTCGTTGTTTTTTTCCCCTTAATTTTGTTTTTTTTTTCGTCTTGATTCTGTTGTTTTTTTCAGCATGAATCCACTGTTTTTCGGCTTGATTTTATTGTTTTGTGAACTTATGTTGGCTTTTCACATTCAGAATCGTTTGATTTAATTATTACACACTCAACACTTTTTCTACATCCCAAAATCCCTTTACAGAGACTTTCTACAGTGTAATATGAAATGCTAACTTAGTTTATTTTTGTTTTTTTCGTACAAAACTGGAGTGTGTGCATGTGTGGCCCTGTGATGGACTGGCGACCTGTCCAGGGGGTACCCCTCCTGCCCTTCGCCCTTGCAGAGGCGGCTGGGTCCAGCAGATCCCCGTGACCCCGAATTAGAGAATAAGCGGGTATAGAAAATGGATGAATGAATGAATGTACAAAACTGCTGACAAATGTGTTGAAATTGATAGGAATAATTTCACACACATGCGGTTCAGACTACACTCATTTTAATGAATAGGATTATGAGTGTGTCTGGCTTTGGGGGACGCAAAGTTAAAAAGATCAAAGACGCATGAGACGGTGTGAGAGACGCCTTTTTCCTAATAAACTCTATATGGCCAAGAATTTCTGGATGCTTTACCTGCACACTTACATTAATGTGTGTTAGTGATTATTAACACAAACTCTGAGACACACATTTGTCCAGGATGTCTCTATATGTCGTAGCCTTACATTATTCCTTCATTAAAACTAAGAGACCCCAAAAAAGTTTCAGCATTATAAAGTCCTGATTCTGACTCAACCCCACTGAACACCTTCAGGATGAAATGGAACACCGACTGCACCTCCATCTAGTGGAAACCCTTTCCAGAAGTATGGAAGTTGTTACCGGAGTAAAAATGAGACTAAACAGGAAATAAAAAAAACGTACAGATCATATGATAGTCAGGGTTCCCAAACTTTCGTATATATATATATAGCGTATAATTGTTTTCTCCTTAAGCTACGACAAAAACAAATATAGTTATAGACGTAAGAAGAAAGAGACTAAGAGTAAGTAACTCTACCAAGCACTGGGATAATAATCAGCAGAAAAAAAATGCCCTTAATGTTCCTAGAGCTGCTGGATAATCCAGTGACTGGTTGATACTTAAGAAGAGAAAGTTACAACTTAGACAAAAAAAAAAATTAAAGAAATGTATATGCTACTTGAAAGAAGCTGTAAAAATAAAGAACGTCAAAGAAAAGACAGGAAACGGGAGCGTTTTTCTACCGAATATACAAACCAGATGCCTTCAGTGTGTTCGAACAAGATCCAGAGAAACGGACATCATTTCCAAACAGCATAGCAGAGGCATTGTGGTCAGCGGGCTGTGGTGGAGCTCCACCCATAGGTTCTTTACCAGAACCAAACAATAACACTCCACTCCAGTGCAGAGAAATCCGAGTCGTGCCCTCCCAACTTATTTACTCCAAAGTTGACTAGAAAGAGACTGGATCTATTTCACGATTTATTTGCTGGCAAAAGATCGAACACAAATTAGCTCCTGTCTTTTTCAGTCAGTACAAGTTAGCATTTTTAGTGTCTGTACAGGGATTTAACATTAAGCAGAGCCGTGAATCAGGGCATAAAAAGCTTAAGCGGAGAAAGATGAAGATCTAACAAAGTAATCATTGTTAGGAGAAGCCGGAGGACTTAGATTTTAGATATTGCTTCCCAGAAAGAAATGACGTACTACACTTGCCTATATTTGTATGCCAAAAAAATATCTTTATTTCATCCTGAGCAGTTATGGCTCAACACTGGGGCAAATCTTATTTATCCAAAGTTATTTATCAAGAGTTTGTGAATAGAAGCCCCAATACCATTGACTTAACCATTAACTCTGATAGGCTGCTTTTACCCTTAAGCACCATCTTCTGACCCTCTCTGCTAGCAGCTGATGTTGGACTGCTGATTGGAAGAGTGGGTTGGATCCCCAGGACCACCAAACTGCCACTGCTGGACCCCTGAACAGAGCCTGGAACCCTCAAATGAATAAGGATCATCTGCAAAATGCCAGAAATGTAATGTAATGCAGTAATTCTGTGGTCTGACCTTAGCGTCCTCGCAAGAATAAATGTAAAGAAAAGAATTTTTCTGTACATCTAGAAAAAATTCTTAAGCATAAATTTTTTATTAAACTTATCACGGATGTTTGTTTGGAGGCTGTTTATATTTTACAGAATAAACCAAATATTAAGAGAATTCTTTAAATTTGAGATCCGAAATCACATTGTACCAGATTTCTGCAAGTACATACGGTTAATTATGTTCTTACAAAAAGTGCTGCGTTCCAAGCAGAGGATCCCAAGATCTTACCTTATCTTGATTTTTGTCTTTGGAAGCATTTAAAGGCTATGGTGTATTAGGAACTTATCACCAACGCCATTACAAGCATAACTCCAGCTGTGCTATATATATTTATTCCTCAGCAGTGGATTACACGCATCGAAATGTGGTTTTAACACAACGGTAGTCATGTTATGGTCATTGAAACTTATAGGACCACCCTGTATATTAAATAAATGCCAACTCTCCATCCAGTTTAATTTTACAGCTAGATTTCTAAGCTGGGATAAAAATGCTAGTTCAGCCAGTGATGATAATTTTATCACTATGGCAACCCGTCGCCGGAACACTGACCGGCGACTTTATAACATGAACATCGGAAAATCAGATTTATCTGATGGAGCCAGTTGGAAAAAAAAAAAAAAAAAAAAAAAAAATCAATTTATAGCAACACCACAATTTTAAAATTAATTTATTATAGTTTTCTTTGTCATAGAATTCATTATTTTTCTGTTCAGGTTAACATAGAGCCATTCATATACAGAACAAAAGGTCTTTCTTATTAATTTATAAATTTACACTTTTATCTTTAACCACAGAGGAGGAAAAAAAGTCATTTCTTTTATATAAAGGTCTGGACACTTTTGTGTAAATATAACCGCTGTTTTGAATTCTTTCGCTCTGCTAAGAAAGATATTTTAAGTGAAATGGTTTGAATCCCGAATAAAACACAAATGTAGCACGAAAAGAAAAACAAAAGATGCCGAGCCACTGAAAAACATACACGATTACACAATAAGTGTTTTTTTTTTTAACCACATCCTTTAGAGGATAAGAAAAATAACAAGACTGCTTCTATCCTTATGTAGGGTCTGCCGCGGTGTTAGAAAACATCTAAAAACTCAGCAGAAAAAGCAAGGAGGTTTTGTGGAAATCTGGCAACCCAATCCGGATCCAAATTTAGGTATGTTTTTATACTCTATGGGTCAACCAGGGTCATCGTGAGCCTCATCACTCCACTGAGACGCTGCAATGAGGCAAACAGTGGTGGGTAAGCGGTACAGCTGGGGTGCCTTGTGCCCTCTAGTGGCTATAATTCGCTATCCAGTGGCATAATTGTGATGCACTTCGAGGGGTGATGTTTTAAAGGCTTATAAACAACACAACATAAAAAAAGACAAAAAAAATAACAATGACCAATCTGACCTCAGTGCTTGAGTCTTAGGAGGATGTATTAAAAAAAAAAAAGTAATATTGGTTTGAGAAATTTGATCCGAAAGACCAGCTGCCACACACTGAAATCACAGAATATATCACAGGAATGTATTTAAAAATAATCTTAAATATCCACTATTAGTTTCACATTTAAATTTGATGATTCGCTGCAAAAAAAGGAGAAGGAAAATAAATAAAAACAGATGCATTTTAGTAAAATCCATCAAAGCCATCATTTTAGCATTATATATATATATATAATTACCTAAGTTCTGCTCATGAACAAAATTATTTTAATTGGGGAAAAAAAAAAATCTAATCTTACAAAACTCGATGCAGAAGAATTTACAACCCCCTCATCTTTCACTTCTTCCCTTAATCAATCAGATAAATTTCAAAGTGCATCCTTATTGATGTACAGTGATTTCCCCACACGTTAATATTTAATCTGGAAATAGCCGAACTGAGAAGATGAAGCTGAAATTAAATAGAGGAGATGAGATGAGAGGAAATGAGATCAGAAGCGAAGAGATGAGATCAGACAAGAAGAGATGAGATCAGACAAGAAGAGAGGATATCAGATACCAGGAAATGAACAGATAAAAAGAGATCAGATCAGATACAAAGAGATCAGATCAGATACAAAGAGATTCGATCAGATACCAAGAAATGAGATCAGATAATAAGAGATGAGATCAGATGCGAAGAGATGAGAAGATATCAGATAAGAGGAAATAAGGTCAGATGAAAGATGAGATCATATAAAAAGATCCGAAGATATCAGATCAGATTAGATAAGAGATGAGAAGATGTCAGATAAGATCAGATGAAAAGATATCAGATAGGATAAGAGGGGATAGGAGAAGAGATGAGAAGAGAGGAGACCAGATGAGAAGATATCAGATGAGATTAGATGAGAAGAGAGCGGAAGAGATGAGTTGGCCTCTTTGGACTTTTATGAGTGAGTTGATAATATACATTATACACATTATTCATGGTACATTATCAGACCTGCATCCTCGACTAATGACCTGATTAATGATGGTTCAGTGAAGAGACGTCAAGTGTTAAAGAGTGTGTGGTGAGTCAGACAGGCCACACACACACACACACACACACACACACACACACAAACAGTGCATCAGGTAATGGTTTGAGATGGGAGTCTCGGCTGTGTGTGTATCCATCTGCCGCTGGGTGTAAAAATCATCAATGTGGCTTTTGATCTACGACACACCATATGGCGCACACACACACTCTGTTATATCCATACTGCTGCTGTGTTATAAAATGATTTGATTGGCTGTTATTTTTACCCAGGATCCAGCTGTGCCATGCTTTAACATTCGAAAACAGAAAGAAAAAAACACCCAAAAAGCAGCACCATATGGACAGATAGAAATCCCTGAAAGATGGGTTCAAAATTCACAGGTAACTAAATGGTTAAAAAAAAAAAAAAAAAAAAAAAAAAAAAAAAAGAATATAAATAAAATTTAAAAAAAAAAGACAAGTGCATATCAGATACGTTTCAGTAAAATCAGTTCCAAATCGATTTTTTTTTACATTTTTTTAGGAAGAACAGACAGGAACAGGTCAAATAAATGGATAGACAGTGCTTTAAACCGTAAAAAAGAAAAAAAGTGACTGGTGATACGATTTACAATGCTTCCTTTATCCATCGTTTTTTTTTTTTTATTATTATTCCCTCCTCGATCTCGATTTTTTTCTTTGTAAATTTTAATAAAACAATCCAAAAAATTTGGATAATTAATGTAAACAGTGATAAGGATGAGTACATCAATCATAACGACTGAGAGAGAAAAAGAGAGAGAGAGAGAGAGAGAAGGAGATTCCTAGTGCAACTCCTATCAAAAAGAAAGGTATACGCGGCAGGAGTATACGTTCCTCATTCATCTCATGTTCAACAAAAAGCCTTCCGGGACTTCCGTCTTAACTCACAAGCCCTTCTAATACATATAAACTCGGAAAAAAATTGGCACTTTAATGATGTAAAGCGAAATAATTTCCACTTCTCAGGAACCATCAACTCTCTAGCGGCACAAATAAATTTACTCCAACACCGCTGGCTTATTTGTTTTTTTTTTTTTACCAACCTCCCCCAACTTCCAAGCAATTTGAGCTAATTGTCGTTCACCTATTATAATGTTGGATAACTGGTTCGTTAATAAGGCTATTAAAACGGATGGCGTGTTTTTCTTTTTGCTTTCTGTCGTTCTCTCCACCCGTCTATCTGTATAGGCACGATTTTACCACAGTAAACCTTTACAGGAACCGGTGTACAAACATTTTCCAGAACAGGAAACTTCAGGAATTAAGAAGCCTTTTTTATCTTGGGTACCAACAGTTTGGGAAGCGTTTACCACATGAATATTTTAAAGGAATTTCCAGGAAATTGATTTTTGTCTTTGGAACTCTTGTTGGTCGTAGTGAGCAATTGGATCGCAAAGATTCCATTATTTCCTATAATATGATGTCCCGAAGTTATTCCGAAGATATTTGTCAATTTGAACAATTTTGAACTAACAACATGCTTTTTCCCCTCAGTTTATAAATTAATTTGATGTGTAAATTTTTTTTTTTTTAATCCTGTTATCAGTGACAACCATCATAACACCAAAAAATTTGGCACATTTTTTTTTTACGCTATCTAATCAACTGCAGGCTACCAAACTTCCAAAATCAAAAGTTGAATTATTCTGGCAATAAACATCAAAAGTGACAAATAGCTACACATTTATAAGTGGATCAATTAATAATAACAATACAATCTTCAAAAACAATTCTGGCCAATCAGAAACGAGAATTCTAATGCTTGTTTTACATTAAAGGTAATAACATGCGGTTATCAACAATCTTTTCTTTAACTCAAAGCCAACATTCCAAACTGGGAACATCAAGACTTTTTTCTACCATCCCCCTTCCTCCTACACTACTACGAATCATACCCCTGATTTCGGATAGCTTTGGAAGTTTATATTACCCTGGCAAGAACTTCCTGTCGCTTATCATTTCTCTGCGCGTATCAGGAAGCCAGGTCAAGCGGAGCACATCCTGAATTTGCATGAGTGATTTTGCATGTCCCGGTCTCTACAATTTTAATTTTTAAATCATATCTACTGTATAAAACAGGAAATTGCCTGGGCACCTGAAATACCACAGGGCTCCTTGTAGGCAGAGCAGTTAATTATATAAAAATGTTTGTTAAAATATCTCAATTAAATGAAGCCCAAAAGAAGAAGCATTAAAGAAGGAACCAAAACAATTCATTGTTTCGGTAAAGCTGGTAATCAATTAGCTCTCTTGATGAAACCCGGGCTAATTTGTATTATTTAATCAATTTAGGAGCCAAGTTTTGCAAGCTACTAGTATGCTAACTTTTCTCACACGTCAGTACTAGGACTTCTCATCCAGCTAAATAAGTTCACTAGCAAGCTAGCTAGAATTAATGTACACTTCTATTATGCTAATTATTGGTTTGCAACAGATGGGCAGCCTAAATCAGGACACAGCATAAGAACCGAGTTGAAGGAGTCTTCACAGGTTTTGTTCTTTCTAAATAAAGCGTCGCAATATTTCGCACTTGAGTTACCACTCAACAATGACTCACTCGTCTTTGCTGTCACCAAAGTCCAACCATGAGCCTGCATCTGTAACAAGCGTTAGAGTTTCGGATCATGGTTGTAAACACAGCACTACTGCATTGCAGATGTGACGGGGCACGGTGGAGCTTTGTCCCGAACGCGGCAGCTTACAGGGTGACGCTATTAGAGTGCTTCCTCTTAATCCCCTGGCGAAGCGCTTCGAAACAAGTGCGCACTTGGGTGGATAAGAAACATCGGCATCAGCGGGATTGAGTGAGCAAAGATGACAGCGGAACACAGGCATCTCAAGCATCCTACTCCAGATAGGGTCTACAATCACACACCCTAAACTCTCAGAGACACTTGAGCTCTGTCCAGTCAACCAAAACGGTGTAGCTTAAATGCCATTTAATTTCAAAATCAGGCTTTTTTTAACGTCCTTAAATACACAGCTCATAAAAATAAATTCTGCCTCCTTTTCAAATTAAGTTCAAATAGTCCGATTTTTGTTTTGCTTGAAAACATTTGACCCACATATACACCATTTTTAGCTAAAATGTAGCCCAAATATTTTACAAAATCAATTCATGATCTTCTGATTTCTTTTAACTTTTACTAATAACTTAAATAGAATAAAGAGAAAATGTCAATGCTTACAAAAACAGCATCTTTTGGTGTTGGGTGCCCTCTTTTTAGCGATATTCTATATCAAAACCACAGCTTTGATAGGCTTTTCATACAAGACTTATTTTATCAGGGAAAGATACCTGCAAAGGAAGCATGCTAATGCCATGCTAAATCATTTGGATTTAGAAGTTCATACTGATTTATTCATCTTGTTAGCAAGTTATTAAGGAAACGTTCGCTCGGATCAGAGTTTGTACGATGTTCACTGTGCATGCAGGATAGCATGTCACCATGGAAACAGCCTAGCCTCTTGTAGCAGGGCCGAAGGTTGAAAAGCCCGGCTGAGCTCAAACCTTCATCATCCTATGGTGTGAATAAAGAGGATTGTACGAGCCTGTCAACATTGGGGACGGGATCCCACTATCTGGTTATCTTTTACAGTCAGGAAGAGTTTAAAAGCTGGCCGGAAAGAGGAACACTGGAGTGTGTGGGGTAGAATGTGGCGAGAAGATTTGAAAGAAAGAGGGAAACACTGTGGAACAAAAAGCACGACTGACATCATGGCTATTATTGTTAAAAGCAAAAAAAAAAAGCATAGAAAATGTGTCTTTGCTTTGCTTCTCTTCCCCCCTCATTTGGCACCCATGAGTGGTTTTGCTGCAGCATCGAGCTTGACCTCTCTTTCTTTCACACACACACACACGCATGTGGACGCTCCATGCGGAGGACTTTGTGACCTCAATTGAATGCTGGGATTGTGCTGATCTCTCTCTCTCTCTCTCTCTCTCTCTCTCTCTCTCTCTCTACATTCCCATCACTGCTGGTTTACTGCCCTGCTTTTCACACTCCCACAAGGACACAACTCACATCGTTGCTTGAGATAAGATAATACGGTTAATAATTTGTGCATGGTTATAAAGCGTTGCTCCCATCGAATTTATGCATACAAACAAAAGGTCTATAAAAAATTGCCGGCAGCACTTTACGTTCAATGAAAAGAGAACTTTTATTATATACACCTTATATCAATTTATTTTATATGAAAACTACTATCCCGGCTGTCACAAGTTCTGCTATGGTGAGGAATGTCTATGGAGAATTGTCCCTGTATATTGCTATATAAGTGTGTGCTTGTTTTTGTTCACTTGGCTACTGTGACATTTCTATTGCCTATAACACCTGATGTTCTTTTAAATGTGATTATTTGCCAACAAATTGAGTCATCTTTCTTTTTTGTATTGGAACTTGTAAAGGTATTTCAGACTGTCCTGCTTTTTGCACCATTTTTTAGAGGAAAATTTGAGATGAAAATGCAGATTGTCTTATATTCTTTTTATGAACGTTTCCAATTACTGCAAACTCTAACGGGTTTCGTTGCAGTAACTGATAATTGCGGTTTTCATCATCGGTCCTGGCAAATATTTCAAAATTGCTAAATCTGCCGTATGACAGAAAGACAGGCTAAGAGAGAAAGCTAGAAAGGTATGAGGTACTTATCTCTTCTCCTCTGTGGCCTGCACTTTAGCTGTAAGTGAAGCGGTCTCATGCTGTGCATCTCAACCACTCGTAATATATTCACCTCTACGTAGAAAAGGGAACGGACAGACCTACTACAGCTCTATTTTAAACTGCTACCAACCCTTTAATTCCTGATCCAATTTCTTTCTTTTCTCTTTTATTTTGCATGCATGACTATTGCCACCAACCTACAAGCCACTTTTCTTTAACCATAACGTAAACCTTTATGCCACTGGCCAAGAGTGCAAAAGTATATCAACACTGGCTTTGGCAAACAGAGTTAGGTCTGGCCTAAAATGCTACATTTACTAGACCCCAAGTTTCAAACATTTAATTTAGAACTGATTTATAATGTATACTGGAATTGCTCCACTGACTGCCACAGTCCTAGTGTGTTAAAAAAAATACATACGACTACCTATACATAAGATTTGTATGTCTAGTTTCTCTTTTCCAAACTGCAAGCAAGAATGATAGGAGTGCACCAGGAACCAATCACAAATACACTCTTTCCCTTTATCTCTCACACACCAAGAGTCAGACTGTAAGAAATTAATCACTAATGGGAGTGGTCTGATATAGTCTCTTAATAGAGTCTGCATGTCCACTGAGTAAACAGCAATAGAAACAAACTAATCAAAAAATCACGCATGATCATCCATTGCCATGGCTGGTACCACCCTTTTCTGTCAGGACTGAGTGGTGGTAATAAAACTTCTGGGGTTTGACCCATATAGTAAGAAAGGGAACAAAAAAAATGTAGGCAGAGTTTGGTTCCCTTCTTTTCAATAAATTCCACTAAACCTTTTTTCCTATTATTATCCAGATGAGCTTTAATTTCAACCCCACCTTGCTTGCTTACCCCCCACTCAGAGTAGGCTGCTTATCATAAGGGTTCTCCAGCAGGTAGCGATAACGCTCAAAATTGTCTAACATATATTTGGGGGCATACATGTGCTCCTTAGGGTCCGTGGGAGGGTATTCCTGCACTGATCCATCAAACCACCCCCCAGTCCGGATAAGCTCACGAATGTAGTTAAGGTCCCGCTTGTCCTCATAGTCGCCCCAACGGGGAAAGTCTCCGTTTTGGGCGGATACAAGTTTGAAGTGGATGCCCTCAGGCGTAAAGCACCAGGAGCAGTGCCACCCGGCAAAGTGGAACGGGCTACCAACTGACCACTGCACCAAAATGTGTCCTGTGTCATTCTCATATTTGCGGAAGTTTGGCATGGTGTAGTACTCGCGCCGGCGCAAGCGGATACCATCGTTTTCATAAACTTCCTTCAGCATCCCCACTGTGCATCCTGAAACCACTTCAAGAGAGCCAAGCTGCTTCCAGAAAAAGCCATAAAGTGATTTGCGCATGTGGATGGCAAACGGCTCGGTCCAGCCATCAAAAAGCTTAAGGAAAAGTATGGCCTCACGGGCCGGGATCTCGTCAGCGTCATTGATTATGAAAACATCGTCAGGCCGTAAACCCTGCACTCGACCCATGCCATTCCTGGTGAGAAAGGTGCGCAGGTAGTCATCGGCAATCCAGCCATCCTGTCGGCCACCTTCAGGAAAGTGATCCAGGAATACATAAAGAATTTTATGACGTATGTAGTCATAAGTACCATTAAGCAGCAGATGCAGGAAGCTCAGTGGGCGCCTCTCTCCATATGCCGTGAAGTTGGACTCGCATACGAGGAAGAGGTCGACAGCATCAACCAGCTCATGGAAGCGGGCGTGAAGCAGGTCAAACTCATGGTTGATGTTAATGGCATTAATGACGCGCCGTGGCTTTTCACGTGGGGTCAGTCTTTCTTTGGTGGGCAGGTTTGAGTGGTACACCATTGTAGGCACTCCACAGTAGGGACCATGCCAACCAGAACGGCACACACATTTTACAAGACGCTTGCCGCGTTTAAGTTTCACTCGGGCGTTACTGGAGTCTTCTACAAATTTTGCTCGAGCATTGGAGTCTTCTGCAGCTTGCAAGATGTTCCTATGAAGAACACCAGTCCCTGTGGGCTTGACCTTGGATACCCCAGATTCATCTCTTGGAGGCACTATCTCAGTCCCCTGGCGAAAACACAGAGCACCAGCTTTGGTGCGAACAAAGTATGGGGTGTTGTCCCCCTGGAGAATGAAGTAGCGCTTGTGTAAATCACCTATGAACATGATGGGGTCTGGAGTTGATGCATGCTGAGGTTCGGGCTTCTTTACTACTACACCTGGGGAATTCGATCTCAGGTCCGTTTCCTGGCGCACTGCACTACTGGTTTGCCACATGATCAACTTCATGTCTTCCTTCTGCTCTCGCTTCTTAAAGACAATAACAAAGTTAAGATATTAAGTACCCATATAAAAGGTAGAAGATAAATCTGGACACCTGACCAGATTGATAGGTCTGCACTAAGCCCTAAACTCAACCTTGAATAGCATTGAAATGCAGAGTGCTCCTCAGGCTTTCAAGACATTCATTAGGTCAGCAATGCATTAGTAGCTAAATGTGAAAATCCACATAACTACAGTTCAAATATCAAAATAAAAGCCTGGAGGCTGGAACGGCAGCAAAAGATTAATTACATATTAGTGCAATAGTCAGGTGTCCATACAGTATATTTCACTTCTATTAAAACTTTTGGACAATAGTACCATACAAATGCAACAGTTTTCTTTACCTCAGTGGTGTGTTGCGGTTCCACCGGTCTCACCCAAGGTTGTGGTTCTCCGAGTTCTTCAGCCATGTTTAATTCCACTCCTTTACGCATGCCTCCGGTTCCTTCCTGATGCCGGTGCCTGGTCTCTGAGGGCTTGATGACTAGTGGGGGTGCCTCTTCTGGAGAGGCACTGGACAGTGGAGTGGCTGACTCCTTCCAGAAGAACCCGGACAGCATTATAAAGGATTTGATGTTTGGGTAGGGTGCTGAAAGTTCCCGAAGTAGAGACACGTAATGCAGTGCCTTGTAGTAGTGCAAAAATGAAATCACACACAGCCCCACGGTGCAAAATAAAAACACTCTGTGGCGTCGCATTTTCATCCTATGTATATGTAAACAAGGGAAAATGGGGGAAGGGGTGGATGATAGTTGAAAAAGGTAAAGAAAAAAAAAACGTAATTAGAAATATTGCCATTTTAAAGTCATCCATTTTTTAATTGATTAAAAACCAGCTCTCCTAACATACATATACAGACCACACAGTATGTGTCTTGTAGTGAAGGTCAGTTACATATAATGCAAGACCCTCTCCTATTATTTAAGGTCATCTAACTGGCTCCCAGTCTCTCATTCATCTTCATGTTTCACAATGATTGCAGTCTACCTTAAGCAGGAAAACAAGACATAAGCCGAGACACCCAATCTGGCTAAAATAGCTTCTGATACACAGGCTGAATGTCAAATTGCCCTGGCTTAGAGCCCATGGCCCTTCATTTTGCAGCTAAATCTAGAGAGGTCATATTTTTTATAACTGGGTCTGCAACAGTGAGAAGAGCACTGCAAGAAACTCTCACACAGAAAAGAAACTACACACAATCTAGTGACAAGAAAAAAACTATTGTGACTCAACTGTGACGCTGGTCAAAGAGACTCTTGGCTTAGCTTTAATTGTACTAGCTGTGTGCCTAAATAGAAAGAGACCAAGAGGACAATAAGTGAAAGAGAAAAATTTGGCTTCATTCTGCAGGCCTGATTTCCTGTTTCTCGATGTTTTTATTCCTTTGCTATTCCCACTTGCCTATTCTTCTTTTCCAGGCCTGCATGCCCACTGCCTTTTTTTTTTTGCTTTCCTTCCGCTCTTCTCCTCATACAGAGTAACAGCAGGGAAGGTGGTTAAGTGCATGGAGTGCGAGTGACAGGAAAGATTGAACAAGCATAACGGTATAAATAAAAAGGCTTCCTCTGCTTCTAAACATTAGTGTTCCTGGGCAAAAAAAAAGAAAGGTTGTTTGCTTTTTGCAGCTGTGCTTATAAAGAATATGCTCGGCAAATGCAACTGGGTTAAAGTGTATGTAAATTCATTATTATAAAACTCACGATAACGGATGCAACAAGAAATGGCAAATCTGCTTCTACGCTATGGTTTCACACTCATTCACTAATAAATATATTCTAAACTCTGCAAGGTTAGTTTAAAATAAAATAATTTCTAAAACACACTCTCGGTAAAGTGTCACCCAAATAAGGATGGGTTCCCTTTTGAGTCAGGTTCCTGTCAAGGTTCTTTCCTTGTACCATCTAAGAGAGTTTTTTCCTTGTCACAGTCACCCCAGGCTTAATTACTAGGGATGTTTTGATAATGATTTTTTTTTAAACACTTACGGTGGATCATAGGTTAAAAGTTTACGTAGATGATATGAATGTAGATGATAGAATTTATACTTCTATCCCTCCACTCATCTATTGTAATCAGGGAATTCCTTAAAAAATTATTTGATACTAGATAAAGTAAAATATGGGTCAAACATGACAAGAGTGCAATGGAAGATGATAAAATTTAGTGCAAAATGCCTCCTAAGTAAAAATTTATTAAATATTAGACTTAATTAATAATAATTATAAAATAATAATATTTAACTTCATTGTCATTGTGCAAGGTACATGTGCAGAGCCAATGAAATGCATTTTTCGCATATCCCATCTTAGTAAGTTGGGGGTCAGAGCGCAGGGTCAGCTATGATACAGCGCCCCTGGAGCAGGAATGGTTAAGGGTCTTGCTCAAGGACCCAACAGTGGTTGGCTTGCCGGTGGTGGGGTAATTATAGGTTTAGCAATTTAAGAACAGCAATAAAACAGAACGTTATTATGTCTACGAGTCATAGGATAAGTTAACTAGCGACCTTTAATCTATTAAAGGTTTCCATTTAAAAGGGAAAACAACTCAACAGAAACACTTTGAAGGCTTTAACCTGAATGTGCAATGTGTCTAATTTTGTATGCAAAAGAAATCATTGTGCAACCCATTGGATTTCAGGCTCTTGAACCAAGACGCACAGACAGAATTGTGAATGTGTAGGTAGCCAAGAGTCTGAGAGACCGTGATTAACAGTGCGCTCTTTAGTCTAGGTCAAAATTGTCAACATTGCTAACAAAAAAAAAGATCTATAAAAATGAAGAAGAAAAGAAAAAGGAATTCCAATACAAATGTATACAAATGTAAATTCCAATACTATATGTCTATAGCCAAGACAGCTACTTTTTTCCCCCAAAATGGCAAGCAGCAATAAAAAAAATGAAGCAAAGGTCTGGTGTGATCGCAGCTTAATATTAGTAATTTTTTACAATGACAAAAGAGACAATTTTCTCACCTTCTAGATTTCTATTGGATCACAAAGTCGAGGTTCATCAATTCACAGGCCAAAGTTGGCCTAGAGGTTGGTGCAAAGTGAAAGTAACCACTATCAATCGTGTGCCTTTGACATCTTGCGTCCTTTCCTCTTCGTGGTATTAGCTTTTCAGCCAGGTGCACTTTATTTGCATTTACACTGACTGCTGTGTTATCTGAAACAGATAAAAAAGGAATAGATTTCATGTCAAAAAATGTACGTTTCTTATTTCAAACACATGCCTGCCAATCATGGGCATCTATACGGACATTATGATATGTAGCTGCATATTATGATGTGTGGAATTGGCAATCTATCTGTCTGTCTAATAATATTTTTTGGATACCAAAATCAATCATGGGCATAGATCAATATTAGACCACCAAGACTCCATGTGTGTTTATCCAGGCACTGATTTTGTTTCCTCAAACACTCTCCCCATGAAGACTGATTCAAAACCCCAGGACTCTTAACACTGCCAAAAACCTGACAAGTTCCATTGCCTCTGCTGTAACACAAATAAATCAAGCCTCTGCATCTCCCCCTTCCCAAGGTTTGTTTGTTGTTACAGCCACCTGTTAATATCGAGGAACACAAATCTCAGGATTGGCAAGAAGAGTGTGGATGGGTCGGACATAGAGCCAGTTTAATTAACAAACCAAATATTTGGATCCGTGCGCTTTAGTGGATTTGCCAATAATAAACAGAGGGTGAAAAAACTTTAACACATAATTGGAACGTACGTGATGGCTGGATGCTAGCGATTCTTTTCCTAATGTCAGTCATACTGACAGCTGCTGCTGTAGGAGTGGGCATAACAGAAATAAACGTTAAAGGCTTTGTGAGTAGTGGCATTAACAATTTCGTGCGGTTGGATAGCAACCTCATGACTGACAATCAAAATAGGGATCGTTGGCGCCGTGGTGTAACCTGGGTTCAGTTTCCACTCAAGTTTTTCTCACCCCTTTCAACCCCTTCCATTTCACCTTTTGTCCTGTCTCTTCAATAAAGGAGAAATGCCCAATAAAAACTATCATAGTAATCCAACTGTGTGGGTATGTAACCCTTAAACCTCCAGTAGTTGCTAAAACATTTTCTTATTCCAGTGATTCCAGTCATTACCTACTGGAAAATGTCATGGCATAACAAATAGTCTAAGCCAGAAGGGTTAGAATTTTTATGTTGACTTGTCCTTTTATTGTTTTTTTTTGTCTCCAGTCGGGTGAGATTAACTTTCCCATAGTTGTTGCTATTGTTTGTTTGTGTTTGTCGCAAAAGTTTGTGTTGAATTGACAAATGACAAGGAGGTAGGAATCATCGGGGAATGAGGACATTTTTTGCTTACTAGGAGCCTAAACTGAATTCAACACAAACTTTCGCAACAAACACAAACAAACCCTAGCAACAATCATACAAATACTCGTGGGAAAATTAACCTGATATAAGTGGAGCCTAAAAAAACATAAAAGGACAAGTAGTCAAAAAAAACTAACCATCTGGCTTAGACTATTTAATGTTACATGACATTTTCATAGAAAATTTCTCAAACAGCACAAGGGACAGCTTTCTGTGAGAAAATTTAGGTCATAGACCTCACCCTTAGACAATGTCTCTCATTGGGCAGTGAAACGTTCTAGAAATAACTGGAATTTATTTATGAACATAAAGATGTGGACATGCTTTTTATGGAGCACGTCTAAGCCTGACCTCTGTCGATATTCATTACATAGCTTTTAGGACAGCTATATTTCATATGATGCTCTCTGGTACAATCTGTGCTATTTTTTGATGACTTTGCAGACAATCATTGACTTATATCCTTGCAGTGTCCTGGTTTTTGTCTCACTTGTCTTACTTTCTCTAGCTGCCAACAGCTGGCCATGATGATCCCAAAGCTGTTAACCTTCTTAACCGAAAGATAGCTATGATCATCTAGTCCCCGCCTCAAGATGTCAACATGTGCATTGATTACTTTCCACTAAGCATCTCAATCGAAGTTACTAATGATCATGCATTACTATTGAATTTAGTGGCGAGCTTCGTTAGGACGACGTGAAAGCCATCTGTCGTCTTGTGCACAATTTAAGTACGACAGATGTGCTCAGACTTTTAAGCAAATAATAATAAAAAAACTCCAGCTGGCGGACATGTCCACCTCTAGTGTTTAATTTTCATGCATACTTGGAGACGTGTAGCTGGATCAAATTTGTTATATGCTAGATGGATGGAAATCGGAAAGTGTAGTGCTAACAGCAATCTATTGCGGTATACTTTGTGTCCATTTCCTTTGGTTATACATGTTGGTCTTTAGATTATTGTATAACCACTTAGTAAGTCATACTGCTAGAATTTCTTTATTTACCAATAAAAAAAGTGTCAAGGTCAGTAGCAAGGTCAGAGGCTTGGTTTTAACCTTGTTTTTTTGAAGAGACAGCTTTGTGAAGAGACCCCATCTGCTTGTGTTTCTAAGGCTTCATTAACACAGAATTTTATTACTATATCCGATTAGTTTTATGACTATACACAGCGAAATAAGCCAAGGAAGACATGCTGACCGGAAAACGAATCATAAATGGCGCGATAATCAATGGAAGCAGGGGGACAAAGACAAAATTATCATTTAGTATTTTGCTTTCCGCACCATATTTAAAGGTCAGCAAAACAATGCTCTCTTCAGGTGGAAAATAAAAAAATCAGAGTCCCTGTTGCAGCCTGGGCAAACGTTGCATATAGGTTGTTGTCCACTGGAGTTGAAGACATGCACTACAGTAGCTTATTCAATTGCATAAGATTTGCAATGTCAGTTAAAAATTTGTCTGCTTACATGGCAGATGTTAATGCACGCAGTCAATACATCCATGCATCCATCTATCCATCCATCCATCCATCCATTGTCTATACCCGCTTATTAGGGTCACAGGGATCTGCTGGAGTCTATCCCAGCTGTCATTGGGTGAAAGGCAGGGGTCATCCTGGACAGATGGCCAGTCTATCGCAGGGTCACATGCAGACAAACAACCACGCACACACATACTATTATGGGCAATTTAGAATCATAAATCAACCTAACATACATGTTTTTGGACTGTGGGAGGAAACTGGAGAACCCGGAGTAAACCCACACAAACATATAGAAAACATGTAAACTCCACACAGAAGGACCTGGGACCTTCTTGCTGTGAGGCAACAATGCTAACCACCATGCTGCCCGTATCCGATTCATATCCACAGATAACTGAGGCCTGAAATCGATCTAAAAATATCGAAATCTATGTGCTTTTTTATGGTCTATATCCAATCAATGTCACATTGGAGAAAAAAAAATCTGAATTAAGTCACTTGATACATACAGTGTAAATGTGGCGTAAATCTTTGCAGCAGCAAGCTGACATGTGAGGACGTGGAAGCTTAGTGGTTACACACTGTTGCGCACTTTTTGGTAGATCCAGGTTAAGATTTCCAGCTCCTGCCACTGTTGGACCCCTGAGCAAGGCTTTTAACCCCCAATGGCTCAGTTGTATAAAAGAGATAAATGCTGTAAATGACATGATTATCCAAGGTGCATTATTGTACATCAATTCACAGATATATCTTTAAAGCTACACCACTCACACTTTCTTTACTGTATGAATAACAAAAAAAAATGCAGTTCTACTTTTTTTTGTTTTTGTAGAGTCAAAAAGCCAAATTTATACAATTTCACGGGTCAGGATTTCCCAGGTCAAGATTTAGAGGAAGGGTAACAGAAAGTAAAAGTAACTGCTACCACAAGCTGAACTAACTATTTTGCCAGGTGAACATGCTTCATGATGTCAGCAATAAAAGCAGAAAACAGAAAACTGTAAGTTTAAGGTGGCTCTACTGAGCAATAATTTTACTTGATATTATTATCATTATCATAAATAAAGTACACAGCAGTTGCTCTAGCGAAACAAGGCTTATACAAATGACTACCAATTTCTGAGACAGCGGGAGGAGATGCAATTTCAAAGACGACACACCTTATATAAAGTAACTTTACCTATTTAACCTGTTAAATATCTGAAACCCAACAATTTGACCGCCTTCTATTATCATACATTTTTAGCTTCTTACGAATTCATAATGTCATACCTTTCAATTTGAATTTCCAAAAACTCACATTGTCCTGTAACCAAGATAACCCAAATCAAGCACCATGCTAAAAAATAAAATACAATTTTATGCTTTGGGTAAAATCTGGTTGAGTTTAATGCTGAGTAAATCTGCGGTAAGATGTCATGACTCTTCCTGACATCACTAATTTAGACTTAACACCAATGATGTACTGTATCTGTATCGGATTTCTTTAAGGTCTAAATTCCTAGGTTTGAAATTGTAGTTTGTGTCTGCTGAATCGGTTACATGATGCCCGTGCTGTTCTCCGGTTACAGTGTGATGTTGCTTCACACCCAAGAACGGCGGCAGACAGACGGCCAGCAGGCACCGGAGCAGATCAGGGTACAGACCCACACTGAATAATACAAGAAGAGTAAATGAGGAATACGGTAGGAGAGAAGAAGCAGACAAAACACGGGGAAGAGGAGACCGAGAAATAGAAGTGGAAGTGGCAAGGTGAAGAAAAGGGCTAGCTAGCAAAGCGTATTTATTAATAATTAAAGTGTGCTGGACAGAGTGCAAAGGATTCTTCCCAGCTGATTGTATATGTGTGTGTAAGAGAGAGAGAGAGAGATGGTTCTGCATCCTGTCTCCCAGAGCCAAAGTGAACAAATCTGGTCTCCTCTGAAATGGAGTTCTTCAATCCGCCGAGTCACCTCAATGCCCTCATCAATAATGCAGCTAAGCTGCTGAGAAAAGCAAAAGATCACCTCTCAGAATGTTCAAACCCAAAACCTTGCAAACACACACACAGCTGCACTGGATAATTCAGAGATAAACTTTAATGTTAGAGTGCAGTGAAGCTTTGAATGCTTCTAAAATCTTTAAGAGAACAAGAAACACCTCTACTGTAAGCATTCCTTAATTCATCAGTTTGCAAAAACTCAAACCAAAATGGAGCCACTAAATATGATGCACTTTTTATATAAGAGTTGCATATTAAATACTGCTAAAGGCTTGCAAAACAGGGGCCTTACCGTGATAATTGGGAATTATAGTACTGGGTGGTGTTCCAGTTCAAATCGAGTACCATTCATTCTTGTTATGATATAAATTTTTAGTATACCACAATACTGGTGTATGTTGCTTAAACAACAGCTCCAGTCCCCTATTTCAGAGTTAAATAGGTTGTCCTGTTTATGCCAGATTTTCGAGTTGTACTCGAAAAACTACTTTTAAATATGTGAAACTCCTTTACTGTGGCAGCCAGAGGCTACATCTCCTTTTTTGTGGCAGTCAAAGGCCACACCTCTTTTGCTGTGGCAGTCAGAGGCCACATCTCCTTTAACCGTGCCACATCTCCTTTACCGTGGCAGTCAGTCAGAGGCCACACCTCCTCTATACCGTGGCAGCCAGAGGGCACACCTACTTCACACCGTGGCAGCCAGAGGCCACATCTCCTTTACCGTGACAAGTCAGAGGCCACACCTCCTTCACCGTGGCAGCCAGAGCCACACCTCCTTGCCACACACACTCCTTTACCGTGGCAGCCAGAGGCCACACCTCCTTCGCCGTTTTGTTGCAGCCAAAGGCCACACCTCCTTTGCTAGTTGCAGCCAGAGGCCACACCTCCTTTGCTAGTTGCAGCCAGAGGCCACACCTCCTTTGCTGTTGCAGCCAGAGGCCACACCCTCCTTTGCTGTTGCCAGCCAGGAGGCCACACCTCCTTTGCTGTTGCAGCCAGAGGCCACACACCAGAGGCCCCTCCTTTGCTGTTGCAGCCAGAGGCCACACCTCCTTCGCTGTTGCAGCCAGAGGCCACACACCTCCTTCGCTGTTTGCAGCCAGAGGCCACACTCCTTCGCTGTTGGCAGCCAGAGGGCACACCTCCCTCACCGTGGCAGCCAAGGCCACACCTCCTTTGCTACTTGCAGCCAGAGGCCACACCTCCTTTGCTACTTGCAGCCAGAGGCCACACCTCCTTTGCTACTTGCAGCCAGAGGCCACACCTCCTTTGCTACTTGCAGCCAGAGGCCACACCTCCTTTGCTACTTGCAGCCAGAGGCCACACCTCCTTTGCTGTTGCAGCCAGAGGCCACACCTCCTTTGCTGTTGCAGCCAGAGGCCACACCTCCTTAGCTGTGGCAGTCAGCACCCACATCTCCTTTACTGTGGCAGTCAGAGTCACTTACTTTACTGGGACTAACAGCCAAATAGGCCACAAATTCTTCACTGAGACTGTCATCTACAGAGGTCACACCTTTATTACTGTGGCAGTAACAACTTCACTAAGACTGCCCACCACAAAAGCCACACTTCCTTTCAGAATTTAAATAACAAAGCAAATAATAACAACTTTTTCAGGGGGACCGTCTCAAAAGCCACACAGCCACCACCTCACCAGGACACACATCTTACTTAAATCTACTTACTATCTTAAATCACTGCCTTGACTTGAACAGTGCAAACGGTTAAATAGAAAATTAACACAAATTATAGTCTAGCAATTATTCACACACATACCACACAGTCACACATAAAAGTTTTCTTTTAGGACAAGTTCAGAATTGCTAAATGCTGTATGTAATTTGGGTTTTTGTAACTATAACACAGCAATTATAGCACTGACAAGCATTTTTTTTTTTATTTTACATAGCAACACACAAAATAACACAATCTTACACCAGTTCAAATAACCTACAGATGTCCTTTTGTCCCCAGGTGTTGGTCATTATTTATTAGTTGCTCTCGAGTGTGTTTTTAATAGTATATCTCCTGTGCAGACCAATAAACTTTACCTTGCAGGCTTTTTTTTCCCACTTTTGATAGCATGAAATAAAAGTACTGCTTAAGCACTATGCAAACAAGCTGGGAATGTACCATCTGTTTCAAAAACACCGATATTCAAAGCAGTTACTTTTACCCCTCTGTAACATGTAATGAGGTATCTTGATTAAAAGTTACTGTTCCAGCCAGGTTGCTTTGTTAATTGGTAAACCATTTGATGGGGTAAAAAACGCTGCATCGACTATCTATACTATGCAGTCAGTTCCCTACAAACTACACACACACAAACTACACAGCGGTAAAGTTGTCAGCGTTAAAATGCTGCTCTCCTTACCTTGACCCGGAATTATTCTTTGATTCACTGTTATCCCATCCCATCCCAACTCAATTGCGTGCAGAGATACCGACCTAGGCTTTCTACTCGGTCCTTGGAAAAAAAGAAATAAGCCATGTTCCACTTCTTCGTCTGCTTTGCAACCACCGAAAACAAACTCTACCCACTGGTTAACCCTTTAGAAGGATTTTGTTGACGCCATTTTAATAACCAGTCACATTTTTTTTGCATGAGCTGCTTATATGAAATCAGATGCAAATGTAGGTATGGAAATTGTACAGGTATCTATCTAGAATCTTACAGTAGAGAAACACGCACAGATTTGGCATTGTTCAACCGAATGACATACGGAAAATTGGTATATACAAATATCTGTAGCTGATTATAATCTTAATTGGATGTAGACTGAACTGTAACAGACAATAAACTGGGGACAACCTTTGAGATATTGACAAGCCAAAATATTCGGTATATTCTGACTCTTTGCCTTTTACATCATAAGTCTGTTTCAGCATATTTGTAAACGTTATACATTTGTTTAGCCACTTGCGATTTAAACAAAAAAAAAATTAAGATTTACATTAATAAACATTTTTGTGATCATTTATTAACATTTGATCTGTGTACTGGCAAGGGTCTCATGAAACCAACCATATCACAATACATAGGTACACCGATATATATATATATATATATATATATATATATATATATATATATATATATATATATATATATATATATATATATATATATATATATATATATATATATATATATCACAATACATATTGCGATACTTCCAAAAAAAAAAAAAAAAAAAAAGCAAAACATATAGCTAAAAATGCAACGACCGTATAACTACCACTACAGGAGTGGAACGAAAAGTTGTTTTACACGTAGTTTTTTTAAGAAAGATTTTTAAAGAAATTTTTGCCTTTATTGATAGGACACAGGGATATAAAGCAGTCTGTTTCTCAGTTTTTCAAACATATTTGTAAACGTTATACATTTGTTTAGCCACTTGCGATTTAAACAAAAAAAAAAAATTAAGATTTACATTAATAAACATTTTTAGCGATCATTTATTAACATTTGATCTGTGTACTGGCAAGGGTCTCATGAAACCAACCATATCACAATACATAGGTACAAAACCGATATAATATATATATATATATATATATATATATATATATATATATATATATATATATAGATATATCTATATATTACAATACATATTGCGATACTTCCAAAAAAAAAAAAAAAAAAAAAAAGCAAAACATATAGCTAAAAATGCAACGACCGTATAACTCAGCGACAAACTACAGGAGTGGAACGAAAAGTTGTTTTACACGTAGTTTTTTTAAGAAAGATTTTTAAAGAAGAAATTTTTGCCTTATTGATAGGACACAGGGATATAAAGCAGGGAGGAGAGGGGGGTTGGGACCAGAGGCCACCAGGGCCCAAAATCGAAACCCGGGTCGCCGGAGGCGCGTAACAACTTGTGCATGTGGGTGCCTTAATTTTCATCTAGTCTTCCAAATAAAGTTTGCTCTGGTTCGCAAATTCCCGAAAATTTTCTGCCACTAAAAAAAACGTAAACCTCTGATTACAGCCTCCTCGCAAACAGACTGCAGACGCATCGGCGGTGTTCGTTTTTCGTAAGTAAACGTTAGCAACAAATTTATTATATGATTTTAAAACACGCTGATCTGCTGTCCCGTGTACAGACGGGTCATAAAAACAATCTTAGCAGGTTGCACCTAAACTTGGCGCTCAGGAGGACCTGTCAAGTGTAGCAGCAGAGAGAAGGAAGTAAAAAAAAACAACAACATAAGAAGCAAATAAGATGTCTGAATGTGTAGATGTCAAGATTACCGATTTAATGATCAGTGCGAACCAAGTGATCTGACTGAAGTGTAGGAGGGGAGAGAGCTTTGCAAAGATTTGGCAAAAAAAAAAAAACAAGGACACACACCTCTCTCTCTCTCTCTCTCTCTCTCTCTCACACACACACACACAACAATAATATAAATCATCTATCTTCCTTTTTCTCTTTAAAATTTCATATTAATTTTGCCAAACAAACAAAGGAAGGAAGGAAGTAAAAGAGGACTAGTGAACTAAAACAATAGCCTAGCAAAATAACTAGGCTAGCAAAGGAAAGAGTGCTAACTATTTAATAGCAAAGGTTAGGGTGAAAAAAAAACCCTAAACGTTGCTGCTAAACCAAGAAAATTAACCTAACAAACTCTGTTAACGTCTGTATGGTGTTACAAATATTTCAAATTAATTAACTATTTTAATAGAAAATCCAGACTTTTACTTTTTATACTTCACCCTTCTCTCCTCAACAACTAGCAACAAAAGCTAAGTTGCTAATCGAGTGGGAGAAAATACTAGCCAAATAATAACCGAAGCGCTAACTACTAACAAAGTTTTATACTAACAAAATTATTATTATTATTTAGCAACAAAAGCTAAAACTGTTCATCAAGTTACAGAGGTGTGTGCGCTAACGAAGCTAAAAAAAAAAAAAAAATTCTAATAAAAAAAAAAAAATAAAAGCTGTAAAAAAAAATATCACTGACAAATTGTTGTTTCTTAACATTAAAATAACCAGGATTCTTTTGGTCCCCTTTTTGGTGGACATTTCTGGTATTTTTTCCCTACTAAAAACAACACACACACACACACACACCACACATGAAAAATTCCTTAGAGAACGAGTTTAGAAATGCTGATTGCCTTTGTTTTTGCAGAAAAGAAACATTCCAATGCAATATATTTTGGGTTTTGCTATTAACTATTATACCGCTGACTAATAAGGTGTGTGCCATATTTTTTTTTACATACCAACACACACACACACACACACACACACACACTTATGAAAAGAAAACCCTCTCACCCAGACACACCAATACCCGAGTTCATTAAAATGATCGAAATGTTATTAAAACTGAGTCATGAACAAATTAAGCTACTAAAAAAAAAAAAAAAAACAACAACTCCAAAATGCTGTCAAAGTCCCTGGTAAATGGTAGGCTAAAGACTACCGGTTGCTAAATACCTCTGTGTAGCTAGCTAAGCTATTTCAGGTCAGGAAATGAGTTATATGATCTGAAGGAAATGACTTGAGAACAGATTCTAAATGTCTGCCTAAAGCCATGTCCCTATACACACACACATACACACACACACACACACACACACACACACTACGCTCTAAGGTCTTTTACAAAGTGTGCAATTTTTAGAGTGCACACTTTAGTTGATTAGTGCGCAAGGGAACAAGTGCGACGACGTGCAAAATTGGGATGGTTTAGGGCGCGACAAGCATCTGCGTCAAACGTCATGGTCGCAACACCCCTCGGCCGAAAAAATGTGAGGTTGCTGGTTGTCGCGCTGTGATTACATAAACAAAATGTTACTTACACTTACATCCTGTTGGTATAGAAGACAAATAGCACCCCCTTATCTTCAAAACAGATTCCTAATGACAGAATAATGCACAAATGAATCTATTGAATCTCTTGTGAGGTCACAGAGACAAGATTTTCCTTTGGAGATCAATGTAATCGAACTATTTTAAGTAGTGAATAAACATACACTTGTACCATTTTTTGCTTGTTTTTAATGAGGAATAGTTGAAAATAACCGCATATTTGGGTTATTTTTGTCATACGTTTAAGTCGGTTTGATGATCTGAAACTTTTTTTAACCAAATACAGAAAAATAGCAACTATATACCCTGAACATGTCGATGTCAAAAAGTAGCAAAAAACACTTTAAAACTACGTACTACCTTACACCCTGCTATAGAACAATTTTGCCTAGAGTATAATTAAGTATTTTTACATTTACATTTATAGCTTATGGCAGACGCCCTTAGCCAGAGCGACATACACTTTATTTTCATTTATACAACAGAGAAATTAGAGATTAAGGGCCTTGCCTAGGTGCCCAGTGGTGCTGGGAGTCGAAACCTACAATCTTCTGGTTGGCAGTCCAACCGGGAACCTTAACTATTAAGCTACCACCTCCCCGTTTTACATACTGTGATGTCATTTTTTGAAGTATTAACTAATTAAATAGCTCAGAAGTGCAATAAATAAACCAAAAAAATTTATATAAATAGTGCATTGAGAAGTTAAATAGATAACGTGTTATTTTTTTTTAAAAAAAGAAATGTTTATTAAACAACTATTAAATACTGCATAAAACAACCAATTACAGCCGGCGCCGTGGTGTAGCAGGGCAACACCTACATGCACGGTTACGCACATACCACCCTTGCCACGCGACCTTTGGCGCCGACTTCTGTTGCCTCTGGTGTTAGCCCTCCGACTATAACGATTTTCTCTCCCTGTCCAATTCGATTCTTATCACTAGCGTTTTATCGGCCAGAATTGTATCGCTCCTTCCAGCTTCCTCTCTATTTATAAACACTCTTGTGTGCAACCCCTTTGCCTTTACTTACTTTCACTCTTCTACTCAGTCTGACTCATCTTTCCGACCGTTTCTATTTTTCACCCAAGGAACGGAAAGTCTCAGAGCAAAGCTACTTTAAGAATCAAAGATAAATTAATTTATAGGAAGTCATACTGTAGTGCTCACATCACATGTACTAAATAAAAAAAAAGAAGAAGAAGGAAACATGAATCACATGTAAATATAGTACAAGAGCTGGAAAAATGAATAAAGCTGTCAAAGCCGTAATGTGCCACAGTTCTATCATCAGTCGTCTTTTTTGAGGACGACTTCTTAAACGACAACGCTGAAAGTTTTGGGGTTTTTTTCGATTCAGTCACAGTGAAAGAAAATTTGCATAGTAGGTTTTTAGTCAATGACTGAAAAAATAATTGCAAGATTGTAATTTTGGTGTGGAGTAACTAGCTGAAAACTTTGCTAGCATTATAAGGCTATTATAAGCAATGTCAAAACAACATCGTTGTTAATTTGATGAACATTTAGATGCTTAATTCATATAAAAAGTATTGACGTAACAGGCTAAAATTGCAAAAATCCAGATTATAGTAGAAAGTACAGAAAAACTTCGATTTAACGGCCTAATAAAAGGGGGGGGTTGTTCGTTAAATCTGATTGTTTGTTTATTCGGAAAACAATATAAATTGTCCTAGAAATGATGTACGTGTGCACATAAACGACGGCCACGCAACGTAAACAGCAGCGCTATACAACAGCTGCCAGTTACGGAGCTACCAGACTTCGTTTGCTATGCGCGTGAGTAAACATCGGTCATTTCTGCAACTAACGTTCGCTACAGGCGCAAGTATTGGTATTCCATTCGGAGCGGATTTAGTCCATCAAATCCGATGTCCGTTGGTTCTGGGACCGTTAAATTGCAGTTTTTCTGTATTTTCAATAAAATCACCCTGATAGGCTAGAGAAAACCTTGAGCATTAGCTAATTTGTATAACATAAGCAATAGTAAAGTAATAATTTATATATCTTGTTTGTCGATTATGAAGTGAACCATTTATACAGTACGCCAGTTAAGAGAACCGTACAATAAAGCCGTACTGAGCGCCATAATGCGGTCACCCACAGCTGCTTACTTAGAATGTATGTTTGGTTTGATGCCAGTCTTAATTAAGTGGCTGAAAGCATCTGTCAAATAAATAAACATAACCTCCTTGGAGACAAGAGAACATCTAGATCTTAAACTAAAGGGCCGTGTGCTATAGCCACTTAACAATGGTAGGAGACTTCGATGAGTGCACGCTACAGACTGGAGAAGCTACAGTCCCAAGTCTGTCTTTAACAAGCCTGGAAGTCTTTTTGCCAGAACCCTATTCCAATTAGTTTAGAGCTAAAACCTCAATTAAGACAGATGGGTAGATAAATGGTTTGGTGGATAGACGGATGGATGGATGGATGGATGGATAGACAAGTGGGTGTTCTGATGGATGGATAGATGGCTGGCTGGATGGATAGATTAATAGATGGGTGGGCGGGCAGGTGGTTGTTCGGATGGATGGATGGATGGATGGATGGATGGACGGGCGGATAGATGGATGGATGGGTTCAGATGGATGGATGGATAGATGTATGAATAGATGACAGTAAAAGTAAATAATAAAAAAGGGTTTTGAGTTCTCTTTGTCTTCCCCAGGATGTTTGGGCTTCAGACAGGGTGTGGAATGTTAACTGTGGAAAAGGTAAAAAAAACAAAACAAACACTGAACTGAACTGAACTGGTTGAGCAGCTGATGTTAATCAGGTTACATCAAGCACCTAAAGGGAGCAAATAAAACAGGAAGAACAGAGGAGATGAACAGAAACTGTGAATCGGCACGCAGAACATGCGCGTGTCGGTGTTAATCTCAGCTGAGCTCTGAATCGAGCCGAACACGAGAGGCGAGTTTTAATCTGATTGATGTTTAAGCTTTCAGTGTGAAACAAATAATCCCGGTGCCGTTTATGGACAAAGTCTTCTGCGCTAAATGTTCTGTGACCATACATACACACACACACACACACACACACACACACACACACACATACTAACATACATATAAGCATAAACACACACATATACACACATACATATGTACAAACATTCATACATACATACACACACACACAGATACATACATACTTACACACACACACACACACAACTATACACGCACATTAATACATGCATACACACACACACACACACACACAGACACACACACACAAAGACGCACAAAATCACAGAAGCTGATGTTGAAAAGCAAATGATATTAATGTTCCGAGAAGGTCTTGTCTCACACGCACACACACACACACACACGCACACACACTAACCTACCCCTATTATGCGCAGTCAGTATCCTATATCACACTGCTCTTTTTTATCCTATTGTCCTTAAACACACACACACACAACTATACTTGCGTGTGGGCGAGTGAAAAAGAGCACAACACAAGCTTTCCCTTAAGGAATGTAGCTATTCTTGCTCTCTCAGTCTCTCTCTCTCTCTCTCTCTCTCTCTCTCTCTCTCTCGTTCTAACACAAATACACCAGCTATCAGTCATATTTATGTTGGTTTTGTTTTAAAACGTTACAAGAACCCGCGTTGCCCTCAGCACCGCCTGCTTCCTGATGTCAGCCATGATCTAAATCATTTATCATGAATGCTCGAATGAGGAGCGTAATCCAATATTTAGTCGTACAACTAATGTTGACAAAAGATTTTATAACTTCATTCTGTTTGACAAGAAGTCACAGCCGTCGGCTCACGAGAACAGACAAATCCAATCTAAAACCACTTGTTTATTCATCTGTAGCTATTAATGTTTATCGGCATCGGATGTAACATTTTCGTAGCCACTGCTGGGCCCCTGAGCAAGGCCCTTGACCGGCATGTTATAAAATGTTATAGTTATAATTGGAAAAAAAATTAGTAACTTAAGTGGACATATTTTCAAAGATGAATTACAATCTGGTAGAAAATAGCACTAAAATTAATAAGCAACACACACACACACACACACACACACACACACACAAAAATCAATATTACCACATTTCTCATCATGAAGTTTCCTTTCGAGAGTAAATTTTCTTTTTCCGAAACGGGATGCAAGTCTTTTTTTATTTTTTTATTTTACGCTAATCTGTCCTGTAATAGGACTTGTCCACCCGCCGCTTCAGGAGTGTGTGTCGTAGCGTGTGGGGGCCTGTGACTGTGGGAACTGCACAACAGGGACAGTGACGCGGCATATGCACTGTATTTCAGTAGGCATATAAGCAAGGACATACGGACACACAGACACACACACACACACACACAGACACATAGAGAATAGACTGATGTGTCCCAATACTTCTGTCCCTATAGTGCAAGTAGAATAAGATTTGAAAAAAGACTGGATAAAGAACCTGTTGTTGCAGGAGTGTATGGATGAATTAGGGTATAAAAATATGCTTAATGCACTTTAAATACAGTATACACACACACACACACACAATACTTTTGGGGCGGAGTTTCGTAAACATTTTTGCCATATATAACAGACGTCCTTATCCAAAGCGACCGTATTTATACTGCTGAGCAATTAGGGGTTAGGGGCCTTGATCAGGGGTAGTAAATTGGTGGTGCCTGGAATCGAAGCCATTACACCAAATGCTTTTTTACTTTTAGGGTAACTACAACGTTACACTAACAAACTGAAGTGCGGACAATTGCAGAGGCGAGCCGACCTCCTCCTTACCCCTGTAAGATTCTGGGAAATTTGGGGAAATTCAGTCTGTGTGAATAAATATTTTGGCGCTCAACCATGTTCTAGTTATAACAAGGGTGTTTTTCATTTCCTCCTGCTTTCATACATCTGATTCAGTTCTTTAATGGCTTCAGTCGAGTTTGCTCCGACCTATTAGTACAGCTTTACTAGCTATGTTTAATCTGGCGTAAAGCGTGTAGAAAGTAGCGCAAAGAATAAAAGTTCATGCTGAATTTATTAGCTAAACATTTTAGCCTCGATGGCTGTAAAGCTAAACAACTGATTGACTCTTGCCAAAGTTGACTTTGTTCTTAGTTAGCCAATTCGTTAGGGCTGTGTTTCAGCAAGTGCCTCACGATACGATACAACGGCACATCACGACATATTGCAATACAACACATGCCGAAAAACATTGCAACACTTCCGAAAAAAGATTCGTCAATTAGTTAAAAAAAATCAAATAAAATACAAAGTGGGAGACGCCCTTATTTATTCCACCATGTTTGCTTTTGAGACAAGGGCTGTATGTGTTAGCGGAGAAGGATGTTGTTTAACAAGCTGCGAGTTTAATTAAATAATATCGTGGATTAATGAAATTTACCAACAATAATTTGTCCTCCGCTTGTTGTTTTTGCTATTATTGTTATCGTACTATTATTCCTCTGACGGAAGGTAAGCTTGAGTGAATTGAAACGCGTACCTTCATAATTCAGAAACAGCTACGGTTTGCATGCTAACCACGATTCAAATAAAATGAGGTAAACGTACGGAGTCCGTAGTTACTTATGGCGAAACATTACTGTGTGTGTGGAAAACAGAGAGACGGCACTAAAGCTGCCTGTTACACCTTAAAGCTGAGGAAACGTTTTGGATTGTTTTTATCCGAACTGTAAGCCCAGCACAGGCCACAACAAGCAATCCGTTTCCCCCCCCTATTCAAACGTCTCCATTCTCAAATGTAATAGCCTGATAAATGTTCCCATGTATATTGCATAACAGCGTACTGGATACCACGGCTCCCGGAGGAACGCTGAGGAGATGGGTTACATCCTTAGCAATGACTTTACACTTCTTATTGACACAAAACAAAAGAGTGAAAATTCAAGGACAACACGCCTTAAACCCACAGCCCCCACACACACTCGTATGACGCATGTATTCCTGGAAAAACAAGAAAAGAAAAACCACCAGGATATGTAACGGCACTAAAAAGACACTTGGTCTGTTGATAGTATCATTACAAAAAAAAAAAAAATATTATTACTACAACACAAGATATTTTTTTCCTATAAGATGAAAAGACTTCACACTTTTCTCTTTTATCATGTTTCACTTACCTCTGAACTCAAATCCTAGTTCCATTCATTCATTCCGTCCTAAACACGGTGGACATTTCAAACAACTTTCTTGCGTACGTCAAATCCACCTTTTAATTCTGCATCCTGTTTTTCTTTCGACATTTGAAGTTCTTCATGTAAACGATTCAGCAAAGCTTGACGCTATGCAAACAAATCAGACTGCAACGCTGCTTCTAGCCAATCAGGTGAGATGGGCTATTTGCCCATGCTTTTGTTTGTCTGTTGTGAGCGTATCTTACGAGTCAGACTAAAAGACGCAACGTTTATCAGGTCTTAACTCGGCTAGCTACATACACATCAACAGTTTATCCTGTAATACATTTTGACTTATGTTTAAGAAAAAAACACTAAATAAAAAAATAAAAGTACATCAAACCATTTTCAGATCAATTCTTGTCCACGGTTTTAAGAATAAAAGCTTATAATCTGGCTAAAATCTACAGTGTATAAAAAAACAAGGGCGTTTACGAGGGAGGTGCCTCCCAAATCTGCTTATCTAAACTCACCAAAAACAACAAAACATGTTAGCAACTGTGCAAGTATCAACTGTGCAGCCTGTGCACAAAGCCCTGAAGAACATTGAACAAGTGTTCTGCAGAGAACCCTCAATTAAACTGAACACCTTTTTGAGATCCACTGGACCACCAACCTCCTTACCCCTACATTACAATAGTACATTACCTGTACAATATAGAGGAACACCTTTCCAGAAGAGTGGAGTTTATTATAGAAGGAAGAGTGACTACATCTGGAATAAGATGTTCAAAAATAGATAATAAATGTAATAGTCGGGTGCTCATAATCTTCTGAACATAGAGTGCATTTTGTTGCAGACAGATACAAGATCAGAGATATGACTGTTTGCTGTATTATTGTATTGTTGCTGAACCAGTAATTTAATGTATTACTGTACTTACGGTAGACCTGCTATTCTATTCATTGCGGTAATAAAATGTGTGTCTGTATTTATGGCAGACTTGCTACTCCGGTAAATAAGATTTGTTGTATTGTATTGTTGCTACACCAGGAATTTAACGTATTACTGGATTTACGGTATACCTGCTATTTTAGTTGTTACGGTAATTTAATGTGTGACTGTATTTATGGCAGACCGGTTATTTGAGTAGATAGGATTGGTTGCTGTATCATTGTATCGTTGCCACACCAGTAATTTAATGTATTACTGTATAGCTGCTACTTTAGTCATTATGGCAATTTAATGCGTTAATGTATTAGGGCAGACCTGCTACTTCAGTAAATAGGATTGGTTGCTGTATCGCTGCTACACCAGTAATTTAACGTATTACTGTATTTACGGTATACCTGCTACTCTAGTCGTTATGGTAATTAGACTAAACACCTTTTTGAGATGAACTGGTACACTGACTGCACCCCAGACCTCCACACCTAACATAAGTTTGATCTCACTAATACTATGTTAGCTGAATAATCAGATGCAAGATTGACACATCTCAGCCAATCAAATTTGATGTGGGTTATTTTGGTACAATGGGCCCTTCCAAATCAAATAAAATCGGGGTACTAACACATTTGTCTACCTCATTGTACTCAACTTCTTCAAATTTAAAGTTGTCTATACTTCAATTCTGACATTTAAAACCAGCTCCTTTGCCCCTTAGGTTTTTGTAATGTGATGGCGTAATAGGCTTTTTCCTGCTCAGGAAGCAGCTAATAAGTTGTATCTTCTGAGCCTATGAGGCGTATGATACAAGATAATACTGCTGGGAGAGAAATCAAATCATGAAACTCTGTCTTTCGAATTTAAATGATAATTAAATACATCATGTCATGGAAATGTTTTATAAAAACCACTATCTTCAGTTACAATAGCACCATTTATTACTTTTTCCATTACACAGTCTTTCCAGGGTTTCTTTAGAACCCGTGACAGCTTGTAACGTGACAGTTCACAATATATACCACCCACAGGTGACGGCGGGGAGTTTGTGAGAAGAGATCTACAAAACGCGAGATGAGGTCTGACTCAGAAATCGTGCGGTGAGAACAAGAATGCAGTCCAGACTGCATGCACGTGCAAACTTTGATTCAGAAGCAAGAGGACCGATGTGTGCGCGCATGTGGGTCGTGTTTATTAATGATTGTTCGTCCATTTTCTGTATCACACTTGGCGGTTTAAGCCTAAACATACTTGAATTTTAGCATTCTGCAGCACAGGAAAAGCTGAATGCTAAACGCTAAACACACTCTTGGTCTCATTTCGAAGGAATTAGAAGCACCTTGTTATCCTGGCACCAGGCCTCCAGATTCACAATAGGAATATGTTTTTCAGTAGATTCTAGCCATATGTTTAAGGTAAAAATGCCTAAGGTAATAACGCCAATTCAGTAGCGACCACGTTATGCGACTGTATTTACGGTATACCTGCTAATCTATTCACTACGGTTATTGATTGTGTTAATGTATTCATGGCAGACCTGCTACTTGAGTAGATGGGATAATTTAATTTATCACTGTAGGTACTAGGAGAGTTGCTGTATTACTATACAGTTATACGAGTAATACAGGCAGCTAATTAGAACATACATTTTACGGTAATAGCATTTAACATCGCTTATTTGATCTCGTGCGGCTTCTAGACCTGGAATGAGGACTATTATGACAACTATAGCAAAGACTAATAAAAACGATACGGCGTTGCAATGCTAACAGTTCCAAAGCTAAATTCCGATAAACAACTAGCTAGCGCAATGTATTGTTCGAGATAAAGCTAACAATGCTAGAATTGTGCAAAGGAGGAAAATACACATCAGTTCGTTCTCTACAAAAGTACATGTAGTACAACCGAAACAACACCCCCCCCCCTTTTTAAATCTGTTTTTCAATCACCCGCGGAGTTCAGACATGTTGCTATAGCAACTCACGTCAGTTGTGGCCCCTCTGATGTGTGTCATTCACAGCATGGTGGGACAGATCCTGGACTAATGCACAGACTACTTGTGTGTGTATATATCTATATATGTGTGTGTGTGTTCCAAAGCTGTCCCCAACCTGCCTGTATGGGTCCGGATCTACAATGGAGTCTTTTCTTCAGCCTTGTTGGCCTCTCTGAGCTCAAATGTCTCGTTCCATCAGAGCTTCACTCTGTCCATACAATGGTCTCCTTCTCTCTTATTATTCAGTCTATCAACCAACCACACACACACACACATCTTCATTCCATTACCTCAATTTGTCCTTTTTTCTGACATTTTTCTGTCCTTTTTTCGGACATTTTTCTCAATAATTATTATTTTTTTTTCTAATCATGATGATCTCATAACAAAATGATTTTCTATTCATTGATCAAATAAGTAACAGGATACCAATTAAGCAATACCGAATTTTTTTTCCGAATAAAAATAAGATATTGTTCTTATAATAACAGAATCTTTTTCCTTGTAATAACTACATGCCTTCAAAGGTTTTGTTACTGTAAACGGCTTGTACCGTAATGGCGGGTAAATGATTTGTGCGAGTTGGGCGTCGGGTTTATTTAAACCAGAAGGTAAACACGTTAGCGTGTGTTTGTGTGTATGAGATGAGGAGCCAAGAGAACAAGCTTCTGGGAATTCTAAAAGCTGTCATCTTAAAACGCTTAGGAAATCAATCATCTCTCTCTCTATTTCTCTGTCACTACTTTTTTTTCCCTCCCTCTTTTACCTTTTGTCCCCATTTGTCATTCTTTACGTTCTATTTATCCCTTTTTCCCCTCCCTTTCCACCTCTTTTCCTTTCCTATTTTCCTGAATTACATCTTTTTTTCTTCTTCCCATCTCCCTTCTTTCATTTCTTTTCCTTCCAGTCTCTTTCATTCATTTTTCTTCTTCTTCTTCTTTCCACTTTCTTTCCTATCATCCATCTGCTCTCAACGTCTCATCTCTTTTCCTTTTCCTTCACATGATCTTTTGCTTAATTCCTTTATTTTTTCATCCTTAATTTCAGTCTTCTATTTCTCCCTGCTTTCCTTTTATCTAGCTAACATGTTTTTCTTTTTATCCATTCTTACTTTCTCTCTTCTTTCATTACCGTTTTTCCTTCTTCATGTTCTCTTTTGCTCAATTCCTTTCTCTTACTTTAATTTTAGCCTTCACTCAATCCTTTTGCCTCGTCTTCCGTTTTTCGTGCTTGTCGCCCAACTATTTTTTCTTTCTCCCTTCTCCCTTTCTTACCATCTAAATCTTAGGGGGAGACAGAATGAAGGGCGTGAAGCGGATAATTGAGGGATGCGTCAATGCTAGACAAATACTCTAAACATAGAAGAATATAAATGTCATAATAGTGCTTTTATGGTTGCTTTAATGAAGGGAGGGGAAAAAATTAATACAAATGAATACATGGTCATTATTAGTGGTGCAACGGATCACAAAACTCACGCTTCGGATCACCTCGATTGGCAAAAACGGGAATAAAACAAATATAATTTGCTCAGCATTTATTACAAAAAAAAAAACTTACATCAAATGACTTTAGATTTTAACAAAAATAACCCTAAAATAACCCTATGGCCTCTACGAGACCTACTGACACGATTCTGCCCTCCCCACCACCAAAGGGGGGGAGTACTAGCACCTTAGTATTACTTCCTGGTTGACTAGCTATATAACCTAGCCTCACAAACTCTATATTGTATAAGTATTGTATAGCTGTGCGACATACCAAGCATTCAGGTTTGCGGATCTTTGCTCAAATTTGGTTTTGAGTCTTTGAATAGTGTTTTGGATTCGTTTGCTCGGTTTCGTATTTTGGATTATTGTGTATCGACCTCTGCCTGCCTAATGACTATGTTTTTTGAACTGCCCTTCGGTGTTCGATAAAGCTATTTCCTGCAACATGGATTCCTTTCAGACTCCTACCGGAGTTCCTACCTCCCACTCACTGATAAACTTTCCGATAGCTGTGCTTATCGCCTTGGCCCGCGAAGCCAAAATGCTCACATACATACGATTTAAATGATGTGGGAGGCTTTTTTTTAATGTTTTCTTCTCTTCTGCTAGCCATCGTTAACTGATTAACATGCCCCGGTCATGGGAACACAACTGCTCTGCGTAGTTACGCAATTTCCTAAAAAAAAAACTACATCCAGCAGTAAAATTGCTTTTTATTCTGCAATCCTTTAAAATAAAAATATTAATCCGCGGGCATAAAGTGCGAGCCGAATCGTGGGTCGTGATCCGTATGGATCACGGCTCAACTGCGATCCGTTGCACTGCTAGCCATTATCATAATTGGGGCCCAAACCTTGTAATATCGCAGATTCCTATTATTTTTGGAAGAATTATAATTATTCTTTTTAACTTTTGGAAGCCCAAATGTTGGAATTTGGGCCATGCCAAGTTTCACATGAGGGGTCCCCCGGGGGGCAGTGGAACAGCATTCTTTCAGAGCCTATGTAACACACACCTTTTGCACTACAGTCGCCCAAATTCATACACATGCAGATCTTATCAGTCTCAACAACGTTTGTGCTGACAGACAGGAAAAACAGCATGTAAGCTGTGGGATTTGCAAAACTTTTACTCGGATTATAAACCGAATGTCACCAAACTGGGTGGACATCAAGACATTGGGGACGCAAATTTGCCCAGGGATTTCTGATATCTAGAACGGTTTAGCTTTGGCGACACGACTATCACACTGATAGTCACCAGATTGTTTGCTAATCAGATAGATTTAACTATTAGGAGTCAAAGTTATAGCGCCACCAACCGGCAGCAGAAAAAACCCCCTCACCAAAAATAAATAAATATAAAACATGAAACAAGTCAGAAAGAAAAATCTGCCAGTCATGTCATGCACATAAATGCAAAAATGCCCCATCCAATTAATCTTCGAATAATTCTGCCCCCTTTAAAAAACCTTAAATGTTAATTTAAAACACCACAAATGACACAACAAAAAATGCACAGCCCAAACACATACCTACAAGATGCTCATCTTTTCCCAACCGCCAAATCGCAGAAGATTTCAGCTCAGTTTTGTTCAGACAGGTTATGTTTTTCTTAATAAATTTTCCTTTGAAACACGGCAAGACGTCAGCAGGTTGATCTCGTACCACATTTAGTGAGACATGTGCACAACCTTCTTGCGTAGTAAGCTGTAATGTCGCATTCCAGCTGCAAAACTCACCCGATTAGCGTTTCGGTCAGCAAAGACACGCCTTCATGTTAAAACATGCCCTTCGATTCTATAGACATAACTTAAAATTACGCAACAGACCTCAAGACCTTGGTAAGGGGGCAGAGGGACGAGTTACACGGGAGCATAAACTGGAACCCAATTAAAAAAAAACCCACACACACTTCGTACAGCGGCATCAAAGAGATCGAGTCTGTCGAAAGGGAATGGTTTATTGCTCCATAAAGTAAAAAAAAAACAACAACAAAAAAAAGGGTGTGATCGGAGACAAAGACATTACAGGAGGGTTGGGTATCGAGAACCGGTTCCGTTTATAACAGATTTAAGAAGCAGGTATTAGTTACGACAGGCGGTTTTTTGATTCCGCTTATTGATTCCTGACTTTTATTTTTAGTCATTCCTGCATCAGGGGCGGTTCTAGATCCTTTTTTAGGTGGGATTTTTCCTTGTCCGTCATATCAGCTTTCCTAGAACTATCAAACTACCAAAAAATGATCATTTTTTGAAATAAAAAATTAAAATAACTAAGAAACGCAATCCAAGTTGTTTGATTTTTTTTTATTTATTTTTTTTTATTTTGCACATGCAGAAAAAATGAAGTATGGAAGAAAACGGGAAACAGGAAGGAAGAAATAAAAGGAAGCAATTGAAAGAAGTAACGAAGGAAAGGAACAAGGGAGGAAAGAAAGAAAGGAAGAAATGAGGGGGAAAGGGAGGTAAATGTTTATGAAAGATGGTGAGGAAGGAAGGAAAAAGAAAATTAAAGAAGTAATGAAAGAAAGGATGAACGGATAGAAAGTTTATTATAAAGTATTATTATAAAATGACCATTTTTTTTTAAAGTACAGTGGTATGTTGACTTACGAGTGTCCCAACTAACCAGTTTTTCAAGATAAAAGTCTGACAATTTTTTGGTTTAAGTTGCGAGCTAAAATTCTGGTTACGAGGCAGCTTCAGACACCCAACCGCTAGTTGGTGTAGCGAACGCTACAGTAAACACCGTAACATCCGCCCAGCATCCCGTGTCTCACTCGATAGCTAGTCAGACATGTGCGTTAGCAAGTGGAGTTGTCTGATCTCCAAGGTAAATGCTGTACATTATACTTAATAAAACCGGTTTATTCCACTACATCCTATCGCATTGTTTTTATACAATATTCATTATTTATTAAGTTTATTTTCTTATTTAAAAACATCTAAAAATTTTCGTGGTTTTTGGGGACCCCGAACGGATTAATGGCATTTCAATTCATTTCAATGGGAAAATTAATTTGACATATGAGTAATTTGACTTACGAGCTCGGTCACGGTTTAATTAATTAAACTCGTAAATCAACGCACGCCTGTACTTTCTGTATTAAAAAAAATTAAATAAAACCCAGTTATAGTGTATAATAGATGATGAAAGAAGGGCCGGCGCCGTGGTGTAGTGGGTTAAGGTGGCGCCACCCCACATGCACAATGCAGAACTGGGTTAGTAGATTCTCGACTCAGGTCCTTTCCGGTGCCACCTTTTACTTCATCGCCCCCCCCCATTTCATCCCTCTGTCCTATCGATAAGGGCAAAAAATACCTAAAAATATCTTTAAAAAAATGGAGAAAAAAAGGAAAATTGAGATAAATCGAAGCAAAGGAAGAAATTAAGAAGAAAGACAATGTGGGGGGAAAAAAAACTAAGTTTCTAAAGAAACACATTCCAACCAATCAGATTCAAGTATTCCAGCACTAAAATCCAGAAAAGTTGGGTTTTTTTTTTTCCTCACTATGTTTGGTCCTCAAATGGTTGAAAGGTTGGAGGTGTTTAGTGGTCTATTAAAAAACGAGTAGGTGGAAAAACTGACAATAAATAAATACAAAAATAAAAAATTTCAAAAAAACCTTTATCACTTTAGCGACTGGTTTGAATAAGAAAAAAGTTTTAGATCGAATTCTGGGTCAAGAAGTTACAAAACCAAAGTCATGACTTAAAACGCTCCTATTTCTCAACCCAGACTCCAGAAAACAGACTACTACAGGCGCCGTTGGGAGATTAGTCGAGGACGGGTCACCCCCACACACACACACACACACATCACTAATTAACAATCCGTCCATGAAAATCACAGACTTTTCAGGGCGTCGACTTTGAAAGAGACCCCCTGAAAACACAAACGTGTGTGTGAGGGCGAGTCGAATGCGACATGACTTTTATTTACAGACAAACACGCCGCTGTTGTCTGTTCACAGTGAGGCCAGTGTTTTGCCCGCTACTCAGCTGTGTGTGGGTTTAACTTCGTTACTGTGATTTACATTGTTTGCTTGTGGAAGTGAACACAGCAGAACCGTGGCTTCCTTTTCAGCTGAACGAGAAAAAAAAAAAAAGGACCGCTAGTTTGAGTTCGCGTTTGACTGTTGTAGCGGTTCGATAAGCGATCGTTTGCCGATAGCGGTCCGTCTTCTTTTCTCTTCGGCTGCCATTTTTTTTTAAGCCTTGTCCTCTGAGGGACTTTTTTTCTTTTAGAAGAAAGAAAAAAAAAAACCACATTTTATAGCTGGCGGTTGTTTTTTTTCTGTTCCCAGAGTTGTAAAATGTCTAAAACAATTTATAAGGGCTTTTTTAAGGGTATATATACACTTTTATAACATTTTTCTCTGCGTGGGATGAAAAACTGACCTTTGTATGCTACGCTAACCTTTACCAATTTTGTGCCGCAGTTTTTTTGGGGGTTGTGGGTTTAAATTCTACAAATTTCAGACATTCAGGAAAAAAAAATAATTTTAAAACCTTTAAAAAAGTTTTTTTTTCATAAGATAAAAAAAAAAAAGTATGATGGAATTTTAGTGCCATATTTAAAAAAAAATATCACAAGATTTTATAGTTGTAATACTTTAAAAAAATAAATAAAATAAAAGCAATATAAGATTCCAGTCGAAATGTTTTAAAGAAAGAAGAAAAAAAAATTGAAAGAATTGTGAAAAATGTTTCTCTGTTCTGTATAAAATTAATTTAGACAAACGCTACTTTTGATTAGCATTTAGCAATAAAAAAAAAAAAAATTGTCTTTGTCTTTTTGGCACATTAACACAAAGTTATATTTAGTAAAACAGACACTGAGGCGCTTAAATCCTAACCTAAAATGGGATGTGTTGGCTTATGGTTAAGGTGTTGGACTACCAACCCGATGATGTGTGGGTTTCGATTCCCCCAGCTCCACCAAATCACCACTGTTGGGCCCCTGAGCAAGGCCCTCAACCCCCAATTGCTCAGTTGTATGAAATGAGAGATAAATTTAAGTCTCTCTGGATAAAGAGCGCGTCTGCCAAATGCTGTAAATGGAAAGTAATTCTTAAACCAATTCCTCTTGATAAAAAGGGAAGTTTTTGGCAAACCACACGGCAGCCAATCAGCATTCGCGCGGTGGGTGACAACAAGCTATAAGATTATTCTCATAATTTTGCCTCTATTTTTAAAATATATTTCGGCTTTAATTTTGTAATTTCGGCTTTATTCTTAAAGTAGTAAGACTTTAATCTTGTATTTTCTTAACAAGGCTCCAAAACTTAGCTTTACATATACACACACACACACACACACTTTCCCCTGCTAAACTACTAGCTTTCTAGCTAGCACTGATAGATGAGTCTTTGTAATAGAATAAAAATAAATATACATCAAACTAAACATATAAACAATCAGCATACGAACATGACACGACATATAGTCTCGTCTCGAGGGCCTCGTCGTCGCTCCTCAGGCTTTTAGCTTTAATCTGAACGGCCGCATTTACAGCTGTGATAGTTGATAATTGTGTCCTTTTGGCAAATGGAAATGTGAAGGATCACAGGACTTTCAGGAAACATGACACCACAGAGGAAGGAAAGAAGAACATTCGGTGGAAATATATACAAAGTGCAAAGGAAGCTAATGACCAAACACACAAAATCAGAAGAAACAAGAAGAAAACTTGTCCGATTGAGACCAATGAAAAACTACGTCATGTGGAGAAGAAAAGGATTCTGGACTCCCAGATGACATAACCTGATAAGAACATTTCTACAACATTTTGCGTTGCATTGGAATTTGTTTCTAGAACTCAAACATATGATGGATTCTTCCAGACTGCCTCATTAATCTGTCGTTTTATTTTTAACCAAACTGTCCCAAAAGCAAGCGCACAGATTACTTCTCCTCCGTTTCTAGATTTCTTCATCCCTCGTTGGCGGGATTGAGCGCAGCAGACAGCTGGCTGGCACAGAGGCTTCAACAGCTGCCTACTCGTCCCATCTCTCTCTCTTTTGCTGGCTGTCTCTCTTTCTCTCTTTCTTTCGCTGACACTCTCTCTCTCTCTCTCTCTCTCTCTCTCTCTCTTTTCGCTCACTCTTTCTCTCGTTTGCTCTCTCTCTCCCTTTCTCTCTCTCTCTCTCTCTCTTCTCTCTCTCTCTCTCTCTCTCTCTCTTTCGCTCTCTCTCTCATTCGCTCTCTCTCTCTCTCTCTCTCTCTCTCTCTCTCTCTCTCTCTCTCTCTCTCTCTCTCTCTCTTTCTCCCTCATTCGCTCTCTCTCTCCTCTCTCGCTCTCTCTCCTCTCTCTCTCTCTCTTCGCTCTCTCTCTCTCTTTCCTTCTCTTCTCTCTCTCCTCTCTCTCTCATCTCTCTTCATTCGCTCTCTCTCTTTCTTTTTTTTTCTCTCGTTCGCTTTCTCTTTCTCCCTCATTCATTCGCTCCTCTATCTTCTCGCTTTCTCTTTCTCCCTCATTCGCTCTCTCTCTCGCTCTCTCTGATTTGCACTGATTGAAAGCTGACGCAAGGTGCATAAAAAAAAAAAAAAAAACCCTCCGCATTAATGCACATGTACAGGACACGCTAAACAGAGTTTACTTTGCCACTGACTAACTGAAACCTTTTGACAAAATATATGTGACTGTCCAATGGACTAAATGGAGCTTTCCGGAAACATGACTGGACTAGAGAAAGAAATCCTGGCATGCGGCTAAAAGAATGAACAAAATGTTTATTCTCTTTCGGGAGATGATTAAACGTAGCCGCTTTGGTCCTGCGCTTGTTCCTTTCCATGACTCGTATTTAAACATCGTCGAAGTAAAAGAAGTCAAATGGAACGTTTCCATCATTCCTTTTTTCTGTCTTCGCCAAAGACAGGACAGCACCGTTGTCCCTGAAGAGGGTTTTGTTCAGTAAGGTGACACGTACAGGACAAAAGGCAGCCGGGCAGAATGGCAGCTATTTTGGGGACTGCATTTTGACAGAGTGTCTGGATGGGGGTTTGTGTGGAAGAAAAAGAGAGAGAGAAAGAGAGAGAGAGAGCTGTGGTGCCGTATATAGAAAGAGCTGAGGGACAAGTGTGAGCTGATGGAGCTGTTCCATCATTTCTGAAGTGTCTGGCAAATAACATCCCAGTTGGTGAGGCATTCGTAACAGACCGCTAACAGCGATGATGTTTTGGGTCTGTCTTCCGGATTAAACTATAATATTATATGCTATCATTGCATGCAAGGCCGCATTTACACGGCATGTATCATGTGACCCAATTACGTTTTATTTTCTCTAAGCAGAGATTTCAGATCGGATTCAGGCCTCATTCATATGTGGAAATAATTCGGATATGAATCGGATACATGCATTAGCATCTGCCATGTGAACAGACAGATCGGATTTTTACCCGTCAATGCAAGTCAAATGTTACTGAATAAGCGACGATGGCGCGTGATGTCAACTCTGGTGAAAGATATATATAACTTAGCAATCAATGCTACATCCACACATGCTGCACCAAGAGTTTTTTCTCCTCCCAAAAAGAGAGCGTTGTTTTTCCCGATCTTTAAATATATGACACGCAAACAAAATACTGAATAAACATTTCACCTTCGTCCATTGTGTCCAGTGATTATCGCCGTATTTACTTTCTTTTCCGGTCAGTACGTCTACATTGGGTTGTTTTGTTGTGTATAGTGTAAATGCAGATATAGGATACGGGCCAGTTTTAAAAGATGACGTATGCGGGTCATCGGAAATATCGGATATAGTCAGCAAATCGGAATAGGGCATCAAGACCTCCAGTGTAAATGTAGCCTAATTATCGCTGGTGGCTTTAAAAATGGGATATTATATATATATATATATATATATATAATATATATATTATAATATATATATAGATATATAATATATATATATCTAAATAAAAACACGCACACAAACACGCACCACACGAAACCTGGTTTACAAGTTTCACTAATTGACAACATAACGTAAAATAGCTTTTAAAAAGCTTTGCTAGCTAGTATTAGCATTAGCTTTTTTTGCTAACTTTGCAAGTCTAACTGAACTTAAGGTTATGAAAAATCAAGTATAAAAACTAAAAAAAAAAAAAAGTGTAAATAAATAAGTAAAGTGTAAGTAAAACTAACAAAGATTAAATTGACGTTTTCTTAACATATATATATGTATTTTTTTAATATTAGTATCAAAACTCCGACAAGGGAACAAGAGCCAACAGCTAATGCTAGTCTAAAATACTTAGTCTAAGTCTCTTGATCTTTACAAAAACAGAGACAAGTGAGAGAAAAACAACAGGACTGGAAATATACTAGACAATTCCAAAGAGCTTAAGAAAATCTGCAGCACCGCTATGCTAATACAGCTAACGGAAAAAAAATAAACACTAGCAGCTTTTCATTAGCATGCTATGATTTGCCTCGTGCTAATTAAGGCTTGAAAGCCTTCACTTCTTGTTAAGCCTGACAGGATATAACTATAGGTGGTTAATTGAAAATTATAAGCAGAATAATTTGATTAAATCACAATCAAAAACAGCCATAGTGTTGCTAGCGGAGCATATCGAACAAGTTGTGAGACTTAACGTCGAATACTGAAGGAAGCTTTTGGCGTGATATGTTTTTATCAGTAGTTTTTATTTATTAATGCTTTTTAGCTACGTTGGTGCTTGTATATTATATCACACGGTAGCCGAGCTCATCTCAAGCACCTCAAGTACCCCAAGCCAGATTTAGCCTCTTTGTACAATTTTTATTATTTAGATCATTGGTTTAAACCCTTTGCGGGTCAGAATTACTATCTTTCAATCCCTTAGTAGTCAGAGCTTTTTTGCTAAAAGCAATCTCCTCAGATACCTATTACCCAGTCAAGCGCAACAAAATCCTAAAGTACCTCATGGAACTCATCAGAACAGATTGATCCACTTTTTATATTCTAGATTTATTCATGGGCTCCAGAATCGTATTATTTTTAAAAAGCCTTCTAGTACTAGCTTTTAATTCTTTAGTACTCTGAGCTTTTGGCTGATGTTGCTGGAGGCATCTCGTCCCAGCAGACCTTCTATGAAACATTCACCATCTGTAACACACACTGCTTGCCATCAAGACCAAAAAAAAAAAAAAAAAAAAGACCTACTGATTTCATTCGGGACAATATTTTTCATTACAAATGGACTGCGTGATAACGGCTTCAACAATCTTGACATCCACATAGTACATCCCATAGTAAACAGGATTTTCTTTATATTACATGTTATCAACCTTTTGGTTGTATTGGTTGTATTTGATTCTTGCTATATTAAGCACACTTGGCTCGAATCGTATTAAATAAAATAAATAGACGATGGACGCTAACCCTCCGCAATTTATGCACCAGGGTAACTTTAGCCAAATAGCTAGCGTTAGCTAAACCCTGGACTTAAGCTATCTGAATCTTTAACTAACTGAGGAAGCTAAATGCGATTAGCTACGCGTAAATGTGATTAAGACCTAAAGCAGTTTTGACCTCCATTTCTAGTAACATTGACAACAGAAATATTAGCTGCTTATAACAGAATTCCGCTCTCGTTTATCACGTGAACACAATTTTAAACCTTTCTTAGATTTGATAAAGGACTTCAAGTTATCCTGGTATCCTGTTTTACAGCAAGTCATGTGATGTTTTCTTTTCTATTGTAACGCGATCGACCAGAACTAACGATTCAATTTATTTAGGGTTACACTTCATCTCGAGGCCTATAATACAAGGCAGGTTGATGTTATAGAAGCTACAAACATTCATATAAAACTATAAACTCCCTTCATTTTTCTGCGAATATCTTATTGATCAAATTCAGGCAATAAATGGTTACTATAGAAACAAGAACATATCTACATCAGTGCATTAATGTAGGCAAAGGGGCAATAGTACCGCCAAAATGTTGGCCTACTGACTATATGGTTATTAGTTCAAATCTCCGGGACATCAAGTTACTACCGTTGAGCCCTTGAGCAAAACCTTTAAACCGAAATTCTTAACTGTCTCAACGTGAAAAAATATTAGCGTAACCTAACTACAATAAAATAGTGTATAAAGAGAGGATTGTTCATAAAGTACACGACTTACAGACAGGCAGATGCGTCCAGAATATTTATTAAGTTTGGTATTTTCCAAAACATGTTGTTTTAATGCTACATTGAACGGTTTTCAATGGGAGAAACACTTTTAACGTGCAATAAAATACGTTGCGTTCGGTCCTGATTTTAAAGTATTAAGCTACATTAAGCGTTTTTTTTTTCACGTTAAGTGTTTTAAGATGTCCCATTTAAGTACTTGGTTAAAGAGATAAACTGCAAGCTACTCTGTTTAAGGGTTTATACCAGAAATGTGAATGTAAATCCGAAGCTGTAATTGGTCTTGCAGGTGGAAATACAAAATAAATAGCATATCGACCAATGACTTTTGACGGAATTATTAGCGTTAAGGTTTATGACGGAAAGTCGTAACATTCCGTGTATTTAAACACTATCGTAAATCGTATTGAAAACGCTACACAGCAATGAATCATTGACTCATGATGACTTACAAAATTCTTATATATATATATCCGAGCTACTTATGTCGTCAGTGTGTATAAAAGCCTGGTCAGGTTCAAGATTCCGTTTCGAGCTTCAGCGGCTCGGAGGAATCAGACCCCTTGCTGACAAAATTAACGAGGAGACGGTCTCAAAGGGCACAGCATGCAAGAGCACATCTCTCCTTTCACCCCTCCGATCCATGCTTTACCTCTCTTGTTTCTTTTTCCACGAAAGAAATGTAGGTGCATTATATGCAGCTGCCGTTCTCAGACAGCATACCTCAGGGGAAACAAGAACAGCAGCAGAGACGCTGAGGGAAGCAGAGAGACTTTGCCCGCGGCCCCTTAAGATACAGTTGTCACATCAGAGAAAGGGAAATGGTTGAGCAACACTTCATGTGTCCTGCCTTTACACACTCCTGCGCAATTGCCGTTCGCAACATGTGATGCGCCCAAACCATGAGCCGGAGGCAGCAGAGTTCAAAACAGGAATCTTTAATTAGCACTTACTGGCAACTTAGATAGTCATTTTGAACCAGATGACATTTAAAGACAAAAGTGTAAAAACTCCCAGATTTACAGGGCCACGACTTAAAAGACACAGCAAATTCAAACTGTACGATATTTTGCATTCTGTTGAAAATGGCTTCTTTGCATGCCAGCCTGCAAAAGGAAAAGTGGATCAAATGGTTAAAGCGCCGAGTTGTTGATTGGGAGACCAGGAAGACTCTGGTTACTGCCGCCAAGTCTGCCACTGTTGGGTTCTTGAGCAAGGCTCTTAACCCTTCCTGCTCCAGGGGACCTAGCGCTCTGACCCCAACTTCCCAAGATGGAATATGCGAAGAAAAAACATTTTACTAATGTTGTACAGACATCCCACATGACTAAAGGAATTGTGAATGACTATCCTTAGCGTCTCTTTTTAGTGTTGATTACGTAGCTTTAAAACTAGTGCCCAAATCCGGTGCCCAAGTACGCCAATTCTGAAAGATCTAACTTTGCCCAGGAAATTCTGACTATTTTTTGCTATTAGATGTGAGCAAGTGTAGCTAACACTTATTTTATACAAAACTGTCTAGTAAACATGATGCAATAAACTTTCCATCCATGGACCCTGCTCTTACCTTCAAAAGGCTGCCACGCTGAAAGCATTTGACTGTCAAAAATGTCCTGGAGGGCCTGCAGAGTTTAGCTCCAACTTGCCTTAACACACCCACCTATAAGTTTCAAGTGTACCTAGCAAGACCTTGATTAGCTAGTTCAGGTGTGTTTGATTAGGGTTGGAGCTAAACTCTGCATGACACCAGCCCTCCAGGACCGACTATTGTGACCCCTGTCTTAACAGATTAAGGACAAGACAGATTCAAGATGGCCAACCAGATTTAAGGTCTTTAGGCTACTGAAGCTTGCAACAAAAAAAACGCCAATAACGTCTAAGCCAGTCTGAACCATGACTGCGCCGTTTTTGATCTGCTCTCCAGGGCCATGCACATTTTCATAGATTTACACCTCGGAACAAATCTCATCCAACCCACGAAGTGCCTAATAATGAGCTGATGAACTAGATCAGATGTGTTGGGAGTTAGGAGACCTTGAAGCGATGCATAGCAGCGAGCCTCTGAGATTGGAGCTGAGGATATGCACACTAGAAAACCGTCAGCTTCAATTAGCCTACAGGCTCCGCAAATCTTTAAACACATCACAGGGAACTGTGTTACACATCGATTTTGCATTGATATTCCAAAAAAAGGAAAGATTAATAGATCCCAGAAACATATTACTAATCAAGGATTTTTATTATTCAGCACCAAGCAAGTCAAACAAAAGAGACCCCCCCCCCCAACAAACCCACTTTGGACAGTGTCTATTTTGTCTGCCCTCAGCTGTGATTAATAAAATGTCCACCTCGTTCATGTTCTCTACACCCACAGCTGGATTTTAAATGACCTTTCATAGTCAGTCAATGACGATGATGCATCATTGAAGTGGGACGTTAAATATCGGTCCAGAGATCAGCTCTAGAGGCTCAGTGACATCATCCTACACAACCAACGATACACATGAAGCTACAGGATGGGATTGGAGGAAATCAGCCTCACTTCTTTATACCATTTTGTTCTAATGTTCTAAAGTTCTAATGTCTTTGTCCAACACAAAAGCACACAAGTTGTGGCATTGGACTACTTATGGGTTCATGGGTTCAATTTCCTACCTCCACCAAGCTGCGCCAGACCCCATGAGCAAGTCCCTTAACTGCTCCTTTGATTTTCCAAATAAGCAGTTTAGGATTAAGGGCCTTGCTCAGGGGCCCAAGAGTGGTAGTTTGGTGGTGCTCAAAAACAATCCAACACTTATTAGTCCAATACTTTTACCACTGCGCTACCACATCCTAAAATAATAGACGTACATTGTTGTAATTAGACTTACACAAATTTGACTGAAATATGGACTACAAGAGCTCCAAAGTGTCATGGTAGCATTTTACATATCATTTACATATCTAAGCAGTTAAGGGCCTTGCTCAGGGGCCCAACATTGGCAGCTCGACGGTGCTGGGAATTGAACCTGGTCAGCAGCAAAACATCTTAAACACATCCCCAAAGCAAAAATAAAACACAAAGCAAAATAAAACACACACAAACACACACCCAAAGCTGGTGTGTTGCCAATACCTCAGAAAGTCCTTAAATACTTACTAGCAGGACACAGAGGTGTTTCCTGACACTGTTCTCATAAGAAGTGTGTGTGTGTGTGTGTGTGTGTGTGTCCTCCCCTGGGATTGATGCATGCAAGTGTTTTCTTAGAAATTCTCTGCTATTACAGGAGACACCGTTTTGAAAAATACTTGGAACAAAAGTGATGAACCCCCCCAAAAAAACCAAAACAAAAACAACAACAACAACAAAAAAAAAACCCCAAACCTGCGCGCGATATTCATTTATATTAGGAGTTAATTGATTGTCACGTGCCAGACATCAAGTGGGCCCTGAAATCAAGTTACTCCTGCGTTAAAACAAACAGATACATGTTACAGTGTGTGTGTGTGTGTGTGTGTGTGTGTGTGTGGGATGACAGGAGTGTGTAAAGAGATCACGCTTACCCATCGCCCGGCTTGGGGGGTCTCCAGAAATTCAATACAACAACAACAACAAAAATTAGATCGAAAAATAAAACATCCGCCCTTTGTTTTGGCTCGAGCGCGGTTGAACTTCAACAGAGGTGCAGTTCCGGTGCTCGTGCTCGCGTGCGTTTTTTCCTCCGGTAAGAATCGAGTACTTGGAACGGCGGCCTGCGGGGAAAAGCGCGAGCGAACCTGCAGCAGTTCGGAGAGGCGCTTTTGCTTCACTGACAGCCGCGCGTGAACATGACGCCCGTCTGCGACCGCGCACAGACGCCCCGCGTGCCGTAGATCACTGAGGAAGACGCAGCAGCAGCCATCCCTGATCGCTTTCCCTGCTGCTGATGATGAGGATGAAGAAGAAGATGATGATAATGATGTTGGTGATGCGGGCGGAGTAGAAACCGACGCTCGTGCCCTTCAAAACGAACCAATTATTATTATTTATTTTGGTTTGCCCCCGCAGCGCCACCCCTTTCCTTCGGTATGCGTTCGCCGACGCTCGTGCCGCGCTCTTTTGCGTGACTCGTATTTGGGCTAAAATGACGCCTTTCCGCTCGCGCAGCACCACCAACAGCTCCCCCTTTTTTGTATTCTCTCCTGAAAAGAATACGAAGGAGAGGAAAAAACGGGAAGGGAGGGAAAAGGGGCATCGCACGAGCCTACAGCTCCTCCTCCTTCCACCAGTTTGGACGCGCACACACACAAAAGCGTGCGCAAGGGAAGGTGGGGGTAACGCCGAGGGGGGTTAGAGGGAGAGGGGGGGGTGTAAAGGGGCGTGGGCACTCCAAAATATCCCTTATTTTTTATGGCATTTCGCAGTCGAACTTATCCAGAGTGACTTAAATTTACTAACTGAGAGTGAAGGGCCTTCCTCAGGGGCCCGGTGTAAATATAACACAAATGTGGAGGCCTGGAATAATCTTTACTTTGTTAATTATTAATTAAATAATAGTAATTTATTTGCTGCATCTGAAATTACATACTACTAGTAGTACTAAATTTGTGTTAATATGAATAGATGCCCTTATCCAGAGCGTTTATCTTTTTTTTTTTATATACATCTGAGCAATTAGGGGCCTTGCTCAGGGGCCCACAGTGCAGTGGCAACTTGGTGGTGCTGGGAATCAAATCCTGATCTTCCAAATAGCAGTCCAACTAAGCTACCACTTTCCTATAGATTAATACACACTTTATTATACACACTACGTCCATAGTAGGAGTCTATCCCAGCTGTCTCTGTAAGGGCGAAAGGCAGGAGGGGGACACCCTGGACAGGTCGCCAGTCTATCACACACTCACACTCACTCCTAGGGGCAATTTAGAATCACCAGTTAAACTAACATCCATGTTTTTGGACTGTGGGAGGAAACCGGAGAACCCGGAGTAAACCCACGCAAGCACGGGGAGAACACGCAAACTCCACGCAGAAAGACCCCTGCCTGGGACTCGAACCTGAGACCAACCACCTTACAAACCAAGCCACCGTGTATAGTATGGAATGGGAATGGTATCCAATTTGGGATGCAGCCATTATTTCACAAGGAGACAATATAATGACACACATTTCTCTCTTTCTCTTATTAGTTTGGATATTTTTGTCTAAGTGGGTGAAAGCGTATATTACATTTTCACGGTTTGGAAATATTTTGTCTGAGAGGAGGGCATGGAGGAGTTTTCTGTTTGACAGTTTCCCAACTCTATTAGTAGCAACTGCTTCCCTCAGTCGATATGTCACTAACTGTTACTGTGATAAAAATGCACTGTTGGTGTTTTTCTGTCCTTTTCGTAGAAGGTGTGTGGATGTGTACAAATTCGCTGAGAACATTGTCCAGTGTGTTAATGTACAAAGGGGACACTTTACATTCAGACATCCTTATCCAACGTTAATTACATTCATCTGAGGGCCTTGATCAAGCGGCCCAGTGATGGCAGATTGGTGGTGTTGGGTATTAAACCTATGATTGTCGGATCAACAGGAAAAAGTGGTAGCCTTCGCTACTAGTCAGGGGGAAGTGGTAGCTCAAGGGTTAAGGCGTTGGCCTTAGTGTACAAACTAGAGGTTGTGTGGGTGTATATTGTTGTGTGGAGTGGTGGTTGTGTAGGTGTAAATTGGTGTATAGAGTAGAGGTTGTTTAGGTGTATATTAGTTTATGGAGTTCAGGTTGTGTTGGTGTATATTGGTGTATGAAAAGGGGGTTGTGTAGGTGTATATTAGTGTATAGAGTGGGGTGTGTAGGGTTATATCGATTGTCAGGAAGAGGGTTTGTGTTGGTGTATATGGGTGTAGGAGTCGGCTGTGTAGGTGTATAGTGGTGTATAAAGTTGAGGTTTTGTTGGTTGTATGTTGTTGTATGGAAAGGGGGTTGTGTAGGTGTATATTCATGTATGGAATCGGGGTTGTGTAGGTGTATATTGGTGTATGGAGTGGAGGTTGTGTAGTCGTATATTGGTGTACGGAATGGAAGTTGTGTAGGTGTATATTGGTGTACAAAAAGGGGGTTGCGTAGGTGTATATTGGTGTACAGAATAAAGGTTGTGTAGGTGTATATTGTTATATGGAGTGGAGGTTGTGTAGGTGTAAATTGGTGTAGGTGTATATTGGTGTATGGAGTGGAGGTTGTGTTGGTTTATCTTGGTGTATGGAGTGGAGGTTGTGTAGGTGTATATTGGTGTATAGAGTGGAGGTTGTGTAGGTGTAATATTGTGTACAGAATGGGGGGTGTAGGTGTATATCGGTGTATATTGTGTGTATGGAGTGGAGGTTGTGTAGGTGTAAATTGGGTACAGTGAGTGGGGGAGTGTATATTGGTTATGGAGGGAGGTTTGTAGGTGAAATTGGTGTACAGAATGGAGGGGTGTAGTTGGTGTAGGTGTATATTGTTGGTGTATGGAGGGGAGTGGAGTTGTATCCGGTGTATTGGTGTGGTGTATATGTGTGTATAGAGTGGAGGTTGTGTAGGTGTAAATTGGTGTACAGAATGGAGGTGGTGTAGGTGTATATTGGTGTATGGAGTGGTAGTTGTGTAGGTGTAAATTGGTGTATACAGAAGGGAGGGGGTGTAGGTGTATATTGGTGTATGGAGTGGTGGTTGTGTAGGTGTAAATTGGTGTTGGTGTATATTGGTGTATGGAGTGGAGGTTGTGTAGTGTAAATTGGTGTTGGATTGTATATTGGTTGTATTAGTTGGAGGTTTGTAGGTGTAAATTGGTGTTGGTGTATATTGGTGTATGGAGTGGAGGTTGTGTAGGTGTAAATTGGTGGTTGGTGTATATGGTGGATGGAGTGAGGTTGTGTAGGTGTAAATTGGTGTTGGTGTGTGGGTGTATGGGTTGGTGTAGTGTCTGAGTGGAGGTTGTGTAGGTTAAATTGGTGTTTGGTGTATATTGTGGTTGGTGGAGGTTGTGTAGGTGTAAATTGGTGTTGGTTATTTGGTGTATGGATGGGAGTGTGGTGTAGGTGTAAATTGTGTGTTGTGTGTAAAGTATTGGTGTAATGGAGTGGAGGTTGGTGTAGGTGTAAATTGGTGTAGGTGTATATTGGGTTGGTAGGGGAGTGATGTTGTGTATGCTGTAAATTGGGGTTGGGTATATTGCTGCGTGGATGGATGGTTTGTGTAGGTGTGTGTGTGTTGTGTGTAGGTGTAAATTGGTGAGTGGAGGTTGTTTGGTGTATGGTGAGGGGGGGGGTGGTGTTGTTAGGTGTAGGTGTAAATTGGTGTTGGTGTATATGGTTAGGAGTGACTCTGGCTGTCGTTGTGTAGGTGTACATTTGTTGTTTGTGGGTATCTTGAGGTTGATGGGTAGGTGTTTGTTTGGTGCGTAATAATTGGTGTTGGTGGTATATGGTGTGGTCTGGACAGGTTTGTGTTAGTGAGGTTGGTGTGGGTAGGTTTGGGTATTTTGGGGGTTGTGTAGGTGTAATTGGTGTTGGTGATATTGGTAGTAGGGGAGTGGAGGTTGTGTCTGTCACTTGTGTTGGTGCTATATTGGTTTGTTGAGGTTGTGTAGTTAAATTTTTGGTGTTGGTGGTATGGATTTGTGGTAGGTGTTCTATGATGGAGTGTTGCTCTAGTTTTTAGGTGCCTGTATGGTAGTTATTGTGTAATATGGGGTAGGTTTTGTGTAAATGTGGGCTGTTTGTTGGTCATGTGTATATGGGTGTATGGAGTGGAGGTTGTGTTTGGTCGTCTTGGTGTAGTAGATTTGGGTATGGAGTGTTTGTGTGTTGGGTATATTGGTGTATTGGTGTTGTGTGTACATTTGGTGTTTTGTTATTTTTTGTGTGGGTGTGAGGTTGTGTTGGTGTAGGTGTCTTGGTGTGTGGTGTTATATTGGTGGTATGGAGTGGAGGTGTTGTAGGTTGTAAATTGGGTGGTTGGTGGTATATTGGTGTATGGAGTGGAGGTTGTGTTCTTGGTGTGTGGTGTAAATTGGTGGTGTATAGTGGTGTATGGAGTGGAGGTGTGTAGGTGTAAATTGGTTTGGTGTATATTGGTGTATGGAGTGTCGGTAGTTGTGTAGGTGTAGGTTTGGGGTGATTGGTGTTGTGTATATTGGTGTGGGAGGGAGGTTGTGTGGTGTAAATGTGGTTGGTGTATCTTGTTGTATGGAGTGGGAGTGTGGTAGGTGTAAATTGGTGTTGGTGTATATTGGTGTATATGGAGTGGTGGTTGGTGTAGGTGTAAATTGGTGTTGTATAATTTGGGTATGGAGTGGAGGTGTGTAGTGTAAATGGTGTTGGTGTTTTGTGTTGGTGTATATGGTGTATGGAGTGGGGGTGTGTACTTTGTTGTGTATTGGTTCTTGGTGGTTTGGTGTATATGGGGTGTAAGGGAGTGGAGGTTGTGTAGGTGTAAATTGGTTGTAGGTGGTATATTGGTGTATGGAGTGGAGGTGTGTCGTGTAATTGGTGTTGGTGTATATTGGTATATGGGCGTGAGGTTTGTGTAGGTGTAAATTGGTGTTGGGGTATATGGTGTTGGTGTATGGATGGAGGTGGTGTAGGTTGTTGGGTGTTGGTGGTCTATTGGTGTAATGGAAGTGAGGTGTGTAGGTGTAAATTGGTGTGGGTGTATATTGGTGTATGGAAGTGAGGTTGTGTAGGTGTAAATTGGATGTAGGTGTAGATGGTTGTATGGAGTGGAGGTTTGTAGGTTAAATTGTGTTGGTGATATTGGGTGTTCTTGAGTGAGGTTGTGTAGGTGTAAATTGGTGTTGGTGTATATTGGTGTATGGAGTGGTGGTTGTGTAGGTGTAAATTGGTGTTGGTTGTATTGTGTTGTAAATTGGTTGTGTATGTAGGTGGTGTGGCGTGGTTGGTGAGGTGTAGGGTTGTTGTTGGGTGAGATTGGCGGATGGCGTGGAAGGTTGTGTAGGCGTATATAAATATACAGCTGTCTTGTGTAGGTGTGTAAACTGATTCCTATTAGTCCCATGTTTATTTAAATCCTTACCTCAACCTATCTGTAAACACAACCCTCCCCCCCCCCAACCCCACACACACGAGCTGTGAGTCAAGGCATTTCTGTGCTCCATCAGCCGAAGTGTATCACATGCCGACGAAGGACTCCAGCACGAAACGTCCTGTTTCTAATCAAGCCGTGTGTGTGTGTGTGTGTGTGTGTGTGTGTGTGTGTGTGTGTGTGTGTGTGTGTGTGTGTGTACACAGGACTTTTTCCAGCCTTTATGTTTATTAGTGTGGTAGCCTGCAGGTTCGCTCGGTCATTTCACAAATTCCCATATGGCTTCCCACTATTAATGTTCTTGTAAGGCCATTAGTGTGGAAATTACCGGCCGTTTCTCCGTAACTTCCAGGAAAGGTGCTGAGAGCAAGCGTGTCCGATCGAATAAACCGGTAATCAGAGGCATTTGTATCGGATGTGTTGGAACGTATAAGTGAGTCACAATCTAGTATTATATATTACAGCGGTATAGAATGTAACTATATTATGAGAAGCATTAATATTTAAATAATCATAAATAAATAAGATGCCTGAGAAAAGTATATGAGAGAAATGATCACATCTTCTCATATATATAAAAATAAAATGTAGCTACACATAACATGTAACAACAAGTATTCATTTATTTCTTGAATTCTTTGTATTTGTTCATTTGATCGGATTATATTTTCGTAGATATTTTATAGATATACATTTCCTAAACTTTAACGATGACGTCGAGCCGTTTTTTTTTCGTAATTATCTAACGACAATTAGTAGTTGCGTGATATCCGATCGGTAATAGCGTGTATGGGAATCGTAACGATTGTCCTACGATATCTATCGATACTTAGAAACTGAGCACAATTATTCGTCAGCTACTAGGTGTCGGACAAAGAACGCAACTTTATGATGTCAGTACGCAAATTTTCAGTATTTAGGCTACGTCTTTACTAGTAATACAAAGTAGCTCAATAGAGCGATGTCTAAGTGGTGTTTAATACTGTAAGTTGAACTGTGAGCGATGAAAAAAAAATGTAGCTGTTGAACTGCAATATTTATTCGTTTATTTCTTTAATCAGAAACATTTCATAATATTTCCACGTAAGTGTAAACCTTTTCTCAACTTTAGCCTCCATTTTTTTCGTACTTTAAAATGATCACACTGCAAACTACGGCTTGACAAATATTTTAATCAAATAAACTAAATGTATGTATACACAACTAGTGGTGGATCGTGAGAACTACAGCCGTTTTGCGAAGATATACATCTCAAAAATGAAACCGGTGGTTAAAGGGTGCCTGGTTGAACTGTTGTTATATATTTACTATTCATTTAGAGAAATATTTCGCAAAAAAAAAAAAAAAATATTATTAGCTACATGTAGCTGCTAAAGTCATTCTTATTAAGATAATTTAGTCAAGGTTCCATAATTATGACTCATAATGTAAGTAAAATGGTAATCAAACAAATCACTGTGTCCGCCATTACACTATATATATATATATATATATATATATATATATATATATATATATATATATATATATATATATATATATAATAATTGAGCTCAATAAAAAGAGGTTATAATCCGAGGAGACTCCTTTATCCACAAAACCCGCCTAACCGATGATGATTGGTGTGTGTGTGTGTGTGTGTGTGGTGGGAAATAACAACACAACTGATGATGATTAGCTTAAGTAGCTAATCAGAGTAGTGCAGGACACACACTATCGAGTCTGGAATCACACACTGCTTAACTATGTACTACATTTAAGTATCTAGTATAGTATAGTAGTTACGAGTAGTATGAATAAAACTGGGACGTACTACAGGAGTCAAGAAAAGACGTGTAACAAAGATCAGGAAGAAAGAGTCTAATTTTCGGTGGCCAAAATATTCTAATCTAATGAATCACCTCACATCGTCACATGACCCCAACGATAAAATAGTGTAAATTAGTGCACGTTATAATAATAATTTATTCTATTTAATGTCCATTTTATTTATTTAGTATATTTAGAATTGAGGGCATTTATGTTATTTGACATATTTAAACCACTTTTTCAGGTAGTTTCTTTTATAATAAATGGAATTCAATTATTATTTAAGAAAAGTAACTAGTTCCTATAACTAATAAATCATTGTTTATAAATAATTTAAGTTTTTTTATAGCTTAAACACAGTAGATTACAATAAAAAAATTCTATAATTTAACCCAGGGATGTCCAAACTCAGTCCTGGAGGGCCGGTGTCTTGCAGCGTTTAGCTCAAACTTAACACACCTACCTGTAAAGTTTTAAGTAAACCTAGCAAGATCTTGATTGGCTAGTCTAAGGTGTGTGTTTGATTAGCATTGAAGCTAAACTCTGCAGGACACCGGACCGTCTAGGACAGAGTTTGGACAAGTTTCTTACCTTTTACGTTCAAAAATTAATCCATTGGGTTGCCTGCTTTTAGTGCTTATTCCAGCAAGGCGCTGACACACACACACACACACACACACACCATAAAAACAAACACAAAACGATTTTTCGGTACGCTGCGACCTTTGTATTTTAAGGGTAATTATGTGGTGGTAAAAAAAAAAAAATTGCTTCTATATAAAAGAGATAATATTTGAGAAGAAAAATAAAGAAGAAACTATGAACTTGAGAACCCTTAACGCTTATATTTGCAGCTGAATAAAGGTAATACGGACATACCGACTGCAATCATGCAAGTCAATCTGAAAAATATGATTTCCGTGACTAACTGTGGCTTGATTAATAGACCCTACATTAGAACCCACAGATCTTTACATGCAACATTTTCTTAAGTTTACACAGAATAGTGTGTAAGACATTACGGACACAAACGCCGTGTTGATACACGAAGTCAGATGGATAATTGTGGTTGTTAAATGCTACCATACCTCAAATAACCATCCTGGAAAACTGTACTAAGCAGAAAAGTATCTAAATCTCAAGGAGGACCGAGTTGGGTTCTACTGCTGGCACTGAGCACAGGAACTAGATAGATAAAGAATGGAAAAAAAGCTCAACATTGGATCCATCCATCCATTGTCGATACCTGCTTATGTCTAATCAGGGTCGCGGGGTCTGTTGGAGACTATCCCAGCTGGGGGGAAAGGAAGGGCTCACCAAGGACAGGTCACCAGTCCATCACAGGGCCAAACAACCACACACACACTCTCACTCCTATGGGCAACTCAGAAACACCAATCAACCTAACATACATGTTTTTGCACTGTGGGAGGAAACCGGAGAACCCGGAGTAAACCCACACAAGAACGGGGAGAACGTGCAAACAATGTTCTAGCATGACAATGCCCCTGTGCAGAAAACCCCTAAATGTGTTTCAGATGTTATATCCCAGTCGTCTCTGAAAGGGCGAAAGGCAGGAGGGGGGGACACCCTGGACAAGTCACCAGTTCATCACAGGGCCACACACACACACACACACACACACACTCAAACTTACTTCTATGGGCAATTTAGAATCACCAATCATGCAACATGCAAACTCCACACAGAAATGCCCCATGCCCAGGAATCCAACCCGCTGTGAGACAACACTAAGGTTACAAAGTCACAATCTAGTGAAGAACCTTTCATAAGGACATTGCAGAAGAAGGAGTGAGATTATATCTGAAACAGGAAGTTGAAAAACATCTAAAAAAACAAACAAAAAAAAAACAGATAGCCGTCAAGGGTAGATGTCCCAACGTTTTTGTCTATATAGTGTATTTGCAATACTGTACATTAAAGCAAAAGCACAACATGATATAAGAGCAAGTAAACCCATCTAATGTGCACATGTTCATGTCCCTGAGTTGGTGTATCGGACATGATGCTTGTTATAAAATAGAATGAAACAAAAATAATAGTATTGTGGTCAGAATATGCCGTGAGGGGACATTTGGAAATGTCCTCGATTACCTTCTTGGCGCTCGGGCTTCTCATCCTAATTACTTAATGGCAATTAGATTTTGCATTATATCAGTCTCTTTAATGTGTCCCTTGATATTTGCAGAGAAAGAAATGGATGATAAAATCTGAACACACACACACACACACACACACACACACAAAAAAAAATCCACTTTTGGATCATCATCATCATCTACTAGATGACAGTTTGGATGCTAAAACACATTATTCATGTTAGCGACAGTTTAAGGAAGTTGCGATAGAAGGGCGAAAAAAAGACCTTATAACGCTTTTGCTTGCAATGTGAGAGTAGGAAGTAAGAATAGAGGTGTGACATTGTAGTTTTCACAGTAGTCACATGACGCATTTCTTAATATCCTCTATCAGGATCACGTCGGTATTTTTATATGTTTTGATCCGACTGGCTCTGATCAGCAGGGTTACGGTTACGCTACGATATAAAAGAGTCACATCAGAGCAGAAGAAGTAATAACAAAAATAATAATAATAATAATAATATATTTAGCATTTAGTCACCCAATGAAAGCTAACCAGTAACTGAACAATCCTCTTACACAGAACAAAAAAAGGCAGCCGCCGCTCATCCGGTATCCCGAATTACCCGGAGGCTATTAAACACTCTGGCCTTAATAAAGTCCTTACAAGAAGGCGGCAAATTGGCACTCGGTGTAACTGCATGCCATTACACTCCATTATTCTTGTCAGTATTGCTGGAAACTGCATCATTCTTCATTTGTTCTCTTTGAAGGTCTTATTGTGGTCCCGGACCTCTCATTCCCTCGCTGTGCTCCGTGCCCCACATCTGATAAAACTGGGTGAAGTCGACGTAAGGCGGCACGCGGCCCGTCTCGTCTGGCTGTGCCGCCTGGCTCGCGCGCTGTCTGAAGAGGCTGCCGTCGCCCGAGCTTGAACTGGAGCTCTGAGTGTGTGTGTTGGACTGCAGCGTAGCTGTGGGACTTTGCCTGCACAGAAACACATTAAGGGTCTTATGATGAGTTAGAAATGCAGTATGTTTACTAAAATTGCTATTTCGACGTCCCACTATTGTCGGTATTGTCCTGCTATTGTGCCTTCCAGTAAGGCTTCCACAATGTTTCCCCTTCCTGTAATCTCATACGACGAAAAAATAAATTCAGTGCTTTTGGATTCTTTCGCAAATATATTTGGGTAATAATAATTTTATCTGTAATATTCAGGCATTCGGGGAGCTGCTATTAATATATACGGCATTAAAATTGTGTTCGAAGGCGCGCTCGCTTTTTACTCTTCCTTTCAAACCCTGTTTAGGAAGCGGCGGTACCGATTTTACACTTTATTTATCAGTCAGTCTGCGGATCTGTTGAGCGCCGATTCCCCCTCCATCGTCCTGTCCGTCGTTACTGTCCTCACATGACAAGTTAAATATTAAGTTTGAACATTTGATTGTGGAGAGAATTGTGAAAAATCGCTGGAATTTGGAATGGGATGTTCAGTTTGAACCTGATATTTGTATGGATGATTCTAAGTTATTTATTTTTTTTGATAAGGTTTTGGACTGCTAATTGGAAGATCAACTACCAAGTTGCCACTGCTGGGCCCCCGAGCACGGCCCTTTACCCCCAATTGCTCAGATGTATAAAATGTAAGTCACTCCGAATGAGGCCGTAAATGTAAAATGTTTTATGTCTTTACAATATTTTAGATCAGATTAGATTTAAAACACATTTCAGGCTACCTGAAGGACTACCGGATATAATATGCTATAGGCTGTGTGTTCATGCGTGTGTGTATGTATTACTTACTAAAATGTTCTGATTAAAGAGAGAAAAAAAAAAAAAAAGATTTCTTAATCTAATTTACACCTTAAATCTGTAGAACCAAACCAGTAATTTATGTTAGGTGGTGCGTGTAAGTAAAAAAAAGACTGAATAGAATTCCAACAGCGACGTCTAACAAAGCCTTAGTTTTGCAGTCGGCGGATTAAGCGCAAGGTAATGTCTGCGCTCCCACGCCTGCTATTTAGCACAGAACGCTGCAGGAACAGGCTAAGTCGAGCCGAAAAACTTTACATTAGCATTAGACTTTTAAACCAGGGGATGGAATGAATGACCCCGGGGTTGGAAATTGCATCATCTAATATGGGTAACAGTCTACCAGTCCAACGAATACAACTGCGCCGTAGTGAATAAAATAGAAAGAGATGAACTCGAACGGGTCGTACCCGGGTGTGGGGGTGCCTCCTTCCAGCGTAGAGGCCGTGTTGGTCCCATTGGTGAGCGTGCCCTGGGCTGGCATGACCAAAGAGAGGGTCACGCTCGTCTTACTGGTGCTCTGGGAGTTCGAATAGGGCACGGATACTGGGTAGATACGGCCACCTGAGAGGAGAAGAGAGAGAGAGAGAGAGAGAGAGAGAGAGAGAGAGAGAGAGAGGGATGGATAGAAAGAAAAAGAAAGAGAGAGAAAAAGAGAAATAGAGACAGAGAAAGAAATATAGAGAAAGACAGAAATAGAGAGAGAGAGAGAGAGAGAGAGAGAGAGAGAGAGAAAGAAAGAGAGAGAGAGGAATTACAGAACTTAATAACGAAACACAATTGTTGGCAGCGACTGTGGCAGCAGTGCAAATGCGGGAAACTAAACGAAAAGCTGTGTCGTGTTGCATGATCAGTCAGGCGAGAAAAAAAGCGGAAAGTTGTGGTTGCTCAACTCACCATGTTTTAATCTACTGTGATAAACTGCAGCATCTGAATACCAGAAAAATCTGAGTTGTAAGAAAGCTACTTACCCTGTTAACCAATACACATCACAAGTAAATAACAAAGCCAGTTAGTCGTATTATTTCACTGTTAATCATAACATTTATTACAAAAATAAAAAAAAATGTGCTGTAAAATAACTGTTATAAGCATGTGATTTGAGGGTGGGCTCTGATTGGCTTGTTTCAAATTTCTCTTATGTTATTATGTATTCTATATATTTTTACTCTTCGCCCCCCGCCTTCAGCTCCCTATAGTGCATCGGCTCGCAAACGTTTTCTGACAGGCCCCCCTTTTGCTAAAAAAAAATAAAAAATAAAATAAATTTTCAAGCCCACCCTCTCAAACCACACACACACACACACACACACACACACACACACACACAAAGACAACAACACTTCCCTTCTGGGATTTGACCTCCATCTTGCTAAACATTAATTGCCTAATTTCAGCTGCTGATTAATAATTAATGCAGTTCCTGCTCTTCGATTCGGAAAATTGAAAATGGTGAACTGAAGAAGGGGAAAAAAAAAAAAAAAAAAAAAAAAAAGAGACGAGACAGACAGTTTGACTAGGTACGTCATGCAGAAAGTGATGCAGGGAGAGAAGAGCGAATGGTGGCATGCAAATTTTGCTGTCTTTATGTTAACATTTGTGCTAAAAATATTTTATATAAATACAAATACATACAAATGTAAAAAATCTGTCATTCTAGACAGGAAGTGCATTTATCATTGGCTCTAACCAGGAAGTTTCTAAGCTGTAGCTCATTTATCTGCCATATTTCCCTCACTGAACCGAGATAAACTGAGCTGAAGTTGAAAAGTGAGACCTGTTTGTTTTTTTGCTTGCTGGTTCGTCATTCAAACCTCCAATCACAGGAATGTACCTCTCGCTGGCCTGTGATAACTGAATGTGCTCTCCGGCGGGTGTCAATGACGCACCACGCACAACACACCGAACACGATAACTGGCTTACTGAGTCAGGGTTCTTCGGCCAGCACTCTTTCGATGACGGCATCTGATTGAAACATGGGCGCCGTCCGCAATCTCGTACTACATAAGTATGTTCTTATAGTACAATTACAGGTACTATGAATAAATTTCAAATGTACAACATCCGCCATTTTGATATTGTCACATGACGTACGAGGTCACATCAGTCTAATTTAACTACCAGTAACAATGTTTTCTCTTTAAACTACGTAAAGCATTTAAAAGGGGGCAGTGGTGGCTCAATCTGGCCCCACCACTGCCAACTGTTGATCTGAAGACCAGAAACACCTGGGTTTAAGCCCCACCACCAGCAAGCCAACCACTGTTGGGTCCTTGAGCAAGACCCTTAACCCTTCCTGCTCCAGGGGCGCTGCATCATAGCTGACCCTGCGCTCTGACCCCCAACTTACTAAGATGGGATATGCAGAAAAAAGAATTTCACTGTACTGTAAAAAGTATATATGTGACAAAATAAAGGCATTTACATTTACAAAGACATCAACGTCGCTGCTTTCTACCACTTCCGCGTATGACGAGTCGTCTTTCTCGCGCCCTTGTTGGATAGTAAAGTGTAGATCGCATGCATACTTGCTGGAGTGGTAGATCATACATTTACATTAGACGTCCTTATCCAGAGCGACTTACATTTATCTCTTTTCCAGCAATTGGGGGTTAAGGGCCTTGCTGTTGTCTTGCTGGTGCTGGGAATCAAACCCTGGTCTTTCTGGTAGCGGTCCAACACCTTAACTACTAAGCCACCACTTCCCACGTACTACTCGCCTTGCATACTATATATTATGTAAGTATGTAAGTATGTGATTTCGGACAGAGCCAACTATCAAATATTAACGAGAAACATTTAGATAGAAACAGACCTGAGAATATTCAGTTATGTAAGAAGGAGAGAGACTGGACTGACACACACACACACACATAGCGGGAGAAGGGGGCAAAGAGCGGGGTATGTTTACCTTGTGTTGGAGTGAGCGAGCCGTCTGATAGAGGATAATTAATGGTGCGAATAAGCAGGGTCATGTCCTCGTGCCGCGAACACTGTCCCGCTCTCTGTCTGGCGTAGGCGTCGTGATGAAGCCGCTTCACGCGCTCCACAACTGACTGGGCCGCCGCCTCCACGTTGCCCTGTTGGGCCAACTCTGCCGACACCATGGCAACCATCTCCTGAAAGACGGCATTGTGGGAAATGGAGTCCATTAAATCATAGTAAATCTTGACCATATCGTCTAAATTTTAATAAATATCCCACCTTCAATACACCAGATGTAAGATTAAAAACCAGTCGGTTCCGTGTGACTAACTCAGGCTATTTTAATTTTTATTTCAGTTCCTTTTACCAAACAACAGCCAATGCAGGCACACAGCCCACAGGCTACTCAAAATCTGTATTAAGAAAAAGGAACTACGATTAAAAAGGAACTATTTTACCAAGCTAACGTATCAGACTTTTAAAAAGGGAGTTCTCTTTACAGAAAATGACAGGAATTACAGATTTTTGCTCTCGTCAGTGTAGCCGACATTTTGACGGCTCTCCAGCTCATGTTACGGTCACCGTCGGCGCTTAACCGGTATGTGAGGTATTATTAATATACAAGTTAGTCTATAAAGCAACTTCATGACCTCTTGCGAAGGTTTTTTCCCCTGAAAACCAAGGCAACACTGATTTTCCCTAACTTTTAACTCGTTTGGAAGCTCGAACAGGAAATGGTTAAATCGCTGTGATTGAAGCACTTTGTAGCACATGTATTTGTTTTTCGACTGATCTCGACAATCTTATTGACTATGCAGTTATCAGCAGACTCTCCGTCGAGACACACCGAAATAAATAACCAGCTATAATGCTAGGCTCACATGGACATTGATCGAACCCATAACTCTCAGGTTCCCAGTCATTTTTTTTTTTTTTTTAAGCGATAAGTTCGGAAAATAACGACCGAAGAGAAGAGTTAGGAGAAGTGAGAATATCAGTAGAGACAGAAACACACATGACCTCACATTTATACACTCCAAGAAGAAAAACCAACAGTTACATAATGTGATTCCTTCTACGTGACCAGAACAAGTGATGATATCAGTGTAGCGGAATTCCAGCTCCAACCTGAAAAGACATCTTACAGTAATTTTTTGGATAATGACTATTTAATGGTGGTTCTGTAACCTTACCGTAACTTACTATAAAATGGTTTTTTTCCCTTATGTCAGTATTATTTCTGGCTTCAGGATTTTCTCTTCATTTAATCAGATCCAAAGTAACTAGTAAATCACTAATTAAGTAAAATGATTATTACTCTCTTACACAAATAAAATAAGTAATTTTGCTGTTACTCGAGTAATTATTTTTATTTTTTTTTAAGTAGTTAGGTACTCCACCCACTTCTGCAGGCGACTGGAAACAATATGTGCTTCATAAACCTCAAGGGCAAGTCATGTGACCGAGTTTCACTTTATTCAAATATGACTATGACTTGCTGCGGCGACGGTGACCAATAGGAAAAAACACATGATGCCACACCTGCTGCTTCTCCTTAATAGTGCTTGTACAAATGCCAAGTCTCTCTTTAGAATATTGATTTTTACTGGCAAAATACGGAACGCTGGTCGGGCCACCAATTAAATCACTATAGCAACCAGTACCTATCTGTAAATGCCTTTAGACTTTTTTACAGTACAGTGAAATTCTTTTTTTCGCATATCCCATCTTAGTAAGTTGGGGGTCAGAGCGCAGGGTCAGCTATGATACAGCGCCCCTGGAGCAGGAAGGGTTAAGGGTCTTGCTCAAGGACCCAACATTGGTTGGCTTGCTGGTGGTGGGGCTTAAACCCAGGTCTTTCTGGGCTTCGGAATAGGTTTGTTTTGTCTTTGGATTGTTTTCTTTGGGAACATGTGCATGATAAAAGTTACCAAAACAACAACAACAACTACAAAAAAAAACAGCATGGTTAAAAATAAATAACTCAAATAGACGAGGGAAATGGTCGCTCGCTGGTTATGGTGTTAAGACTTTTGACTGGAAGATTGTGGCTTCAATTCCCAGAACTACCGCTGGGCCCCTGAACATTTACATTTGCAGCATTTGGCAGACGCCCATATCCGGAGCGACTTAAAATGATCTCTTTTACACAACTGAGCATTTATGGGTTAAGGGCCTTAATCAGGGGGCCACAGTGGTGGCTTGGTGGTGCTGGGAATCAAACTGCGGGCTTTCCAACACCTTAACAAATAAGCCACCACTTCCATGACCCATGACCCTTAAATCTTAACTGCTGAGTTGGATTAAAACCATGAAAGTACTTTTGGATTGAAGTGTCTACCAAAACAGACATATTATAAAATTAAATGGTTTCATTGGTTGGTTACTAAGACGGCAATGAAAAAAGGGACGCAAACTTCCTATACTAGTGCAGGCTTTCTATTAGCAATGTTTCTATTAGCAATGATGGTTATCCATAAATAAAGAATAAGAAACTTCCGAGGAAGTCCATTTGATTGGCAGAGAATCAAGTCAAGCCAAGAAACGTTTATACGCCACATATGAAACATTTATGTACTCGTTCTGTCATAAAGGCTGGTGTTATTTATTTAATAAAACCAGCCCGGTGAGCGCATAAAACATTTTTCAAGCTTGTTGTCATGGTAACATTCCGCATAGGGGTGTATTGTAAAGCATGAATAAACATGAAGGGAAAATAATGACGAATAGCGTTGGGGGGGGGGGGTTGTTGAACTAAAATAACTAAGAACTTAATAATAATATAATATTAGAGAAATAATTTAACAGTATACGCGTGACAACAGACTGACAATAACAATAATAATATTAATAACAGATCGATAACCAATAGTCTATGTTAAATCAGTTACAAAACAAACATATAGTGTGTAATGAATAGTACCATAATAGAACAGCATAAGGATAATAGCAAATTGTAAAACTATAATAATGGGAAGGGTGGCTCATGGTTAATATTATTGTGGTTCGATTCCCAGACCAAGCCACCACTTTAAATTTAATATCAAGGGAATCAAACAAAACGTAAATAGTATCTAATAATTGCATGATATAATAAAAAGGTACATAGAAAGTTATAAATAGTACAATATGAAATAAGTATAATAATAGTAATCATTCTTTAGTGTTAGCACCCCCTGCTGGTGAGCAGCTAACAGCAGATAGAGATTAACGCACTGGTACGCGACTGCTGGATCTGCGATGATGAATATTTACCCAAATTTAAACCGGTGAATTTGCGGAAGCAAATTTGTAAAATGGAGTAAAATAGATCAGAATTTCCCTGCCGAATTTTATAAACTGTGTTTTTGAACGGGTTAAATATTGTCAAAAGACAAATTAACACCTCGTCCAATCAGAAACTAGTATTTTTTGGAATCGGAATGTAAAAAAAGTACAAATGCAAATAAGAACCCACCTGATTGGCTTGCTCAGGTCCGTGGGCCGACTCGAGGGCCTTGATGAGCCCTTCTGACATCAGCAACAGGAAACCTGTGACTCCGTCCAGTGACTGGCCGCCGTGTATCTCAGGCTCGGCGATGATCGGTTTGCTCTTGGCCGCACTAACGGATGGAAACGTTAAATACAGACGCTGTTATTGCAACATCTGGTTAGGGTAAGACGCAAACAATGTTCAGCGTAGACGTGGCCTCCAGAAGGCAGGAAATGGGAGTTTGGCTGAAAACGTACGTTAGTTAAATAGACAACGTGAACAGCAGACCACAGGGAAAGAGAGGAAAACAGAGACTTGTTTTTATATTTTCCCAATGTGGTGTAATTGCTTCATCAGGTTCGGTGCTCCTATTGGTTCTTGATTTGACCTTCATCGTCATAGAACCAAATTCTGTCGTAGGATTATAGGAACTTTTTGGTCTTAGACGACCGAATCACGGCCAAAACCGCACAGTGGCTCAGTTAACGCCGGCTAAAGAGAGAGATAAAGAAAGGGAGAGAGCTGTAGACAGAGACACAACCGCAAAGAGAAAGGGACAGCGTGGTGTATGTGGAGACAGAAATATGCAAACGGGTGCATCCTGCGTCAAACACCAAGACACATTTTTACAGCAGGATATAAAGAAGCAAACGCATAAAGCTTCTTTACAAGAAATTTTGGCAGATCTTAAGGAGTTACTGGAACCACACGCATAAATTTTTTCGAGAAATTTCGCTTTTTTTTTTTTTTTTTCACGCAAACATGGAAAAAGATGTGTAAAAGTCATTTAATTAGAGGAGAAAAAACCCCACGAAAAATAAGAACAAAAATAAGAACGATGCTATTCAATGTTTTGAACCAACTAATTAGCATTTGGCAACATATGCACAGAGACAGACGGTGGTGAGACCAGCTATGATGTATGGTTTAGAGACAGTGGGGAGACATGATGTATGGTTTAGAGACAGTGGGGAGACTAGCTATGATGTAGGTTTAGAGACAGTGGTATGATGGTTTAGAGACAGTGGTAAGACCAGCTATGATGTATGGTTTAGAGACAGTGGGGAGACTAGCTATGATGTATGGTTTAGAGACAGTGGTGAGACCAGCTATGATGTATGGTTTAGAGACAGTGGTGAGACCAGCTATGATGTATGGTTTAGAGACAGTGGTGAGACCAGCTATAATGAATGGTTTAGAGACAGTAGTGAGACAGCTATGATGTATAGTTTAGAGACAGTGGTGAGACCAGCTGTGATGTATAAACCCACCTCAGGACGTCGATGTCTGTGTAGCTGAATTTCACCTTGTAGTCTCCGATCCGCCTTAGACTGCACTGACCTGCGATTATCCCCGCCTGTCTGAGACGATTCGGGTCCAGCCCTGGGAGGGAGAGAGAAATAGAGAGGGAGAAAAAGAGGGAGAGATCAAGAGGGAGAAAGAAAAAGAGAGGGAGAAAAAAAATAGAGAGAGAAAGAGAGAGGGAGAAAAAAAATAGAGAGAGAAAGAGAGAGGGAGAATAAAATAGAGAGAGGGACAGAGAGAGAGACAATAAAAGAGAGAGGAAGACAGATAGAGAGATTTTCTAAGCAAGAGATTTATCCAACTATGACACATACAAAGTAACAGATGACAGCCTACACACCTCTGTATGTGTGTGTGTGTGTGTGTGTGTGTGTGTGTGTGTGTGTGTGTGTGTGTGTGTGTGTGTGTACCCACCTAGCTGAGTCAGTCTGGTCAGCTCGTCTTCATTATCAGTTGTGTGAGCTCGTCCGATCTGAATCACCTGATTCTGTCGATCACTGGTGTACTTACAAAGCAGAGCACGATTGGTCCCTGATCAGTTACCCAAACACACACAACAAACAAACACACACACACACACAAGCACATGTGACTGATTTCTACCGGGGAAAAAGATTAAGGATGAAAACGTAGGAATTCCCAAACACACTGAATGGATAGGTGTGTGTTAGCGTGTGTACGTACCCACATTAGCGATGTACAGCTTGTTGTTGAGGATGAGAGCAATTATGGCCGTGGCACCGCCGGACACCTCCTGCTCTAAAGTCTTCAGCCGCTCCGCAATCTTCTGACTCTGTGGGGACAACTGGTGAAACATCGCCCCCTGCAGGACAAAGATGAGAACAGCATTACTTCCTTCAATTTTGCTCACCAGTATAAGAGTTTTTAAAAGAAAAATAGAGAGAAATAAAGAGAGAAAAAGAGAGAGAAATAGAGAGAGAGAGCAAGAGAGAAATAGAGAGAGACAGAGAGAGAGAAATAGAGAGAGAAAAATAGAGAGAAAGAAATAGAGAGAGAGAAAGAAATAAAGAGAGAGGAATAAAGATGGAGAGAGCGAGAGAGAGAGAAATAGAAAGAAAGAAAGTGAGCAAGAAACAAGAGAGAGAGAGAGAAATAGAGAAAGAAATAAAGAGAGAAAAACAGAGGGAGAGAAATTGAGAGAGAGAGAGAAATAGAGCGAGAGAGACAGCAAGAGAGAAAGAAATAGAGAGAAAAATAAAGAGAGCGAAAGAAAGAAATGAAGAGAAATAAATAGAGAGCAAGAAATTGAGAGAAAAAGAGAGAGAGAGAGAGAGAGAGAGAGAGAGAAAGAGTAGAAGAGATTTTACTTAAACTTACATGAGTTTAGTCTGAGTCCTAATGTGGATTAATAAAGTTTTTTTTTTTTGTTTTCAATTTTATATGCAAAGTAAAAGTGCGGCATGAAAACGCGCTCAGTCTGTGTATAAGTAACTTATAAAATTCTAAATGATCCAAAATATTAAAAACTTAAACAAAATGAAAGTTTATTTTCCTTCAGTTAAACATTTCTACATTTTTCATGCCTATTTCAGTTCTTATATTCAGAACTGACGGAAGCAACTTTCCATTCATAAATTCTCTCTGTGTGTGAGACCTTGAAAGACACTGACGTACACCGTTCTCTTTGTCCTTTGTGTGTGTGTGTGTGTGTGTGTGTGTGAGTGAGTGTGTCCTCGCCTCTGGGATTTGCGCTTGAAGGTTAGCCTTTTCTGCCAGTGCGTCATCAATGGTCTCAAAGTAACTCTTCTCCACCACGTCGAAAGCCTGAACGAAAGAAAGAAAAAAAAAAAAGGATGAAAAAGTATTCACACATTCACGGAATCTAAATCACAAACATCCCAACCTACAGTAGAACATCGTCATCACATTCAAATCTGAAATGTAGTCCATCTATCTTCTAAACCTGCTTGTTCCCTAATTCGGGGTCACGGCGTTTTGCTGGAGTCTATCCCAGAAGCCTCTGAAAGGGTGAAAGGCAGGAGTGGGACGCCCTGGATAGGTCCCCAGGCCATCACAGGGCCACACACACACACACTCACTTCTATGGGCAGTTTAGAATCACCAATCAATCTAAAAAATATGTTTTTGGACTGTTGGAGGAAACCGGAGAACCAGGAGTAAACTTACGCAAGCACAGGAGAACATGCAAACTCCACACAGAAACACCCCTGCAGGGGAATCGAACCCAGGACCACTTATCCAGTCAGTGTCACTTAATAATGTCTTAAACTTATACAATAATACAAACAAATAGAGACATTTTGTTGAAATGCAAGCCAACTAATACACACTTCAGCGGTGTGTGTTATGGACGAATGCACAGTGTATGCGGAGGTGTGGTGGCTTTGATAGCCCTGCAGTGCAGAAATACAAATAAAATGGCATTAAATCCGGTTCCCAACCAAGATTATGCTGCAAGGATGTCCTTTTTCAACTACATTCAAATTTCCTGTTCTAGGCTAACCTGTTATATTATTGCAAATTCCCAACTTTTCCGGCAAAAGTTTCCAGCTTTAAAAATTCCCTGTCCTTTTGCAAATGATTAAAAAGGCCGGTTACCTGTGTGAGGATGCGACGGATGTCTGCGTCACTGTGATTGGAGTTAAGCTGACCCAACAGCAGCTCTGCAGTCAGACACTGAGACACGAAATTAGCCACCCGGCTGCCGTCGTAACCGTTAAAGACCCCGTACAGGAAACAGGATTCAGTGCTGTGGGGCAAAAAGAACTGGATCAACATTCTTCTTCGTTCTGTCAGCGCCTGTTTCGTTCTTTATATCTCACCTGAAGCGGAAGTGACCGTCCTCATTAGGGTGCATCTGAGTGCTTTTGCCATCAGGGCTGTACACACAGTTCGGGGCCGTTCCCACACCACACAGCTGGCACAGAGGCAGGTCATCTGTCCAGCTTTGGTGCTAAAAGGAAAAGACACCAGGAAACGTTAAAACGTATACTAGTTGTTTTATTAGTAAACGAGTAAATCAGGAATTAACAGGAATATATATGGGAATTATAGTGCGTCCATGAGATAATACTGCCGTTTAATAGAGTTGCATAATTTCTGGGAATTTATTAAAGCTGGAAAATTTCCACAGGAATTAACAGGAATATATGGGAATTATAGTGAGTCCATTAGGTAATACTGGCGTTCCAGGGAATTTTTAAAGCTGGAAATTTTCAACGGGAATTTACAGAAATGATATTGAGTCCATGAGTTAATACTGCCGTTTAATCAGGTGCAAAATTCCAGGGAATTTTCAAGGCTGGAAACTTTGCACAGGAATTAAAGGGAATATATATGAATTATAGCGAGTCCTCGAGTTAATACTGCCGTTTAATAGAGTTGCATAATTTCTGGGAATTTTTAAGGTTCCACTGAATTAACAAGGATATATGGGAATTATAGTGAGTCCATTAGGTAATATTGCCGTTTAATCAGTTGCAAAATTTCAAGGAATTTTCAAGGCTGAAAACTTTTTATGGGAATTGAAGGGAATTAATAAGGAGTCCACGAGGCTCATTTATAGCAGTCCAGGTTGGTCTGTAACAGAAAATGAAACGGTGTGATTTTCTGCGACAGACCAACCCGGACCCCATTGGGAACATTTTTGTGGCCCTCAAAGAAAAAAGTTTGAAACTTTTCTTCGTGATTTAGCGAATCAGTATCGATGTGTTTATCGATAAAAAGCGTCTGACAAAAGATGGAAATACTTTTAAAATATATAAGCTTTTATTTGATATTCGATATATTGTGTTTTCTTTGAAATTATTTTTTTTATTGCCTAAGTGCACAATGGGTGGTCTACAAAGATGTTTTTTTTTTTTTTTTTTAACTCCATAAAAACGCACACATTGATCCTGGTTTTTTTTTATTTTTACGTTATTTACGTAGTTTTGAGCGAATTTTATTAACTAAAATTTTACTATCTTAATTTTTGCTAATAAAAAAAAAAAGAGATTTTTTTTTAATTATTATTATTATAATTAATTTTTAGTCAGTTCAATCCGGAAGTTTAGGTGTCTAAAGCCCAAATTCCCACAAATAAAATAAGTAGTGAACTAGGAAGTGCGCATGATCTATTAGTTAATGCGCTTTCTAGTACACTTAATAGGGAGGATAAAACCTATTTGGGTTCGACTTAAGAAAGTTAGCAACACTAAACTGTTTCCTATGTAACATTGCTGTTATTTCGAAACCCTTGATAACATATTTATAAAATATACAGCAAACAAATAACAGTCTAAACATTCATCCTGTTGTTTTACTTATTTTAGCCATTTAGACAGAATATTTGTATATGTTATGTTAATATGCTAGCAGGCTATCAAAACAAGGGTTATACTTTTATACGCTACAAATAAAATATACGTAAATACGTTTTTTTAAAAAGACAAAATAAATAAAGATTAAATACATCTGTATATATTTGCAAAATGTTATAAAGATGTAATGACAAAATTTGTATTCGTTGTCTTACACTATGTATCAGAGGCTTGCGCGAAGCCGCCATCTTGAAGCGGAAACGGAACTTCGTCAAGATTCGGAAGCGTTCGGTAAACTTCGGGGTACTGGTGACTATAAAGCAGGTTTTATAGTCAATTAAACACTAATAATGATTAAGAGGACATTACAGATCATTGGTTAACGTGGTTCGATTTCCAGCACCACCAAGTTACCACTGATGGTCCCCTGAGAAAGGCCCCTGTATAAATGAACTAAATGTAAGTCGCTCTGCATAAGGGCGTCTGCCAAATGCCGTAAAATATAGTTAAGTTGTTAAAATGACGACTGGCAATTCCCAAGTTGCTACTGCTGGGCCCCTAAGCAAGGCCCTAAACCCCCAATTGCTCAGTTGTATAAATAAAATAAATGTGAGTCGCTCTGTGTAAGGGCGTCTGCCAAATGCAGTAAATGAAAATAGAAATGTAGTTAGGTTGTTAAAATGACGACGGGAGGATCGTGGGTTCAATTCCCAAGTCGCTATTGCTGGTCCCCTGAGCAAGGCCCTTAACCCTTAACTAAAATTATGATATTTGGCAGATGTATTTATGCAGAATGACTTTTTATACAGCTAGTAGTCACTGGTTAGGGGCCTTGCTTAGGGGACCAGCTTGGCGGGGCAAGGACTCGAAACCACACCGTAACCACTGAGCTACCATACTAATATTTTGATTAATAATAACGACTAATGAGTTTGAAGTCAGGTGACTTAAAATACACATACTTTAGGAAACATTATATTAATGTTTCTGGCATTTACTCCTTTTTTCAGAGCAGTGGTAGCTTGGTGGTCCTGGAGACTGAAGTTATGGTTTCCTGATCAACTGGTTTAGGGTTAGAGTTAGTGCGCAGTTCACCATGCGCACAAACACACACACACACACACACCAACAAGACTTCTAAAGAATGACTCAAAATCCAAAATCTTTTCGTTTCTATCTTTCTTTATTGTCTTTTCTATAATACAGAAAAGCCATTACATCAAAAACAGTAGCGTTTAATAGATTCGTTGGTGTTTTTTTGTTATTTTTTTCTGTAGCTATCTAGAATAACACAGAGAAGATAACACAATCCTACAGCGCTATAGAGTTTCATCTGCCAACTGTCTGATATCGATTCATATCAATATGTCAAATTCCAAATATCAAATGAGATGATTGAAACATTTAATACAGACAGACAAATAGAGAGACAGAGAAAGAGACAGAAAGAGTCAGACAAAGAGAGAGAGACAGATGGAGTAAGAGAGAGAGAAAAAGAGAGAGAGAGAAAAGAGAGAGAGAGAGAGAGAGAAAGAGAGGAGAGGAGAGAGGAGAGGAGAGAGAGGCAGAGAAGAGGAGAGGAGAGAGAGAGAGAAGAGAGAAAACAAGAGAAGAGAGAGGAGAGAAAGAGAGAGAGAGAGAGAGAGAGAGAAAGAGAGAGAGAGAGAGAGAGAAAAAAAGAGAGAGAGAGAAATAACAACCGATAAAGAGAGGAGAGAAGATAGGAGAATAGGAAAGAGAGGGGAGAGAGAGAGAAAGAAAAAGTAGAGCGAAGGAGAAAGAGAAGAAAAGGAAGAAAGCGATCAGAGAAAAGAAAAAAAATAGAGAGAGAGAAAGGAAAAAAGAAAAGAGACAGAGAAAAGAGAGGAAAGAGAACGAGAGAGGGATAAGAGAGAGAAAATACTAGGAGAAAAAAGCATAAAAAAGAAGAAAAAATAAAAAACAGAGAAGAGAGAAGAAACTGAGAAGAACCGAGAGAGAAAGAAAGAGAAAAAGAAAGAGAGAGAGAAAAAGAGAGACAGAGAAAGAAAGAAAAAAGAGAGAGAGACAGAGAAAGAAAGAAAGAGAGAGAGAGAGAGAAGAGAAAAAGAGAGAGAGAGAGAAAGAAAGAAAAGAGAGAGAAAAAAAGAGAGAGAGAAAGAGACAGATAGGTTTACGTAAATACAGGAGAAGAAAAGAACACCAGTGTTTTTGTTTTTTTTTATACTTTTCACATCTTAATGTTTTAAAATAAAGTTTTATATTCAATTACAGATTTACATATATACTGTTATTTAAAATGACATTGGAGCCAAGAGTCGGTTCTTTCGGACACATTTAGCGAAAAAATAAACGATCTTTTTAGTATTTTACACTTAACGGCGTAGCTAGGGGGCAGGGGGCGCAAGGGGGGAACATCTGTCCCCAGGCGCAGCATCTGGTAAATGTTGATGTTACATAATTACGAATGAATTTCAGAGTGAAATGTTTTCCCCAATTATATCTTCAAAGTACCACTGATGCCTTAATTATTTACTTCATACCCTGAATATTTGCCATGAAATGCAGCTTCTCCTGTTCTAAAACTTTTTGGGATAGCATGACGGACCCCCTTATAACTCACACCTTGCCAGGAGGGGGCGCTGATGACCCTAGCTACGCCTCTGTTTACAATAGCAGAGAAAATAATTCTACAGTAGTTACTCTTAGTGGTCCGTTTTTTTTCTTCTTTTTTTTTTTGACCAAACAACATATCGAACAACGATAATGAGCCGCGAGTTACCATTTTCTGCGTAACACGATAAGGAGAAAAAAGAAAAACAAGACAGACCTTGTATTAAAACCGTTTTTTGTAATTATTTACATTTCTGGCATTCTGGCAGACGCCCTTATCCAGAGCGACTTACATTTTTTTTCCTTATTTATACAACTGAGCTATTGGTGGTTATGGGGCCCAGCATTGGTAACTTGGTGGTGCTGGGATTCAAACCCACAAACTTCCAACACTTTAACCACTGTGATTATTTTCTGAAGATGCGCCTTTCTGAAGATTCCGCTAGCTGAGCTAGTTATATAATAAAGCCTTAAATCCAAGAGATGAATCATTTTAATTTAATACATTTCAATAAATTAAAAAAACAAGATAAAAGTCACCCTGAAACAGTTACTTATCGTTTTACCACTTTAATTGAGACTTTTATTCAGGAATTTTTCGCGTCTACAGAGCGAAATACTAAGCTTAGCATTACACCGCTCTGCTTCGCTCACATTCTCTGGTTCGATCATGTGATGTTTGGTAGACGCCCCTTATTCAGAACCACTTACATTTATTTCAGGGGCCCAGTGATGGCAGGTTTATGGACCTGGGACTTGACCTCACAACCTTCCAATCAGTAGGCCAACACTTTAACCATTGAGCTACCACTGGCCTTGTTTTTAATACAGTAACATAATTGACCAATAAAGGATATGCTTTTCTGTCTGGTCAGTTTTCTGCGCTAATAAATTTGTTTTGTTTATCGGATTTCCTGTTTGGCTGTTTTTCTTGCTTTTTATTCACTCATATAAATTTTTCTTTAGTATTAACCCCACCAAATCTACTAGCTAGCTTTTAAATCTCTCAGCGTTCCACTGGGTCTCCTGCAGGACAGTGAGTGCATTGTGGGTAACCTTCCTTAGCATAACTGAAACATTTTACTTCTCTCCTGGATTAAAAGCTACAAAGTGAGACAGGATTCTGTTAAAAGATGCTAACGTTGAAATCATGTAGGATTATTGGTGCAATTCATTTAGCATGGGTTAAGTTGCTGTAATTTAGCATGGGATTAGTTGCTGTAATTTAGCATGGGTTTAGTTGCTGTAATTTAGCATGGGTTTAGTTGCTGTAATTTAGCATGGGATTAGTTGCTGTAATTTAGCATGGGTTTAGTTGCTGTAATTTAGCATGGGTTTAGTTGCTGTAATTTAGCATGGGTTTAGTTGCTGTAATTTACCATGAGATTAATTGCTGTAATTTAGCATGGGATTAGTTGCTGTAATTTAGCATGGGATTAGTTGCCGTAATTTAACATAAATTTAGTTGCTGTAATTTAGCATGGGATTAGTTGCTGTCATTTAGCATGGGTTTAGTTGGCTTACATACCCAACAAAAGGAAGATTCAAGATAAATTGGTATAATTCTGTTCGATATCTCTGTTTAATGGCTAACCACACTGCTTACCAGCTTCCTCCTCACTTTCTTTTTTAGAAACCAAATCAAGCCCAACCGTCACTTAATTACATTAAAATTAATCTGTCTAAATGGTTAAAAACCTTCTTGTCAAATGCATGAAGCTGCCTGGAAACATCTTCTAGGGCGTTTTCAGACCTGTAGATCTGGAGATTTAAATTGTTATGTTCCTGTTTTTTTTTTTATGGATTTGGTTCATTTTTACATGGTGGAATTTCTAAAGCGTATAACAATGTGCTTAACTAAGTGACATTTACAGATACACTTATCCAGAGCACATTTATTTTTGTTTAGTTAGAGGGCCTTGCTTAATGGCCTACTTTTGGCATCATGGTGGTCCTTGAAATAGTCCTAAGGTTCTAGATTTCTCATAGTGCTCCTCCATTAAGATGCTATTTTAGCTAATTGTGGCCTCCTATTAGCTAAAGGTATTACATTAGGCGTCACTGGGATCTGCTGGAGTTTATCCCAGCTGTCTCTGAAAGGGCGAAAGGCAGGATGGGGACACCCTGGACCGGTCACCAGTATATCACAGGGCTACACATACACTCACACTCACTCCTATGGGCAATTTAAAATCACCAATCAACCTAACATACAGGTTTTTGGACTGTCCGGAGTACCTGAAGTAAACCCACGGGGAGAAATGCCCCTCTCCGGGAATCGAACCCTGGACCTGCTGTGAGGCAACAGTGCTAACCATTAAGCCACCGTGCTGCCTGAAAGTATTACAATTGATCCATAATTGTTATTATCAATTTTAAAATGAAGATACCTGCCCTGTTTTTTTTATGACAGAGTAATATTTGTCATCAAATATGTATCAAAAATATTATCTTTGATTCATATTACATCTGTCAAACTAACATAACATGCTACGTAACACAGTACCCATCATGCTTGGTTGGTTCATTAGGTCAGTGAACTGATTCAGAAAGAGTTAGAAATCAGATTTTTCTGGCAGAGGTCCAAACGCAATCGCTGTGCTCAAATACATCTAACCGAACCAACTCAAGAGAAAAAAATGCACCGGGTAATGAATTAAACGCTCCAAAAAGTGAGGCAGGTATGAAAACGCCCTTACAAAACTCGACTATAATAAAGAATCAACACAGCTCCCCCTTCCTGCCTTTCTTTTAAGTCGCTAGTAATCCTGACGCTGGTATCCTGCCGATTCATCAAACACCCCTTCTCCATTTGGTTGCCGGTATGAGCCTGTTCCTCCGGGGCTCTCGGGCTCGTCGCCGCTGGTGAAGGCGCTGTACGGAGCGGCTGCAGCGTCCTGGCTCGGGTCAGTGTAGTCTTGCGAGAATAGTGCAGAGTCTGCCCCTAACTTAAAGCGCTGGAATGCCAGGAAGGACTGCCCTGCCTGACACAGGGGAATTTAAATTTGAAAAGGGAAATGAATAGGGTGAAATGGTGGATAAATTATGGATTATATATATATATATATATATATAATATATGATATATATATATATATATATATATATATATATAATATATATATATTAAATATATATATATATATATATATCTATTATATATATATATATATATATATATATATATATATAAACACAATTCATGAAAGGTAATAGAAACAATAGTGGTGTAAGAGAAAATCATAGAAGGGTTTGGTGTCAGGATGTATGGGGGATAGGCAGAAAGAGAGAGAGAGAGAGAGAGAGAAAGAAAGTAAAATTAGTACAGAGAACACAGTACAACGTGTAGAGGTCAACAAGCTGAATTTTTTTTTATAATGCAGATACAATTTTTAAGTAAGGCCGTGTCCTAATACCCACACCTGCACCCTTGTGTGTAGTGCGTAGGGTGTTCTAATTCTCTGGTGAGCTTCTTTGCCCCTTCCTATTTGTGCCCTTAATGCACACTTTCTGTGAAAGCAAGGCCAAACAGACTTTGCTTAAGGACATTACCCAGAATTCATCTGGTGGTGTGACGTTTTAAACCAATGAAGAAAAATAGCTGAAAATGAGAGCTGTTTGGAGGGAAGAGTGTGATAGGAGTGTGTCAAGAATAGTAAAGTTTAGTGTAAGAAAAGGTTTATTAGTATAATTATAATTTTCAGCAGCAATACTGCTTAGAATGTGAGTCCCACCACCAACATTTTTTTTGTCTTAGGGGCTGTGGGTATTAGGACAGGGCCTTTAGCAGTATTAAATTTAACCTCAATTAAAAAAAATGGATGAAATTCGGGAGATAGAGAAGGACTGGAGCCGAACCCGAACCCGGGTCACCAGAGCGCAACAACTTGCGCATGTGGGTACCGGTGCCCTAACCCGCTACACCACAGCGTGGGCCAATAAAAAAAGGTTTAATTTGCAGAACCTGGTGAGATTGTATATAAATATATATAAATATATAAATTGGGTATAGACTTATTTGCTTGCCAGACTTGCCAAAAAGAATGGCTTATGGCTTATGGGGGTTGTGGCTAAGTCCTTAAGGTGTTGGACTGACGTTCCTCAAATTAAGATACTCCACATTACACTACTTATAAATCAAAGGACTGGTGTGTATCATAATAGAAAATTGGACTAAATTAAAAAGTAGGTTGATTCAACCCATATTTTAATGAAGCTATTCTTGCACTGACCGCTAGGGGGCTGAACTACATTTGCAGCATTTGGCAGACGCACTTATCCAGAGCGACTTACATTTATCTTTTTTTTTTTAAAAAGCCGAGCAATTGGGGGTTAAAGGCCTTGCTTAGGGGCCCAACAATGGTAACTTGGTGGTGCTGGAAATTGAACCCCAATCTTCCATTGAGCAGTCCAACACCTTAAACCACTGTGCTACCACTTGATGATTTTGTGTCTCCTATGTAGATCTAAATTTATTTATAGCTTGTTTAAAGTTCATTTGCCCATTATTATCACCAGATAAGCTTATAAACTAGTAATTAAACAATTATTACATGTACAATGGTAAAAGTTTTTTATTTAAAAAAAAAATCTGGAAATTAGCACAGCTTGCTGTGGGCAAGTATGTGAACATGTCAGAGATAAGACTGATAGGGTTCGGGAGGACACAGTTTTAGGTATTCCTCTTCAAACTTCACTGTCTGAAGCCTTTCCAAAGATACCCATGTAAGTGCTGCCTGAAACACACGCACACACACACACACACACACACACACACACACACACACACACACACACACACACACACACACACGCATGAACAAGTCCTAGTGCTAAACTCAAAGCTCACAGTTCCATAACAGTTCTTCCAGGAACCACCCTGCTTATTGTAGGTGTGTGTGTGTGTGTGTGTGTGTGTGTGGTGTTTCTGCTTGCTCGGCTTTTAAAGGAAGTCAAGATACAGACCCAGGTAAAGATAGAGAAGAAGGAGAAGGTGATGGCGGCACGAGCGGCGTCTGCGCCCTCCTTTAGGGGATTGTCCTCTGGTTTTGCCACCTGCCACTGGTTGGCCATGAAGCAGAAGCCCACAAACCAGACGAAGGACCAAAATGCTGCAGTGAGTAAAAGAAAGAGGGGGACATAAGACATCAGAGACAACATGTCTTCAGTGTCTTTAGAGCATCGCTGCCCCTTTAATTCTAGGCATTGTGTAGAATATATAGACAAAAGTATCAGGACAGCTGACCATCACATGAATATGCGGTTTCAAAAACATTCTATTCCAGAATAAGTCTCACTTTTACCCCCTATAATATCCTTTCCGCTATTGGTCATTGTGCCATGTGACTGTGGGGATTTTAACATTAATTTACAATAGTATCAGACATTAATATCTAGGTGAGGAGGTCTGGGGTTTAGCTGGTCTTTCAGTTCATCCCAAAAGTTGTTTAGTTAAGTCAGGGGTTAAAGTCAGAATCAGGGCTCTGTTCAGGACATGAAAGTTCCTCCAATCCAATCATAACACTGCATGTCGTTATGTAACTTAGGTGCTTTAATAGTTATATATAATATTATAAATGTATGTTTTATAGAGATAAATAGATGTATAATGTCGATGTCATGTAGCTGTGGTAGCTTGCTGTCTAAAGGGTTGAACTGCTGATCTTTAAACCGTGGAAGTGAATTCCCAGGACCATCATTCGGCCACTTCTGGTCCCCTTTAAACAAGATCCTTAACTCTTAACTGCTGCTTTGATAATAAAGAAGGTATATATATATATATATATATATATATATATATATATATATATATATAATATATATATATATATATATATATATATATATATATATCAAAATGAGTATAGATATAGATGGATGAATGAAGTGGACAATGTAATGTTCAAAGTGGACAATGTGTTGCTATGATTGGATGTACTACGTAAAAAATTAAAAAAAAATTGTGTCGATCTAGATGGAGGTACATTGTGGCAAGTGTTGTAGATATAATTGTTAAAAGTGGGAACTCTGTAGCTATTGGTAGACGTACAATGTGTAGTATTGATGTGAATAAATGTACAAAATGGACAATTTACAAAGTGGACCTTGTGAAGATGGAAATTGTGTAGCTGTAGATAGATGTGCAAGGTGGACATGCTGTAGATAGACAGTTTCTGACTGTACCAAACTTGAAATTGTGTCACTGTAGATAAAGTATATTGTGTAAATTGTATACTGACCATAGAAATGGTCTGTCTGTAACGGAAGGAAATAAAGCTCAAACTGGCATATTATGTGCGTGGTGTGTGTGTGATTGTGTGTGTGTGCATTCGCAACGGCTCACAAAAGGCTTATAAAGAAGCATCGTTCTTGCCCGTTTACTGCACGCCACCACAATATTTCATGCCCCTGCTCCCCGGGTGGCTTTATCCTCAACTAACAAGAACATGAATTTAGGATAAATCCCTCAAACATGTGCAGGAATAAATATACATCCCTTACTGCTTTATTTCTTCATGTTTACGTCACATGGGGACAAAAAAAAACTTTCAGGAGCTGCTCTCACCTGACACTCCGACGTCGGCTAGCACGACCTTCTTGCGGTCCTTCACGCTGCTGATCTGCGGGAAGTACACATCCAAGGCCAGGAAGGCCATGCAGCAAATGAAGGCCAGAGTGCCCATTCCTACGGCATAGTTACAGGCGTTCTGGTTCCGGTTGAAGACGCAGTACTCCACCACCTCGTGCGGCCTGTTCACGTAGCCCTCGTTAGCAATGCAGCCGAATATCACTAATGAGAACAGCTAAAAGAGAGAGAATAAAGTGAGAGGAAGAGAAAAAGAAGATAGTTTGGGCATGTCAGCTTTATCAAATCTAGGAATAGTCAGTACTCCGACTCCACTGAACACTTTTGGGATGAACAGGAAACCCAGAGTGAACACCAGACCTTTGCTTAATGCCCCATCATGTGACACCACCTAGTAGAAAACCTTTTCAGAAGTGTGGAGGTTGTTGAAGGAGATGAAAGAGACTAAATCTGGAATACAATGTTCAAAATAGACATACCAATGGGTTGGTTAGGTGTCTATAATCAGGGCTGACAAAATTGCTAGCCCCACGTCTAGCAGCTATTATGTCTTCTAGTCGGCATTCGAAAATGTCTCCCACCCTGGCCGTTGGACTATGATCCGCTAATTTCCTTATTCCTGGGGATCCGCTGAAGCCTATCCCAACTGTTTTTAAAAGGCAAAGGCAGTAGGGGTACACCCTGGACAGGTTGCCACTCACACTCTCTCCTATGGGCAATCAACCTAACATACATGTTTTTAGACTGTGGGAGGAAACCAGAGTACCCAGAATAAACCCATGCAAGCACATGGAAAACATGCAAACTCCACACCGAAAGGCCCCCTGTCCAGGAATTGAACCCGGGCCTTGTTGCTGTGCGGCAACAGTGCTGACCACTAAGCCTCAAATTAGATAAGATGTGTAATGATAAGTGTAATTCGTGTTTTTAAAATGTTTTGTCTCCTATATAATATTTAACATTACAAATAATATCTTTTATACCTGTAGGGCTACCGGGGATTGAAAAGCCCAGATAATACACTATGTTTGGTATAGATATATATATTTGGCATTTATTTATTTAACATTTTGCTACCACATGCAGTATAAGTTAATACATATGATTTTTTTCTATAATTTCTTATAATGAAGAAGTACAGAAAATTTAATTAACGGTCCTGGAACCAACGGACAATTAGATTTAACAGATAAAATTAGTCCCTATTAATCCGTTAAATCAAAGTTTTTGTGGTATTTTTAATAAAAAGGATCTAGCTTTTATCTCAAAAAGGGAACAAACTATTTATAAATCTGTTCAACAACATGAATTTACAGTGAAGGTGAAACTACAAGAAAGTTTCGGGGAGAATTTCTTTATCTGAAGCAGGTGGTGCTTATTTTAGAAGAACAGATGGGGTCTCAGGTTGACAAAAGGACACACAGAAAAGTAACTGATGAAGCAGAAAGCATGACCATAAACCCTCGCTTCTTCTTTCGCCTAATTTTAAAAGCAAGAACGGAGGAGGTGATTGTTTATTAGTGAAGGTGTTGGGTTGCTAACTGGTAGATTGTGGGATTGATTCCCAGGACCAACAATTACCAATTTACCACTAAAAAAATATCACTTCAACTGTAGAAAATAATCATCAATGATCATAAGCATGTGTTTAGAACCCTGTGCCTTTTAGTGGGCATGTGTGTGGGGTTGTTGTGTATATTGTGCCCTAGGCATTTGTTTGCCAACAGTGCCAGGGCCATGTGTGTGTATGTGTGTGTGTGTGTGTGTTGCGTGTAGGGATCAGAGAGGAAGCTGTTGGTGCCTCTGGAGGGTGCCGCGATTTGCACAGCTGTTGAATGCAACTCTGACATTGAAGGACACGTAACTGTGGAGCGACAGAACGTATGATCTCATCTCTTTGTCCTTCTCTACTACAAATCGGAACATCATGGGTTTGATTCCCAGCCTTGTTTTGGTTTGATTTTTTTATTTAGATTTTACATTATCTTTTATTTGTTTCATTCTTAAAATTAATTATCTGCTTGTCATCAACTCCCTGCAATTCTTTGCGAACCCCAGTTTGGGAAATCCTGGCTCTATAACACACACTGGTTGCTTGTATAGGCCTGGTCTCTCTTTCTTTCTCTCTCTCTTTCTCTCTCTATCTCTCTATCCCTCTCTCTTTCTCTCTCTCTCCGTATCTTTCTCTGTCTGTATTTCTGTCTGTCTATCTGTCTATCTCTCTCTCTCATATCCCGTATCAACTATTTCTGATTTTTCTGGTCCACACCACTCCTGCATGTTAAGTCCGTCTCCGGGTGATGATCCCATTGCGACACTGGGGAATTATGGGATAGCGTGTGCGTCAGCAGCGTTGCGCCTGTGGTTGTGTCATTATATTGCCATGGCAACACACACAGACCTTTTAATGATGGGGCCGAGAAGCAGACTGTTTGTGTGTTAGAGGCCGCGTCGAAGGCGTATTTGTGATGGTAATACTTCATGTTTAATATATTGGATTTGATTATAAGAAAAAGGTGGAATAAGTGATTTCCTGCCTGGGTCACATGACATGGCAAACTGGTTGGCGACAGTGTTGTGGGTGAGGCTTAAGATCACAGTTTAGAGTTGCAGTTTATATCACTGTAAAATTGATATTAAAACGCACATGGTACTTGGATTACACTCGGAAAATTTCGAGCAAATTTCTGGAAATTTTTCATAGGAATTTTATTCTAGGAATTTCGGAAATATTAAGTGTTGTAAACCGAAATTTATGGGAACTTAAATAATAGGAACTATAACCTGCGATTTGGCAAATTTCTGTTAACCAGATGCCTCAAACTTAGCTAGCTAGATAGATAGATAGATAGATAGATAGATAGATAGATAGATAGATAGATAGATAGATAGATAGATAGATAGACAGACAGACAGACAGACAGACAGACAGACAGATAGATAGATAGATAGATAGATAGACAGACAGACAGACAGACAGACAGACAGATAGATAGATAGATAGATAGATAGATAGATAGATAGATAGATAGAGATAGATAGATAGATAGACAGACAGACAGACAGACAGACAGACAGACAGACAGACAGACAGACAGACAGATAGATAGATAGATAGATAGACATACAGACAGACAGGCATGCAGGCAGGCAGGTAGACAGATAGAGAGATAACCAAAAAGACAGACAGACAGACAGACAGACAGACAGACAGACAGACAGACAGATAGATAGACAGACAGACGACAGACATACAGACAGACAGGCAGGCAGGTAGACAGACAGACAGACAGATAGATAGACAGACAGGCAGACAGACAGATAACCAAAAAGACAGACAGACAGGCATACAGGCAGGCAGGTAGACAGACAGACAGATAGATAGACAGACAGGCAGACAGACAGATAACCAAAAAGACAGACAGACATACAGACAGACAGATAGATAGATAGATAGATAGATAGATAGATAGACAGACGTTCAAACCTTCGGGCTTCAAACTTGTGCTCTACTTTTCTGTTGTGCCACATTAATCTGAGCTTTTCTGAAGATGATGTAATACATTATTCTCCTTGTGGCACAGAAAGTATTTTTGATCATGTGACAGACTAACCCTAGACTTTATATTTTGCATGTAACATGATTAAATGACTGCTGCTGAAACAAGTGAATAGACATCGCCAGCGGTGGACTGGCTATCTGGCGGACAGGGCATTTTCCAGCTGGGCTGGTGTACTTTTTGGGGCAGATACATTTTATACTGTTTTCATCTTTCATCACATCTTTAAACAACTTCTCTGTGAGTGTGTATCTGTCAAAATGATCAGAGAGAGACAGAGATGGAGAAGGAATGCAAGGGAGGCGCAAAGAAAGGTCCTTCAGACAGACACCACAAAGGTGTGCAAAGATAGGTAGTACTTGTAATGGTATGTAGTGGACTGGTCTATTTTGTTCCTTTCCAGCCCTGGACACATTACAGTTACTGTGGATATTTCTGTGGAAATACTGTGGAAATGCTCTTAATAATAATAATAATATCAATAACTTACTGATTGGGACAAATTTAACCTGTTAAGACATCAATATAAATACCCAAAAATAGGGCTGGACAATATTCGATATCAATATATATATCACTTTTTTCAATACCTGCGATATGATTTTAAAATACATTTCCAATATTTCGATATACATCACAGCAATCGTTACTGAATGGTGTTTAGGGGCATAGCTGTCAGAAAGAGCAGAACACAAGTGGCTACTTGCGTAGTGTAACTCCGCCTTCTTATTTGCCCCTCCTACTCGTCTGAGCTCTATTCAACATGGCGGCTAAATAAACTCCATTTTAGTGCCACTGATTTATTACGTCTAAATGCAAATAAAAGGTGAACATTAATTTATTTGTACTGTTTTTTATTTCTAAAATATGATATAGTTTTTATAAGAGGTTTTAAAGACCGCTTTATAATTTTTATTTTTTTAGATGTTTGTAGGTACAGACCGCCATTGGCAGTTTTTCTGTGGCTTTTCTAATATTCATATCGTTATCGGAATTATATCGTATCGAGCGGAAATTAAGAACTATATCGTGATATAAAATTTGTTCATATCGGCCAGCCCTACCCTTAATGGCATTCTTTCAGCCTGAAGTTTTTATGATGTTTTTCTCAAAAGTTACACACAATTTTATATTTTTGTACAATTTTTTGGACATTGAAGCTGTTCCAGGTCAGATTTGACTTGTATTTAATAAAATGTTTGAGTTACATTAGGGTAAATGATGGGAATTTTGAAACTGTAAAAATGGTGACAGTGTTCAAGGGGTAAAACAGGACAACACACTCGCCCTGCTCTCCGAAACACTGTTTACGGAACAACAATCTATTTATTAACTTTAGATAAACTTTGCAAAAGAGCTGTAGGTCATAGTTTATTATTATAGACACATGTTATAAGGGCTTTATTCATACTGTAAGGACATTAAATATAGACAGTATGTAAGGATTAATGTCTATTTATTGAGCTTTAAAAGACCAAATAAAAATTCATGTCCAAACTTTCAGAGTCTCTATAGTCTAAAAGACAAACAGGTGCATCCTCACTTGCCCCAGCTGTTGCTTTTCCTCCCTTTGGACACAATTAGGCTGCTGTGAAGTATAAAGTGCCATGGTGAAGTCTTAAGTGTGTGTTCAAGTGTGTTGCATCCTGAATTCAATGTGACCGACGCACGCGATCACAGCATCCTCTCCTCATGCCCATGACCGCATGACCGCATGGCAACATCCATAAGCATCCTACAAAAAAAAGGCTGCCTCGCAGGTACCCTCAATAACAAGTCACCTTGGTAGGGTTCCTGAATGGACGAACGCTTTTATGCATTCGAACGTTATGGGACTGAGACACGCAACTGTGTTTATTTCGCATTATTTTCAAAAGCGCGCACACGCAATTTACAGAAGGATGGGATGGGATGGGGGGGGGGGGTTGAATTGTTTATAAAATCGCGCACTTACCCAGGAAACCATGCGGAGGACGGTGTAAGGCTGCTGGAGGAACGTTAGGGGGTCGAAGGCTCCTCCGGCCCTGCCCGCTCCGTACGCCGTGCCCTCCATCTTCCCCGCGACAGATATGCACTCGAAAAAAGGAAAAGAGAGATGATTGAGCTCGCTCTCGCGTGAACGCGCAGGCGCGCCTTCCAGCGGGCGCGACAATTATCGTGAACGCGCAAACACGGCGTGCTTATATATAAAAACCTAATAATACTTTTAATTACTTTTTAAAACCAAGTCTGCACACAATTTTAGTTAATAGGCAAAAAAAAATTATACTTATTATTTTACTTATTATGCTGAATTTTCCCATTACGTTTTTGTTTTAAAGCAATGCTTATTATAAATAAATAAATAAAAACGTTAAAAAAATAGTTAAAAATGATCTTAATATAATTTTTCTTCTTTTTATCAGTTTATTATTGAATTATTATTATTATATTGTAAATAATATTTGTATGCTAAGTTTGACCCAAGAACACGTTAATACTATTGATTCTGTATCTTCAAGTAGGACACTAGACATTTCTTTAAAAAAACACTGAACAATTAATATATTTTATTTATTGTTCATTTTTAAAAATAAATAAATTTAAAGTCAATACTTCTTGTGGCACTTTGTTGACCTCTAGTGGTTAAAAGCAGTACTGTAAAACAAAAAAGCTACGCCCATGATTTACGTCGCCCGACCTAACAACCAATCGTATTACATAAATTGAACACGTGAGGTGGATTACACCAATAGACAACGTTACTTTTAGTTGCTTAGCAACGCGCAGCGCGGCTTGTCCGGAAGAGGGAACGAAAAACAACACGCATTAAGCGGCTTTAATTTTGATGATAAATTATTTGTTAGTTTGAATAAAATTTAATTTTTTTTTACTACGAATAAAATAATATTTGCGCAATGGTGAAATTACGAGCGAGGTGTATTCTGGTCGGTAAGGACAATTTGTTTGGAAACAGACTAGCTAGTTAGCAACTTTTCTCTTTATAACGAACTAATTTTTATTATATATTATTTATTAATTATTTTTATTGTAGTTTTCTTTTTATTTTTAAGTGCCTATTTGTCCCTATTTTTTGCTTAAGATCGAGATTAGAATGGTGGTGGTGGCAGATCAGTGGTTGAGGTCTTGCCAATTGGAAGAACGCGGGTTCCATGTTGCAGCTGTTGGGCCCCTGAGCAAGGCCCCTATCCCTTAATTGCTTAGCTGTATGAATAGAGTAAACAGAAGTTACTCTGGATAAGGGCGTGTAAATAATGTGTTCTGTTAAGGGAAAATAATCAAACGACAGGGTGGGATGATGTGGCCCGAGAACCCAAAAAGTATTTTTTTTTTTTCATCTAACTAAGCCGTTAAAGTTAAGGGCCTTGTTTAGGGGCCCCAGCTCTGGCAGCTTGGCGGTGCTGGGAATCAAACCTACCGGCTTCTTCTTCTGCATCAGCAGTTCAACCCCTTCATCACTAATCTGCAACTTTTCCTAAATAAAAGATGAGGCGTTTGCACTAAACAATAAAATTAATAATTCCTCGTTAAATTGCATCCAAAGATGGAAGAAAGTGTTAGGGCAGGAGTGGCCATTCTCGGGTCCTGGAGAGCCTGTGATGTCCTGCAGGGTTTAGCTCCAACCCTTATCAAACACACCTGAAACCAACTAATCAAGATCTTGCTAGGTACACTTGAAACTTACAGGTAGATTTGTGTTAAGGCAAGTTGGAGCTAAACCCGGAGCTAAATACCTCCAGGACTGAGATTGCCCACCCCTGTGTTTGGGGGTTCGGAACACCACATGGGCCAAGAATTTATTATTGGGTGAACTATTACATTAAAAGAAAATCTTTATTATTATTATTATTATTATTATTATCAAATATAGACCTGATATGAGTTTAAAACATGTAATTAACCCTTCCCTGCTCTAGGGGCGCTGTATCATAGCTGAGCCTGCTGCACTTTGACCTCAATTTACAAAGGACGGTAAGTTCACCAGTTCATCATTAGTGTGTTGACTTTGTGTTTGTTTGTGTGTGTGTTTGTGTGTAGGAGATGCAGCAGTAGGAAAGAGTGTCTTGTCTCAGGTGACCTGCAGCGATGGTTCCCAACTCCAAAAGAACTACAGCATGGTGAGAACATTCTCAGTCATTGGGCTAATTTACTGACACTATAATATTTCACTAACAATGAGAGGCATGTGTTCGGACATACTACCCGCCAAGCATACTCAATTTCACCGACTATACAGTATGGAAGGATGTGATTTCGGGCGGAACCATAATGTTTTAGAAACAGGGTGGATCTCCCAGAGAAAAGGTTTTTTTTTTACCCCTTCCTGTTAAATCCAGCCTGTTTTTTAAAAGATTATGGTTCCGTCCAAAAATTGCATACTTGCATACTATAAAGTATAAAGGAATTGAGTATGCGAGGCGAGTAGTAAGTCAGAATACATGCATCTAGTGTAGCACGGTAAAGAAAACTTAAGCTGAACTGAGCTTGGTGATGATATGTAGCTATGGACGTATGACATGTAGCTATGGACGTATGATATGTAGCTATGGACGTATGATATGTAGCTACGGACGTATGATATGTAGCTACGGACGTATGATATGTAGCTACGGACGTATGATATGTAGTTACGGATGTATAATAAGTAGCAATGTACATATGACATGTAACAATGGACGTATGATATGTAGCTATGGACTTATAATATGTAGCAATGTACATATGATATGTAGCTATGGACGTATGATATGTAGCTATGTACGTATGATATGTAGCTATGGACGTATGATATGTAGCTATGGACGTATGATATGTAGCTACGTACATATGATATGTAGCTACGGACGTATGATATGTAGCTACGGACGTATAATAATAGTACGGACTAATGTACTCGTATATGATATGTAGCTACGGACGTATGATATGTAGCTATGGTAGTATATACGACGGATATGATATGTAGCACGGAACGTATGATATGATATTGCTACGGACTACTACGATATGATAGTAGCTACGGACGATATATGATAGTAGCTACGGACGTATTATATACGGAAAGTATGATATGTAGCTACGGACGTATATTATATGTAGCTACATATGTATACGGACGTATGTATATGTAGCTACGGACGTATGATATGTAGCTACGGACGTATGATATGTAGCTATAAATATAGCGGACGTATGATATGATATGTAGCTACGTAGACGTATATGATATGTAGCTATGGAGTATATGTACTACGGACGTATGATATGTAGCTACGAACGTATGATATGTAGCTACGGACGTATGATATGTAGCTACGGACGTATGATATGTAGCTACGGACGTATGATATGTAGCTACGGACGTATGATATGTAGCTATGATATTGTAGTCGGACGTATATGATGTAGTATGATATGTAGCGGACTACGGACTATGATAGTAGACGGACTATGATATGTAGCTACGGACGTATGATATGTAGCTACGGACGTATGATATGTAGCGACGGACGTATGATATGTAGCTACGGACGTATGATATGTAGCTACGGACGTATGATATGTAGCTACGAACATATGATATGTAGCTGTGGATGTATGATATGTAGCTACGGACGTATTATATGTAGCTATGGACGTATGATATGTAGCTATGTACATATGATATGTAGCTTTGGACGTATGATATGTAGCTAGGTATGTATGATATGTAGCTACGTATGTATGATATGTAGCTATGGACGTATAATATATAGCTATGTACATATGATATGTAGCTATGTACGTAATTACGCCAGACAACGAGAAGACCATAAAGTATTTTCTGTCCTTTCGTCCCTTCTTGCAGTTTGTGACTCAACCCGATTAATCGGACCAGGGTCTCTTTACTAACCCGTTTTAGTAGATCTAATGACTTAGAAAGTCGATTGAGTTCTATCGAATGGACGTGCAGTGATTTGAATACAGAAGAGAGGGACACCGAGACGCTGTCGCACCCAACCGCCTGCATCAGCATGCTGCACGGCTACAGGTGACAGGAACGTCAATAATTTATACAACCACTGCAGTAATTGGGTGCCGCGTGCGCGCGTGGGCGTGCGTGCGTACGTGTGTGTGTGTGTGTGTGTGTGTGTGTGTGAGGTAGTAGTATTGGAAAGAGATTTGCAGGCATGGGTACAATGCCAACGTGCTCAGCATGATAAAGGTAGAGAATTGTGTTCCAATGAGAGAGAGAGAGAGAGAGAGAGGACGCTTATACAGGTCAAACGGGTGAGTCGGACAACACTAAAGACTATTAAATATGACACATGCAGAGCGATCGATTGATCGACGGACAGCACACAGACAGGATTTGAAGGGCATGCCGTAAACGATGGCAGTCATGGAAAATGTCGGCGGGCTTGTTAGCGAGGCTGGAATAGGGCGTGTTTGAGAACAACGAGCTCTCATTGGCATTCCGGTGTGTGTGTGTGTGTGTGTGTGTGCAGTCGTTACCTCTGCCAGCCGGCACATCTTTCCAGGATCGCGGAATCAAAAACAGGATGTTAATAAGACCAGGTCAGCTAAACCAATTACGTCAAACAACTTCAATAAGCCGAAACATCATATAATATTAATAAATAATAGTATTTTAAATAAAATTAAAAAACTGTGATTTTTATATATTTTATGTATAAAGGTTAAGGGCCTTGCTCAGGAGCCTAGCAGAGGTAACTTGGTGGTGCTGGGAATCGAGCCCCGGTTATCCAATTAGCAGTCCAACACCTTAACCACTGTGCTACCACTTCCCTCCTAGTTTTCCTTTAGTGTTAAAATAAATCCAGAGGCTTTTACGTACCGATCCACCAATTTTTAAAGACACAATTCCCCATTTACAAACCCCCACCAACCGCGTCCTGTGGTCTGTAACTCACCAGGCTAAAGGATGATTAACACAATAGTACCTAAAAAAGTCCAAATAAGCACCCACGTGTAATAAGTTGGCCAGTTGGTACACACACTCTGGGTCTATACAAGGTTGGTGTACCCAATGTGTCCAAATGTGTGTGTGTGTGCGTGTTCTACAGACTGCTGGTGTGGAGCTGCTGGTGAAGCCAGTGAACATTCCAGAAACTAGTGACAGTGTGGTGAGACTTCCTTATATATTTATTAATTCACTTATTCATACAAGGAAGCACACACTAATTTACTCGTTTATTTACTCACCAATTCATTTATCCACACTCACTCACTCACTCACTCACTCACTAATTTTTTCAGTTTGTTTGCAAATTAATTGAATTTTATTTTATATTAAACACTCAAATGTTTACCCGCTTACCCATTCCTTTATTTATTCATTCATTCATTCATTCATTCACTTACCCTCACCTACTTCCTCACGTTTATTCATTATTTCATTTATTTCATTAACTTCACTCCCCTCACTCACTCATTTATACTATAACTCCTTTAGATGAATGCATGCTTACTTAATTATTCATTCATTTTTCATGTAAGGTCTCGGTCATATACTCAGATTGTCTTGTTTCCTGTCAGGAGCTGTATATCTTTGACTCTGCAGGACGAGAGACTTTTGTGGAGGCGTGTGAGAAAATGGTAATTTAAACTTTTTTTTTTTTTTTTTTTTTTTTTTTTTTTTTTTTTTAAAGTAGCCTTAAGTACTTTAGGAAATAAACACTGTTTCTTGTTGTTAATATTATCCATGTGCAAGTTTGCGCTGTTGTGACGACATAAGTCGCCTGACCACCTGATCAACATGGCGGATTACTCACATAAATATCATATAAAAGACATACTGTACCTTTTGTATTGTTTAGAAAATTTTTACTAATTATTTAAAAAGAGGTACATATTTTACAGAGTTTGCGCTTTCGCACATAGCCCCGATTTCTCTCTCTCTCTCGCTCTCTCTGCTTATCTAACGCAAATTCTTTTGGATTATTTGCTTTACTTTGTTATATAAATAATCACTATAAAATGGACAGAGTCTTCATTTAGACACTTCTTATCACTCGGATATCAGAAGTGTAGCTTTGTGTCATGGACTTGCATAAGAACCTCGACGGAGTGGCTTGTGCGAATGCGGTGTGGGTGTGATGTGTCTCAAACACTGATTGCTGCCCAGTGCAGCAGTTTCATGTTCTCTCTGCTCTAGTACACCTGATTAAACTCCAAAAAGAGCCGGTAATTAGTCGGCGTGTTAAAGCAGAAAAAAACAGCAAATTGCACAGGGCTTTGGGTCGACAGAAACTCTCGTTCTAAAACCACTAATTTAAGAAACCTCTAAAAATTGAAATCTAGCGGGGGGGGGGGGGGGGGGGGGGGTGGGGGGGGGTGGGGGGGGGGGGGGGGGGGTTGGCAAGAGCAGAGCCTTTTCCCATGCCATAATAAATTCCCTGGTCCTATTAGTTAAGAGCTTTACTCGCTTTCTCCGCCGGACTAATTGAGCTCCAGGATGCTCAGTGTGTGTGTGTGTGTGTGTGTGTGTGTGTGTGTGTGTGTGTGTGTGTGTGTGTGTGTGTGTGTGTGTGGTGTGTGTGTGTGTGTGTGTGTGTGTGTGTGTGTGTGTGTGTGTGTGTGTGTGTGTGTCCAAAACTGATGCTGTACTGTTTTTATTTACAGGCAGTGTTTACATATGTTTTCTGATATAGTGGGGGCAGCCATCAGTGGTGTGTGTGGTGTTTGAGATCAGCAGTCTGGACTCCTTTAAAAGTTGCAGCCGCTGGTTAGAAAGAGTTCGAGCTCATGGCAACGGACTGCAGTTACCAGGTCAGAAAAACAACTTGCCTAAAACACACACACACACACACACACACACACACATCCTGTACAGTTTTAAAAAAAGATACCACAGTCGTTTACTGGACAAATAAATATGTTTTTTGAATTGGTGCCTTTATCAATTATCTCAGACCTGCTTTAGAAACATTCTATTATGTTTTAAAGTTTATTTTTAATTTCAGTTTATATTCACATTTTATACTGATGACTAATGAGTTAAATAGTCAAAAAGTAGACAAAAAAAAGTTTCTAAGACGAGACTGGTGTCAGACAGACAGTGCGTTTGAGACTGTGCCTAAACTGACAGTTACTGAGTGTCTTTGTGTTAAAGGTGTGTTAGTAGGGAATAAGTCAGACCTGGCATCGAGGAGAGAAGTGGAAACATCCGTAGCACAGGATTGGGCACAGGAACAAGGACTTCAGTACCATGAGACCTCCGCTGTGAGTGGTTTCTGATCCACATCATGACTTCTCATTCATCATTTATACTAAACCTGAACACTTCAGTGACAACTAAAATTTTATAACCACTGTGTGTTTATACTGCAGAAGGAAATGGAGAACTGTGATGCCCCCTTTTTGAGTTTAGCCCAAGACTTTTATGCTCTGTACCAGGATCGCAGGCAAATGATCCAGAAGCTCGGATAGGGCAGCACAAAGACCTCTTAAAGCTCATGTGTGTATGTTTAATTCAATTGTCCACAACATCTGTGGATAACAGATCGATCATATGTTACTTTGAATGGACTATTGCAGTCCATTCTGGTCAGTTTAAATCCAACCTTTCATTAGTTCCTTGCTGTATCCCACAAGGTTCAGTATTAGGACCCTTTATTTTTTTAAAGAAAAACGCCAGACGTTAGACGTTTAGACGTTATAACCACACCCTAATTTATGAGCATACAGTTGTCTTGAAAGGCATTGTATGCTAAAGAAGTCCAGTTATTTTTTACTCGATCTAAGGGGGTCCAAATGTGGGCCAGCATTACAATGCATTTATTTCATTCGGTTTGCCTTGTTTTCATTTGAATATCTCAAGTGGTTTGCTAACAATTCTGACCTCAATCTTTACTGAACACCTTTGGGATTATTTCAAATGCCAACATGCAACACTCCTCCTCCATGCCTAGTCATTTAGTTGCCAAATAAGATGAAAAAAACATGCTATGCTCCCTGAAGAAAAAGGCATGGGCTAAATCGAAAAAGAGATGAACATACATATAGGATTGATAACCAGATGTTGCCGGATAAAGTTCTGTAGCCAATTATTGTATCTACTATCTTCCTAAGCTTCTTTCTTTGTATGGTATGTATGGTTTAAACCTTCATTTCCATGGCACTAATTTATCAGTGTATCTCAGCATGAGACCTTTAGCTGTCAGCCCTTTTTCTGCCTACAGCAAAGCAAAAGCTGGATGATTTCAAATTTATTTCTGACTAAACAATGACAAGACAAGAAATGGCAAGAATTTTCTCTGCAATAGGAGTAGTAACTCTTTCTACTGTTGTCAGTCACGTATAAACTCAAAAATAAAATCTTAACAATATTACTGCTTTCTCTGACCCAGTCTTAGCCTTCAGAATGTACAAAGTTGCTTCTTACATTACATAGTTTATTACTGTAATAAAACTATTTCCCCTTCAGATTTCTTAGTCATGTAGAAGTGGGTATCAAAAAGTTTTCAGACATGCCAACAGATGGCAGCACAAGGCTACATGCACAGTATTGATCTGCCATCTGTTGGTGTGTCGCAAAATCGTAGAGATATCTGTATTTCTTATCACATGAAAATTATCTACCTCTATACAATAATCTTATTAACTTAGCTTATACACATAATTTTCTTTCAGCTGGCCACCTCATTTACTTAGGACCTAAGAATATTTTTATAATATTATAATTATATACTGATAATATATATTCTGATAATATAGATACAATATCCATCCATCCATAATTTTTTTTGCTATACGCAAAATAGTTTCTTTACCTTTGATAAACCCTGGCAGGGGTTGAAATATGCATTTTTATTGTTTTGTTGTGATGCACCGCACCAGCTCGACGCCCAATTTGTGGCATATCAGTTTTAGTGAGGATCATACTGCCTTTGCCCTTTCTTCAGAGCCCTCAAACTCACAACTGAATTTTAGCCAAAGGCTAAATTCCACTAAGCAAAACAGGGTTTCAGCAAGGCAATGGCCCTGTTGTCTCCTTTCCTGTCATCGGCGTGACGAGACGGATGTATTAAGAAATGGCGTGGCGCTTGAATGAAATGTACACATCTTTCTCAGGGTCGTCGTGACGCAGATTTGGCCAGAGATAAATGAAATAAAGAGGCTTTAACATCGTGTAACGCACGCACTAAAGAGCAGACACAAAGCCAACGTCCTTGATGTGTGCTTGTGGCTCTGCAGCATTTGGAAAAAAAAAAAAAAAACCTGTACGTGTGCAGATGCGTACGCTTCAGAGCACATCTATGCCAGACTAATCTAATTTCACGCGCTGTATTAACGTGGCCGTACGCATGCTTCTAAGAACCCGAGATTACGAGATCCATCAGACACGTAGAGAGCCGAGAAATCTAAAATGGCTTTACACCATGTTAACCCGAAGGACAATGGCTGCAATTTTAATCTTTACAATATTGCGGAAGTGTATTTGATTTAATTCTTCATGAATAAAACATTGAATAAAAGAGTTGGTATTAAAGCCGTGCTTGTCTTATAAAACATATCGGAGTGAATTCATTAAACTGCAAACGAGGTGGGTAGAGAATCCCACCCCCTATTTAAATACAACAACTTATATAAATAATTACTTAACAGTAAAAGTATTAATGTATAAAGTGACTTGAGCAAGAGAGTAATAATATAGGGAATAATTAGATTACTCAAATAGTGAGTTATTACTTACTTTGGATCTGATTGAATAAAGGGCAAAATCTGGTACCTCCAGACGCCCTTTTCCAGAGAGACTTACATTATTCCCTGTTATACAACTTTGCAATTGGGGGTTAAGGGCCTCGCTCAGGGTCCCAGCAGTGGTGGCTGGGTGATGCTGGGAATCGAACCCAGGTCTTCAAGTTGGTAGTCCAACACCTTAACCACTGCACATACCACTTCTCTCTATGCATTGCATTTGGCAGTAAGTCGCCCTTATCCAGAGCGACGTACATCTTATTTGTACAGCTGAGCAGTTAAGGGTTGGGGGCCTTGCTCGAAGGCCCAGCAGTGCCAGCTTGAGCTTGGTATTACTGGAAATTGAACCCATGACACCTTAACTACTTCTAGCAACAATGATGGGACCAGGTCCATATTAAAGACTGTAATTTTTTTGGGTTGGCCTTTTTTTTGAAACTTAAGGGTGTTGGTCAGGTGACCACATTCCCGTTGAGCATACAGTATGTGTCAAATTCCACCAAAATCAGCTTCCTGCTTTACATTTACAGCATTTGGCAGACGCCCTTTTCCAGAGCAACTAACATTTATCTCATTTATACAACTAAGCAATCGGGGGTTGAGGGCCTTGCTCAGGGGTTGTGGTGGCTTGGTGGAGCTGGGAATCAAACCCACAATCCTTAGGTTGGTAGTCCAACACCTATGAGCCACCACTTCCCCCAAGAACAGAATGGATTAGAAATTCTAAGTTTATATTCTATAAATTGGTCTTATTAAAGGATTATGTGGTGTTTTAATGATTCAGTTAAAGTGATTAAAAATAATTATGGAATTATTAGGTTGATTTTATTTTTCTCCAGTTCAGAGCATCTGATGTTAATGTGCAAGTAATTGTTAATAAGAACATCTGTACATCATGTACCGGTAGCCGATTTTTCACCATTACAAACATCTGTCTGCTTCCTCGAAGAACATGCACCCTGATGTTCTTGTCGGTTCTGCAGTCATCGTAAAGATGAACAAAACATTTATGATTCGATAGATTTAGGATCCTCCTATCAGATCGCAAGTCTTCGCGGTATACAATTTTTTTTTTCTCTTTATTACTTGTGATGTAAAAGTGTATATGCTCTACGCTATGTGTGTATGTGTGTGTGTGTTTGTTGGCTCATGTCCATGTTGTGCTATAGTAAAATTTTGTACAGTAGCCAGGAGCCCTGCTGGGGCTGAGATTTAAAGGGGGTGGCATTTATAGGCCAGGATGACCCAGTGGAACCTAACACACACATACCCAAACAGAAAACTGAAGACTCACCACAAACACACACTCCCAAGTCCAGTATTAGAAGGCGTATCCCATCTGTGATCTGCCAGACAGACACGGGGAAAAGAGAGTCCCACTACAGGGAAGCGCCAGCCCAAGTGTGTGTGTGGTTGTGTGTGAAAGAGAAGGAGATAAAAATCAAGTAGAGAAATATAGAGTACCACTATTGCTTCAACCTCAGCGATAAAAGTGGGATTAAAAGTAATCGGTTAAAGTTTTGTACTAATTATCAGAAGGTTTTGAGGTCTAATTCTAGTATTTTTCAGAAAGCCCTCGATCGAAGCTCTTTAAACAAAATAGCTTAGCTATGTGCTTGGATTGGTACCATCATCTCTCAGGACTACCAACAAACTATTATTGTTCCTGTGTCCACCAATGACTGTACTATACCAAAAGTATCGGAATGACATCACCAATTGTTTTTTGTTGTTTTTTTCTTGAAGCCTGAAGACATTTGGTTTTGAGATCAAAGTAGGAATACGGGAATGTAGAACTAAATTTATGCTCATTGCAATTTAAACATTGCAAGCGCAACCAGATACATCTGTCACATGTAGGGTTGCAATTTTTGGTAAATTTCTTGTTCTTGGTAAATTTTCCTTGAAAACTTCATCTTGGAAATTTTGAAAATATATTTCAAGTTGAAAACCTGACAGGAATTTATGTAAACGTATTGGAATTTCTTTAGAATTATTTCGAAATTTAGGGAAATGTATAGAAACTGTATATACAAACAATTATAAACATTTCTGTCATGCGAACATATTTTAAAAATAGCGATATGGGTGTGTGTTCTGGAGGAATGCACAGTGTATGCAGATGTGTGGCGTCGAAGTTCCTAGTTTATTCGCATTAATTCATGTAATTTCCCATTAAATTTCTGGTATGTTCTAATATTCAAAGGTTTAAACTAAAATATCAGGGCATAAAAAAAGTATGAATTATTTTACCCACATCTATTTAGTGTGTATCGATCGCTGTTCTAATATTTCAAACACGGGGTGTGTTGGGGGTGTAGGAAAGGGCAATTGTATATGCTTAAAGCAACCCTTAGGCTAGACTCGTATCACTTGATCCCTGAATTGATACCTGACTGTTTTGTTGAATAAAATTATGTCCTGAACAAAGCAGTATGTCTCATCTTGGCAAAATTTGGATTTAATTTCTCATTTGAAGCCTCCAAAAGATGTAAAGTTCTAATCCACATCCGGGTTTTATCCTTGGTGCAATAGAAGTAACAGAATTAATGACCAAAAACTTGTTCGGATCCCCCGGTTTTCCAGACACTCTCGGAGATTTTCGGAGACTGTTTGGAATTTCTCAGCTACAGTATGGGCTCGTATATCTGATATGAAAAGTGTCTGCCAAAACGCTCAAGCGTTTTATTTTGGGTAAACAAATCAATCTGCCCATAGTTTCATATTCACTCTTAATACTCGTACTAAAACCTGACTCCATGTTGTACCTTGGGCTATAGTTTCACATATGTGGGGGTATTTCAATTTTTATCGAAGGTATGACGGTAATAAATGCCATACTGACGTGTTATAAATGATATAAATTGTCGCGATGAATCAACCCTTGCGAGATGCTTCCTGATTCCTGATTGCTGCAGTGCCGTCGCGTTCTTTTTCCTCGTCTTCTTTCTATATGCCATAAGAGCATGGACTGCAGCAGTGGTCGGCTATTACAAGAGCATTAGTATTCTGCACGCACACACGCACACACACATACTCAGACACACAACAAACTCAATGGCCTTTCTGCACCTTTTGCTCATAATGTCCAACAGAGGGAGCAAAAGCTTACCTATAAGCTCACTGGCGGCTTTCCTTTCGCTCACCACGAGCGTTTAATTTCACATGGAGCTCTCTCATCAGGGTTTGGAATAATGTTCTTCTTTTTCTTCTTCTTGTTAACTTAAGAACCAGAAGTGAGACATATCTGGTAGGGTGGTAAAAGCACCCTAGTCATTGTATACCTAAAAGTTTTCAATCATTGAGGTCATTTTGTGTGTCCACTAGTCAAGGTCCTTCAAGGCCATTGCTTGGATGTCCAATCACGATCTCTTTGTACTTAATTTGACAGACGCCCTTAACTACACTAACTTACACTTATACTCTTATTAATCCAACTGAGCACTCAAGGGGAGTTAAGAACTTTGCTCAGGGGCCCAACAATGGCAGGCTGATGGTGGTGCTGGGAATTAATCCCATCTTCCGTTTAGCAGTCCAACACCTTAACCACTGAGTACTGGAACCCTTCACATATTCCATGACTGTATCATCTTCAGCATCTGATACCTTTCTGTGTTTTTAAAGAAACCAATTATAACATTTACTTTTCTACGGAATTTGGCAGACGTTTTTATCCAGAGCGATAATATACAACTGCACTAACAGGGGGTTAAGGGTCTTGTTCAGGGGCCCAACAGTGGCAAATTTGTGGTGCTGCGATTCGAACCTTTATCTTCCAATTAGCAGTTTAACACCTTGACCACTGTGCTACCACTTCCCACAGTCCCACAGTTCTCACTTCCCAATTCATGGTATTCCGGTTTCTATTCCGAACTACGATATTTGTTGGATGTGTTTATGAGTCTTCTAGCTGTGTGTATGAAGTGGTGAGCCAGATCAATCAATCAATCTATCCAGATTTTGGGAAAATATCAATGTTTCGATGCAACATTTAGGTAATAGTTATAGGACTGTAAAGATTTTTTTTGTGCCCACGGTGGCGGGGGACCCAGTTATGCAAGGTGTTTTTTTTTTTTTTATGGAGTATTAACTCACCTTTTCCATCATGCAGTCTCTCTGCAGTGTCAGCATCTGCAACAGATACTTCATAAGAAACTTTCACGCTGCCGAGAAACAGAATCAATCATGTACCCGCGGAGTAAGCTGTCAATCATAATAAACAATGTTTGTTTTTCTTTTATTTATTTAATTATTTTTTTACAAATCCGACACTATATTTCTCAACGCAATAATTCGCAGCCAACTCGGCAACAGTTTTATGTTTGCTGATGAATGCCTGGCTCACGTCAAGAATCCAAAAATATACTCGATTGAGAATATGAAAACGGTTCATATTCATTTTTTTTGTCGTGTGTGTTTTTAGTTTTTTTTTAGGCTTGCGGCTTGTCAGACATTATGAGTGAACGTTTTCTAATTTTACACTTCCCATTTACCCCTCTCGGATTCACTAGACCACAGGGAAGCAGGCGCAATCTGAGCGTGCTCAATCTCTCTCTCTCGCGCTCTCGCTCGCTCTCTATTCACTTTTCCTCACTCGCTTTCACCCGTTGTGCGGATCAAAGCCCCTGAAGTGTCTCCCTGCGGGGCGGTGTGATCAACCATGAGGGCACACACACACATATACACTGCCTAACAGCCCATATGGTAAATCACTGTTAATAATAGATCGTTTTTTAAGAATGCCTACACCTGACAAGCTGTGGCATCGAAGTCCACCGACCTGTGCTTGACCTGCTCTCGATTTCACCTACTGAGACTCATCAAGACATCTAGATCACACAGTTTCACTGCAGGCTAAAGTGCGGAGGGATCTGATTATGTCAAACTTCTGTCTGACTGCTCTTTAGTCTTAACCAAAGAAACTGCACAGCCATGTTTCCGACTTGTGCACAACTGGCATTTAATGGCCTTGGGGGAAGATATTAAACTGACTTTTAAAGGATAATAACTATGTTATAACAACCTAATAGTTGTTACAACATCTACAATATATTGACAAATGTATTGGGACACATGACCATCACATGCATATGTGGATCTTATTTCTCTTATTTTTATAACAACCTTCATATATCAAGAAAATGCTTTGATGTGAGGAGGTCTGGGGTTTAGTCGCTGTTCCAGTTCATCCTGGTGGGGTTGAGTCAGAATCAGGCCTCTGTGCAAGACGCTTGAGTTCTTCCACACCAATCAGAACACAGAATATCTTCATTGAGCTCAGGGGCTTTGTGCACATGGGCATTGTACATCTACATCTTTACATCTACAGCAGTTAGCAGATGCTCTCATTTATACAACTGAGCAATATGGGTCTAAGGGCCTTGCCCCGCAGTGGCAACTTGGTGGTGCTGGGAATCAAACCCAGAATCTTATGGTTAGAATGTCCAACACCTTAACCACTGCGCTACCACTTCCCACACATTGCCATGTCATAGTTTTAGTCAAGGAAAATCTTAATGTACTTCATGCATGTACAGTAATACATTTACAGCATTTGGCTGATTGCTTTATCCTATGCAACTTACATTCATTTCGTTTGTACGGCTAAAGCGACTTATATTTATCTCATTTGCTCAGCGGCCCATCAATGGCAGCTTGGTGGTACTTGGAATTAACCCTATTGATCTCTGTGTAACTCAACCATTAAGCTACCACTTGCATATAAAGACATTCTAGACAGTGTTATTGATGTGCTAGTAAAGTGTCCACAAATGTTTGGTCATATCTCGAAGTTAAGAGGATAATACCGGTTAGGAGATGCTCATAGCTTTGAGTTTGACACTCTGACACTTAAACTGACACTCTGACACGGCCATTTTATATCGTTGTCATCTCTGCTTTTTGAACCATATCTTACATGTGTGTGTTGTTACATAAGTGCCTTTGCTTATGCAACCATTGCACAGTGGCTCTTTTTGGCTTCAGAGAAGCCAGGACAATGTAACCCGTCTACAGCTACACTGTAAGTGGTGTAGGGCATCAGCAAAGACCACTTTTGGACAAAACTAGCTCGCTGTTTACAAACAAAACATCTATTTCTTCTTTTTTTCCATCTAGTGAGTCACAATAAAATCCATTCCCCAATTCGTTTGTTTCCATGACGACTTTATTGACTTTTGATTTGTTCTCATTTTTTGTTTTTTTTCCATCCTTATCTTGCGTCAGGGAAGTCTATCTGTGGTTTATTAACATATATATTCATATATTCATATATAATTAATACATATATTAACTTATAAGTTGTGGCCAGGATACAGGCTTTGTCTTTTTTTGCCTTGGGTACACCTTTGGCCACAACGCTTCACAGTATTAATGCGCAAAAGAATGAGATGGGTACATACAGGAAGTAAAGAAGGAGGTGGGCGGGGCAGAGGGGGCGGAGTCACAGGTCTGAAGACCGAGAAGAGAGTTGAAAAAATAGAAAACTTTGCTCACAATGCTCATCGTCAACTATACCCATGTCCTGTCTTTCACCTGTGTATGTCACCTCTGTCTCTCTTCCTATTTTTCTACTTCTTTCCATTATTCACTCCTCTTTTTTGAAACATGGTTTAAAACTTGTTAAATTACGGTAGATGGGAAAATCATGCATTTTCTTTATCTCTTTTTATGGACATTTTTTACTTTTTCACTTTTTTTTCAACATGGAAACTTATCATAGTCATCTTCATTGTTGTAAATAGCTCACAACTCAGAGAGCTCTTGTATCCCCAGTCCTTGTACCCTTATGTTCTGGTTCTTTACTCTTTTTCCCACTACTTTGTTCCCTGTCTCTCTTTTTTCTGGCCTATATTCAGTCACTTTCCCTCCCTGCCAGTGATGGTCTCTGTGGTGCTCATACAGGCGTAGTGCGACGGTTGGCAGCATTGCTGTGTGAGTCCTTTGCGTCTTTCTGGATACAGTTGTGAACTTGCAGGAAGTTATGGTCCCTCTCCGAGTTGTAGGTGGCTGGGGGCGTGGCTTTCAACGTATCTCCTCCACCACGGCTTAGAGTGTACATGGAGATGTCAGTGGAAGGCAAGGCCCCAAAGCCTTTGAGGCCCAGCGGAGAAGTGTCACGTGACTGTGAGGGTTCTGTGGAGCGGCTGGAGGAGCGTGAGCGGCGCCTATAACGGTAGCGGTAGCTGGGGATGCGTGTAATGGCCGAGCCATGCAGGTAGTCTGCATTTCCAGTGGCAATGCTTCTTCCAGCCCGAGCACTGGCGGCTCGGAGTTCACGATGCCGGTCGATAAACATGTGCACTGCCAGGACACCCACCATCTCTGCCATGATGAAGGACAGCGCACCAAAGTAGAAGCTCCAGCCATACGAATAGCTGTTCTTTTTTGAGTCGCTTTTTGTAGGGTCACCGGCATTCGCTGATATGTAGACAATCATGCCAATGATGTTGCTCAAACCTGACAGACAGACAGAAAGAGAGACACACGAGTCTTTGTTACAGGAGGCTAGAACTAAAGCATTACAGCAGTACAAAACTGCGGTCTGATTGGTTACAGTGGTATTGATGGTGGAAAAAACCCTGTTTGGTTACTTTGGCATAAGGGCTAGAACTGCAGCCCGATTGGTTACAGGTACTAGGGCAGGAAATGCAGTGGAGGGTAGAACTGTTGCCACGCTGGCTACATTAGCTCTGGGATGTCAATTCAAATTATGTGCCTGACATATAATCACTGACATATAATTTTAAAATAAATTTATAGTCAACAAAATATGATAACCTAACTTTGCCTACAAATTGGCATATATGTCCTTCTACCAGGTTTGAGAAAAAAAAAGAATCACAGCTGAAGGCTTTGCAAACACAGCAGCATGAAAAGAATCAGTCACTTTTTTAAAGCCTCAATTATTTTCTCTTGCGAGTACTTAAGCTTTTGTAATTACCAAAGTACGCACTCCTACTAAAATACTACAGATCCTTCAGAGGTTTTTCAAATTCCTTATGCTCCTTATTTTAGCTTCGTCTGCATGGTGGTTGGTTCAGCAATTTGGCAAATAATCAGACAGTTTCAGGTTGGCTTATTTAGGGAACTAGAGCTTCTTTCTGAGAGTTGTCATTCTGTCCTTGAACAAGGTTGGCACAGGATATGATTGCTGTTAGCTCTGGCTTTTGCCCTCGGCACGTACACTAATATAAGACCTTATGTCCATGTTTACACATTAGTAGCTCACATAACAAGCATTTGGCAAATAAAGACTCACATTTTGTGGGCCTTAAGCAAAAAAACAGGATCTGATAATGCCGCAGGGGTTGGGAAAGGAAAAATGCACTGTTGGCTGATTGGCTTATTCTGACCAAAGAGATTGCAATTCTGCCCATTTGGATTCTACTGGCTCTCGATACATACAGTAGGTGAAAAATCATGTCATTACATAGCAAAAGTAACCTTTACTTTAGTGATGTAGTCCTAACAAGTGGTGCACTATTTCCGCATCCCAAAACCTCAACAGTTTTAACAAAAGTTTGCTTGATACAGTCAAGGAGGACAGCAACACAACAGTAGAATAGGGGCGTCTTAATAAGTAAAATAAGTGGATAGAGGAGATACGCTTATGTTAATCATCAGAAGTCGTAAAAATGCAAAAAGCCTGGGGGAAAAAAGATGCGTATGAATGGCCTAGACTATACCACTGCTCTACTTCTAGCAAATGTAGCTCTGATGTATGCCCACATTTATAGAAAAGCTTTGCCCATTATACAACTATAAAAGGCCAACAATAATATACCTCAAGGGCAGCCAAAATGTAATGTTTAATGTCAGTAGACTGGGAGACTGGAAGTTGGGTTGCAGTCGGTTGTCAGGAAAGATAGACTGCAGGGACTTACAAAGACAGTGCTTAACAATACTGGCTGCAGTTCCTGCTTCCTGTGCCATGGTAACAATCAGATAGTGGTTCCTTTGCCTTTTCTAGTGCTTCTTCAACCAGTCAAGACTATAGATCCTATAACCAGCAGGACTGGATCCTTGGTGCCATTGTGATTAATTAACCTGCACTTCCGGGTCCTTATGTTAATAAAACTAAAGTGACTGGTCTCTGCCACTAAACCAATCAGGCTCCAGTTCCTGCCTTTTACTACCATTGCAACTACCAAACCACTTTCTTTCCCCAATACCACTGCAACCAATCATGCTGCAGATTCTAATCAAATTGCCACTGTAAACAATTGTACGGTAGTTCCTATCACAAGTGCTATTATAACGCATTAGCCTGCATGTCCTGCCTCTTATGCTAAGGTGACTATAGTTTCCCCCCTTTCTGCCTTTAAACCATTCAGGCTGCCGTTCCTGCTTTTACTACCACTTCAATTAATCAAACTGCAGTTTCTTTCCCTAGTGCCATTCAAGTCAATCATACTGCATATCCTAAGCTTTTTTCCAATCTAACCAATTAGATTGTTTCTATCCTCAGTGCTATTGTAACTAACTGGACTGTAGTTCCCATTCCGAGTGCCTGCTCCTTCTGCCACTAAACCAATCTAACTACAGCTCCTTGCCCCAAAAGTCTTTAAAAAAACGTTGTACACAGAACATGTCTTGTTTTGGCACTTACCTGCAGACACGAAGAGAATCCCTGCACTGAGGATAATGTTGTGACGGGACTTGTAGAACTCACTGGCCGCAATACACAGTCCTCCCATGAACAGTAGAATCACACTAAGGATGGGGAATATACTAGATGCCCTCACCGCACCTGTGTAAACACACAAATGCACCATTGTACAAATTACGGGTATTAATTTTTCCGTTCCCAATGTTCATGTCATTCTCTAGTATCTATTTGTATCAGTGCTGCATGACATTATACATACTTTCCTTATTAAGACACACATACACATATGTACATTTGCTCACATCCAGGTATATACACACACATACAACGTCTCAGCACTTTGTCAGACTTTTAAAGTGCTGACGATAAAGGGAACACAAACTTGTGAGACCAAACACACCCACCCCTCCATCGCCTTCCTCCTTCTCTTTTCTCTCTGCTACTTAATAGGCTCATTTTAGTCCTTTTTATTTCTCTATCTTTCTACAAAATCTGTCATTCTCTGGCGTTATCATTACTTCGGTACAGATGCTTTCAACTCACTCGCTCTTTCTATTAGTCTTTTGTCTCTATCGTCTGTATCTGTCCATCAATCAGTTGTCTTTCTTATCAGTTAGTAGACAGGTGGGCTGTTGTCCCTGAACCACCAGCGTTGCCCTCTACTACGCCTGTGTGGTTATGTGTGTCTGTATATATACCAGAGAAGCAAAATTGTTAAAAAATAGGAACAGCTGACCATCAAACCCATGTTGTTCTCTACCACACAAGTGGCCTGAGCCTTGACCCCAAATCCTTACAATCACGCTCCAAAATCTAGTGAAAAACCGGGGGACCGACACATACTCCATTTGGTGTCCATCATATTTAGGCATTTGTGGAAATTCCTAACAAGTTAGACTTGGCTAAAATTAGACAAAATTATCAATGTTTGTATTTACAACAAAATGATGTACCTAAAAGCTTTTTGACAGACTAATGTTATGTCATACCCATTTGCTATAAAATTAGCATTGGCAGATTGGCACATTTATTTTATTATATTATCCAACTAATCAGTTAGGGGTTAATGGCCTTGATCAAAGGACCAGCACCAACAAGCTGGTAATATTTTGTCCATCAAATATCAGGTTCTAAATTTCGAATCCAACATTAAAGGATGCCCTTCAATGGAGCCTTGATCAAGGACCAAAGACTTTGGAACCTAAAATTTGATGGACAAAAAACTCCTTGGTGTGGCTAAGAATATTTCAGTCAGCAATGCAACACCTTAAAGACCACGTATAATTTTTGTTAAGCTATACAGTATTTGCAATTGTTGTTGGCTTACAGCTCATCTTACAAGTAAATAAAGTGAGCCAAGACAACGGCATCAGTTCTTCTCCTTTCGGCTGTTCCCTTTTAGGGGTCGCCACAGCGAATCATCTGTCTGAACCTAACCCTATTCTCTACACCCTCTTCACTCACACACACTAACTTCATGTCCTGGTTTATCGCATCCATATACCTCCTCTTTGGTCTTCAGTTCTCATTTTTAAATGGTCTAGATTGGTCCAAATTTTTATTTTTGCCATTGATCAGTGTACTATTGATAGCTATGTATCATGGCCTGGTTTACTGCAATATCAAAAGCCTAAAACAAGGTCAAGAATTTAATTAGCATTCACAACATTCCCCAGGTAATGTCCGAACTTTAGAACTTTTAAATATTCTTCAGTCAGCATCATTTTACCTTGAGAAACACCATAACCTTGCTACCATCACCCTCCTTCTGTTTCATTCCTCCTTTTTTTTGCTCTATCTCTCGTGTGTCAGAGCTCCAGGTGGTGGGCTTGATTAAATATTAAGGTGACCTCAACCCTGGTCACTTTTCCCTCTTTCTTTCTCTCTCTCTCTCTCTCTCTCTCTCTCTCTCTCTTCGTCTCTTTAATGATGCAGTCAGGCTGCATTATCTATGCGATGCAAAGCACCCCTTCAATTTTTTCTCAGACTCAGCGCAAATCAGATACGAACATTTACTGTGTACTGACAGCAAAGCTGATACACACACACACGTACAGAGAGTACACGCCTGTCAGACACCCTGCAATACTAAACTACACATGCAAACACATGCAGAAAGTTAGGAATAAAAAGAAAACAATTATTTATTATTTCTTCGAATCTTTCTAATGATCTCGTCCCGATTTTTCATTCATTTTTGGCTGCAGATCTTTTCAGACTCAGCAGACTCTCAGTGGACCTTGGCAAATTTTCTAGCTAACCGAAAAATGCAGCTCTTTGGAAACGTTTAGGTCGTAAATAAAGAATCATAGGCTTGTGCTGTTTTTTTTTTTTGATATATATATATTTTGAACCTGGCAATATTTATATCCAATTACATGGATCTGGGAGTTTGAGAGAGAGAGAGGAAGAGAGAGAGAGAGAGGTGAGAAAAAAGGGAAAAAGAATGAGAGAGAGTTCACACATGAAGGCCAATTTACACACAAAGTGAGACTTTTTATTAATAAAATGTGAAATTTCTAGAATAGGGAAGCTTGAATAGCGATTATTGAATTGGGATTAAGTTGTTGGACTGTTGATGGTTGTGGGTTCAATTCCCAGGACCACAAAGCTGCCACCACTGGGCCCATAAAACAAGGTCAACTGCACAATTTTATATAAAAAAAAGAAATACATTAAAGTCATATATGATTATACTGTATGTCACGTTTAATTGTTTGTGAACTGTTGGTTGGAGAGCGAGACGATCGTGAGACAACTGTGAGCCTTTTTGATTATATTGAAGAGCCTAGTGCATTGTTTTAGCTGCTTTATCTGTTAAAACTAACATATTGGTTCAGATATCTCTTTTTTTTTTCTCTCGTCTACTTTGACACTCAAAAAGACAGGCCCAATTTCCCAAACTCTCTATTGTTAGATCCTACAGAAGAAGTGATGACCAAAAGAAACGAGAAGGAGAAGAAGAAAAAAAAAACTTCTGAACTTAGAGACAGAAAAGAGAAACCAAATAATACCGACACACATCATCAGATTCTTGCTGAACCTCACAGAGTGTGTGAGACCAGATCCAGAGCACAGCATTCTTCTAGGTCTCCGGATGGCTGAGCGTTACCATGACAACCAGGACTCTAAGGAGTTCAGAACACATCCATTCCCGTTCTGACACGGTTATTGCGCTCGTACATCATCACTGACAATCGGCGCTTTACCGTTAAACACCAACACCGTTCCTTTACCCCAGTGCTTGTGTGTGTGTGTGTGTGTGTGTGATACAAATAACAAAATCACCCCCTGACCTTTACCATGATGTAATAACAGTTATTAAATATGTACATCCTGATTAATCGTTAAATATAGCAAGACATTTGTTTTTTAATATATATGGACATGACCTATATAGTATAATATAGTATATAGTAATAAATAGGATTTATATATAGTGGTTTGAAACACCTTCCTAGTGGACTTCTGGTGTGATGAGTGTGATGGCGTTAATGAGGTGACAGACTGAAACTCTACATCACACAATAAGGGTGTTACTTACTGCTGCTGTATCTGTAGTGAAGGTAACAGAGAGTGATTTATCTTTCTCTTTTTAGTCAGTAGCTATGTTTCCATCCAAAGATGCTGATTAAGCTTATGGGCAAAACTGGACTAGCACATAAAACATTTGCGAAGAAGGCACCGTTTCCACCCAAAGAGACTAAAAAAATCGCAACTTCCAAACACTAAAAAAAAAAATGATTTGCACATTTAATTGATGCATTTTATTAGAACAATTTTTACGTCTTTCTTATATATAACATTTAAAACATACCGATCGCTTTCAGACATTTTTTTAAATCTATCATGGTGGTCACTTTTTTATTACATGATCTTTACACAAATTCGAAATAAAAAATATGAAACAAAAACAAGAAGCATAGTGGTGGTAGCGTCCAACTATGCTACTGCTTCTATTTTGCTTAAATTATTTGAATTGAATTTGTAATTGAATACCAATCTATTTTGTTACAACTTCTAAAAAAAACTATGGCACAACAAGATACCTAGAGTGAAGCATGGTCATGGTAGTGTCCAACTATGCCACTGCTTGTATTCTGCATTAGGGCCCCTATACAAGGCCTTTAAAGTCGCTCTGGATGTTTGCTAAATGCCGTAAATGTAAATGATATCAGTGTCCGTTATTAGAGTGTATGAGGTCACTAGGATAAGTCACATCATTAACCCAAATAGGATGACATCAGAGAGCAGACATCACCATGGTAACAGTAGAACTTGATCTACGGCTCTGAACAAGCCTTATCGATCTAAAACAAATGAAACCTATGGGCATGTTTGTGTTTGTGTAGGCGTGTGTTTGAGGGTAGGAAAGAAAAAAAAAAACACATATAATTGCAATATTTCTCTTGTTAAAGCAGAACTTATGAAACCTTGTGTCCTTTTTTAGCGCATCTCCATCATCTCCTCCTCCTCTTCCTCTACCCCTTACTGTGACCTTGTCTCGCTGCTCATCTTACCCTCCCAGATCATTCGCACTCATCCACTTTCCTCTTTTTACCTCTTCCTTGTACACCATGTCTTTCTCTCTGCCAGCTCATGTCTCGCTTATTTTCCTTACTTGAACTGACCTACATATGTGTGTGTAAAACTGTGTTAGAGCCTTACTTTAAAAATGACATTTTAAAATATTTATAAGTCTTTAATATTAAAAAGCAGCCCGGTTATATTAAAAAAAAATCATCCTGTGTATAAATTTTCTTGACACAAATATTTAAGTTGGTAGCTAAATATTTGGCCGAGAACTCGACGCGCTGCAATTCAAGAAAACAGTTGCAAGTAGAAAAAACTATCCAACAAATTAAAAAAACATCAGTTCAATACCACACAACTAACATAGACCACAATGGAAATGTTTCAAGTGGACCCCCAAAAAAGTGACGAACCCCATCCGAGATGTAATTCGTCCGATTATTTAGGCTAATAATCTTAAGAAGACCTAGAAATACAAAGTATGACATAAAAACATACTTTTCAGTTCATTGACATCTCCATTGATTAATAGCCACTAAACAATAAGCAGGTCCCGAACAAGTTCATCACAAACAGTTCGGTTGTGGTTCCGTCCTATTTGTAGCACGTTCATGTATTTGGTTGTGCCATGCTATTTTGCAGGACATTTCTTGTGTTGTCAAACAGGTGGAGACATTTTCTTAAACTGTTAAGCTAAAGAATAGAAAACCTTTTATCCAAACTAGTAGGAATATATTTAATATTTAAGCTCCTAAACATCCAAGAAACTTGCAAATAACTTCCTATTTACTGGATCTGCTCACCACGTAGGTTCTAACGTAATGCTATGTTAGAACCTACATACAATTTTGGCATAATCACGTAAGAACTAAAGGTCGTTTGTAGAGGACACGCATTGCTTGAAATGAAAAGGGTTTCGGAAGTGGATTCATGTTTAAATAAATTAATAATTCTATTCAAACTGTGCAGTTCATTCTGACAATGTGTGTATATGGGGACAAGTAGAGATTTGACCTACATAGACACAAAGTAAAATATTTATAGAAATGACTGGCCTAATTGGGGAGCAGCAGGCCGGCCCTTTCGCGTTCCTTTATCCTCCATCCCAAGTTACTTCCTTTCCACCCTATTCTCACCCCAACTACACACTCTTCTATCTCCGAACCTCATATTTCAAGCAAACACAGACCGGTATATGCAAACACACAAAGGGACACACTTACACACACAAAAGTAACTTACGAAGGAAGTACTCTCCCGCGTCAGCTTCGTAGTCTGCGTCTTCAGGAAAGTGATCGATCTGTTTACACAGCCCTTTAAAGTTACCTACAGAGGGAAAGAGAGAGAGAGAGAGAGAGAGAGAGAGAGAGAGATGAGTGTTAAAATGAAACTGTAACTTATTTAACATGTTCCCTGGACAGTTATTTTGCAAATAGATCCCGTAATAAAGGGGTCATTTTACACATACATCATGCCATTGGTAGTCCATCGGCTATGATGTGTTTGGCAGCCGACATTTGCTTCTTTAACCATTAAAGAAAGGCCGTTTCACCTCCAACTTCTTTCTGTAAATAGGTGTAAAGAGAGAGAGCCTAAAAAAGGCTGACCTCTTTTTACTTAAAATCACTTAAAAAAGAAAAGAAAAATAAGATATTTGCTAATTTACAATGATCACATTTACCAGAAATACTGATTTAAACTCTCTGTAAAAATGTAAGTTAGAATATCTTGAATATATTAAGTTTCAGAACAAGTTTTCCAAAAGGGTTTTTTATTTTACTAGTTAACTAGGGTTAGATATATTATATAATAATATATCTAAAGGTTTTCCTCAGTTAGCGGTCAATGCTAACAGTAGTTTTAGCTGTTAATTTTTGAGGGTGTTTGAATCAGTATTTATTAACGCATTTGAAGAAAATGTTGATATATTTCTGAGTTAGCGATCAATGCTAACAGCAGTTTTAGCTTTAAGTTCTTGTTATATTTTTTACAGAATGTTTAAATCAGCATTTATTAACACATCTGATGTAGATGTTGATATTTCTGATAGTTTAGTGTCATTTCCTTCAGTTAGCGGTCAATGCTAACAGTAGTTTTAGCTTTAAAGTAATATTATATATTTACACAGTGTTTGGATCAGTATTATTACCATATCTGAAGAAAATGTCGATATTTCCGACAGTTACGTTTCATTTCCGTCAATTAGCGATCGATGCTAAGAGTAGTTTTAGCTGTAAAGTGTTTTTTTTTTGTACAGAGTGTTTGAATCAGTATTTACTAACACTTGTGAAGAAAATGTTGATATTTCCTTCACTTAGCTGTCAATGCCAAAAGTAGTTTGTGTGTATTTTTAGCTGCGTAGAGTGTTTTATTTTTCATCTTTGCTAACACATCTGAGGGAAATGTTGATATTTCTGACAGTTTTGCTTACTTTTCCCTGTTAGCGGCCAACGCTAAGAGTTGTTTTATTCATATGGCTGTACAGTGTTGTCTTTAATTCAGTATTTATTAACGTGTCTGAGAAAACTATTGACATTTCTAACATTTTAGCTTGATATTACTCAGAGGTCATTGCTAAAAACTAATATTGTAGTTGTGGGTGTACTGCTTTCTTTTTTTTTTTATTTGCCTTAATTAGCATCAAATATCAAGAGTATTAACAGTTTATACACATGCTTTTTTTAACATATCTGAGGTAAATGGGATTCTATAAAGATGTCCTAAAATCGAAAAACAGAACCTGTTTATGTCTTATGTCAACTTTGATGATAAGTTAGGGCTGTCGGTACATTTTTAAACTTTCCAAAGTTTGCAAAGCCGTAACAGATATGTGTTAGTGACTTACATATCAAGCGGAGGACAATCTATGTAGTGTGACCATACAAGATTTTAACTAAGATAAGTTGCTAGCCTGTAGCACGGTGGCACAGCAAAAAGGTCCTGGGTTCGATTTCCGGGCAGGCGTCTTTCTGTGTGAAGTTTGTATGTTCTCCCTGTGCTTGCATGGGTTTACTCTGGGTTCTCTGGTTTCCTCCCACAGTCCAAAAACATGTATGTTAGGGTAATTGGTGATTCTAAATTGCCCATAGGGGTGCCTCGTGTGTGTGACCATGTGATGGACTGGTGACCTGTCCAGGCTGTCCTGCTCTGT
>VCAZ01000017.1:3504071-3684071 GCA_005784505.1 Bagarius yarrelli
AGAGAGATTTGATATGTCAAATGTTCGGTGAATGTGAAATGAGAAACAGGAAGTATTTAATAATTTTGGCCCACTTTGTCTGCTTTTCATCAAACTTCAGCAGATGTCGATCGTACAGATGTTACTATTAGGAGTCAACGTCATAGAACCTTACGACTGTGTGTTATAATAAAAATGGCTTAAATTCAGCATTATTTTTACTCGATTTGCCTCTAACTTCATTAGAATAATGTCAGAACACAGACGTGAAGCTGTAAATACTGTTGCCATAGAAATACTCTTGAAATTTGAATCCAAATGTAAAAGAAAAAGCGGTGCAAGGAATCAGACGTAAAAGCATGCAGTCTCTTTCGGTGCTTACAGTCATGCATAAATGCATAGAAGACACTCGAAGCATGACTGCATGCTCCAACAAGGCGGTTCCATTCATTTTTTAGACAGACTTGGTGAACTTTTACAAAGTCCACGAGCGAGGGAATATCTGACTGACAGGAACCTTTTACTAGCCTAGCGAGCACTATGTCTTCTACGAGGTTCCTAATTAGATGAGCTTAAACTTTTACATTATCTAGTAAATTTTCATTGTTCTAATAGTTTTGCATTCAATACTAATTAAATATATCGGAAAATTACACATAAAGGAAAAGAATGTACTAAAAATTATATATCAAAAAATGCAACACACCATAATAAAGAAAAAAAAGATTCATATATATATATATATATATATATATATATATATTAGATAGATAGATAGATAGATAGATATACTATAAAGTAGTTAGTATGGTACAAGTTTTTATATGAGTTAGATATATGAGGTAATAATAAATAATAATTAGTAAAATATCTATAACATTAAATATAAAAAAACATATATAGACTGGGATTTTCAAAACATTTTTGTCTTATAGAATATATAATATTAAGTATAAAAATATGTATACTGGAATGATTACAAAATTTTTTGCATATAGTATATAATATAATAAAGATCTCAGTATACTTTTTTATTTTTAATTATATATTATATTTCTGATTACCTTATTATATAAACACGTCCAGAAACTGTATAAAGTGCTGATACTGGAACCACATATTCCCTTTAATCTTTTTTTGATCGCAAATTTAGGTTATGTAGCACGTCCACCATGCAAGTCACTGTAAATGCTAATCACTGTTCCGCCGGAAACGAGAGCATGTTAAAATAAGTGCATTAATACTGCTAAAAACGTGATCTGCTCGTGGCTACGTTCCCATGAAAGAGTTATTCATTCCTGATGCGAAAATAGTGTGTGCTAGGAAAGTGGGTTATAAGGTCAAAAGGAACTTTCTGGAGCAAAGTAACGAGGCACTGTCAGAAAGTGCAAAGTCCCTGAGTCAGAGACGACATCTTTCCTGTTCAGACGGAGACGTGATGTTATCACTCCCACCTGAATAGCCGGTTCGGGTGTTAATTCCGAATCCTAAAGTTTTAAAGAAATTGATTATAAAATGAACAACAGTGCAAAATGTTAGTGAGACGGATCGATGAGGAAATATTACCCCGACGCCTACCCCGAAGGAAAATATGCTATTTATCCTCTGATGAGTAGGAAAGTGTGTGCATGTGTGTATACACAAAGTACATTTTACTCAAACGTAAGAGCTTGAGATTGTGAAGGTGAAGGTGCTTGCAAGGATTTTGTTAGTTTATATCATATTTTGGACAAAATGTCCTCCAAAAGCTAGAAACATAAAAGGTAAAGACCTTATGAGGACCGTTCTGGTCCCCACAAAGTAGGTTTGTTTAGAAGAAACCACAAACTAAGACTAAGCTTGCAGTTAGATTCAGATATCAAAGCTGTTACTAAGCTGCAATAAGGTCGTCACAAGGATAGCATGACAGTGTGTATGAACATGTTGGTGTGTTTGTGTGTGTGTATGATTGATTTTATAAAAGAGTAAAGACCAAATGTCCCCAGAATGATAGATATATAGAAACACAGCCCTACTTAAGATTCTTAAAAGAATAGCATACCAAATGTGTGTAATCGTGTGTGTGTGTGTGTGTGTGTGTGTGTGTGCACTGCACTACTTATGTAAGATTACTCTTTGTGCTGAAGGACAGATAGAGGGAGTAGAAGCACTGACCCATTCAGAGAAGGAGGGAGTGTGTGCAGGGAGGCTAATTAATGTTATTTGAACCTGAATTTTAATGAGACAATAAGAACGAAGGAGAAGAACCGAAGGAGGAAGGCGGTCAGCCAGATAGACGAGGGTTCAGGTCTTTAAGAGGATTTAAAAAAAGGAGAAATGTACCATGTTGATCTGTATTTGTTTGTTTATTTCAGTTCAATGCCATATTAGCAACATTTTAGAACTTTTAAAGGTGGGACCTTATTAACAAATATCTGCAACAGTATCTGCTTTGTAAAATTGTTGCCTTTTAGATCTTCGAATATAACAAGAATAGACAAAATATGAATAACTGACACAAATTACATAGAGGACTTTTATCACCTATTGGACATCTGGTATAAACTACCTGGTCCTTAAGGTCCCATGTTGACCTGTATCAACTAATTAAACAATTGTAAACGTTAGCCCAAAAAATTATTTAATTAATTATGCTGAAAAAAGATTTTGGGTGTCACGACGCAGTGGTTAATTTGTTGGACTACCAACCTAAAGGACCTGGGTTTGATTTCCAGCCCCACCAATCCACTACCGCTGGGCCCCTGAGCAAGGCCTTTAACCCCCAATTGGTCAATTGTATAACGTCGCTCTGGATCGTTGCTCAACGATGACGTGGCAATGACGTAGGAAGGTGATTAACTAAGGAGTGCGCTTTCAAAATTGCACACTTCGTGAAAGACCTTAGGGCGTAGTGTGGGTATTAGGACAGGGCGTAAGTCCGAATCGGTAGTATAATCGTACTATATAGAACATTTAGCGGTTGGGAAGTCAGTCATTACTAAAATGTAGTACATACTTAAGTACTATGCGATTTTGGACAGGGTCTTACACGATCTGAGGTTTTTGCTCGAAAGCCCTTTGGTGGTTGTAGTGATTGGGACTGAAGTTTAAAGTGCTAAACTCTTGTAGCGCAAGCACAAATGAACAAACAGGAAAACCCAATTTTATCCTCAAAGGCCCCCGTTAGACATTTCCTGAAAACAAGCCTAATCTATAATTTAGTAGCTCCGCTGTTGCCCCTACTGTATGCTGGGCTTTTCGGTATAAAGCACAGCGGTTCGGACAAGTTTGTTGTTGTAGCATGAGATAGAGTTTAGTGTATTCAGCAAAAAAAACACACATTCTTACACACACACTGGATCTCAGATCAGGTATTCAGCTGCTCTCAATTTCACTTGGTATTACACTTTTTTAACACTCACTCACTTACACACACACACACACACATACACACTCCTATGGATTTTACTATATCTCTGAGATCATTTTCAATCAGGAAGAAACTGAGATAAGGCATAATATGCAACTTTTGACTGCCTTTTTGGCCTGATTTCTGAACCTTGGCCGTGTCCCAATACACACACTACATCCTAGGGTCTTCCACAAAGTGTGCAATTTTGGAAGTGCACCATTTAGTTGATAAATACGCACGAGAACAAGTGTGCTGACCTGCAGAACTAGGACGGTTTTTGGCATGTCAGCCATCTGCGGCGAACGCCAGTGCTACGTCATCGTTGCGATGCCGCTCAGACAAAAATTGGAGGTTCTGGTAGTCACACTGTACGCGGTATTGCTGCTAAAATGATAATTACGAAAGATGAATAAACTTTTACTAAGACTTAAACTTTCCTATCCATGTCCATTTGGTTAAGCTTTTCACGAAAGTCTGCCATTTTTTTTCGTTCTACACACCACCAAATCAATTCTGGCTAATATCCTTAAGCAAAGCCACATATGAAGTCAAGTCTAGTCTACAGCCACAGCCACCGCCACCGCCTTGCCTTGCCTTAAAATCAGTTTTGCATCTTATTTGATTCACTACCTGCATTGAATTGATTCTGAGTTGAATCACTTCCTTGCTGCAGTTTACAGACTGACACTAAATCACTGACATGTTCCTTTCAGACAGGTTGTTTTTTTGTAATTGCTGTATTCTCAACTGCCTAAAAGAACACACACACACACACACCCTGGACAAAAGCGTACCAGGATTCCAAGTCAAATGATGCTCCTTTACAATTTATTTTTATTTTAAGAGCACCTTTTATCATACAGGAGGACGGAAAAGGCCAATTTTGGAAGCTCTGATTCAGCGGTACCTTGACTTACGAGCGTCCCAACTAACGAGTTTTTTGCTTTTCGCCGATTTTTTGCTTTGAGTTGCAGGCTAAAATTCGGGTTATAACACCCAACCACTAGTTGGCGTAGTGAACGCCACAGTAAACGCAGCAACACCCGCCCAGCATCCCGTGTGTCAGTCGATAGCTAGTCAGACATGTGCGTTAGCAAGTGGAGTCATCTGATCTCCAAGGTAAACGCTGTACATTATACTTAATAAAACCAGTTTATTCCACTACATCCTATCGCATTGTTTTTACATACAATATTCATTGTTTATAAGTTGTAACAAAAAAAAAGTTAATGTTTTTTTGGGGACCCGGAACGAATTAATGGCATTTCAGTTCATTTCAGTGGGAAAATTGATTTGAGTTACGAGCTCGGTCATGGAACCAATTGAACTCTTAAGTCAAGGCACCCCAGAATATATTAATTTTAATTCCCTTTAAACGTAAATGTTAATTAAATTTATATGTATAGGGGTGCTTTTAAGGTCATAAATGTGCTACAAGCAAGCAATTAACATGATATAAATTTGTGTACAGGCACCATGTAGGCACCTTCACTTAACATTAGACTGCAAAGCCGTCGGTACGTCATATTACAAACCGTATGAAGGAGGTAGAAGAAAGAAAGTTCTGGGATCTTTTTTTTTCTATTTTATTTCTACACAACGACTAAATAACACCAAAGGTGAAATTATAAAGCTATATTAGCGTTATACATTGCTTTTAATCCTCTCTCTCTCTCTCTCTCTCTCTCTCTCTCTCTCTCTCTCTCTCTCGCTCTTTCACACCCACACTCTCAGGTTTGCATAAAGAGAAACAGGAAGAGCTGTGTTCTCAGACTATGAGGTGCTGAACACTCACACGTACCCAGGCTTCCATACACACACACACACACACACACACCACGAATAAAACAGCAGCATAGTAGACTCTTCACACATCGCTCCTTTAATACTGTGTTATATAGAACCGTGCTGAGTTGTTGCATTCTGTACTGTTCCACATTGCGTGTGTGTGTGTGTTGTGTGTGTGTGTGTGTGTGTGGACCGCTTGGCTAAGAGTTGTATTCTCACCCAGCCTGCAATTGACTTATAATTTAAAAAGAGATTAAAGCGAACAAGGGGAATAAAAATCAATAAACACGCTATAGCATTCCGTACACCCGTCCAACACGTCGCTCAGTTTTCACTTCAGAAACACCTGGGACAGAGAGAGAGAGAGAGAGAGAGAGAGAGAGAGAGAGAGAGAGACACAGAGAGAGACAAAGAGATATAAAGAGAGGGATAGAAAGAGAGAGAAAGAAAAAGGGAGAAAGAGAAAGAAATAGAGAAAGAGAGATAGAGAGAGCGTAAGAGAGAGAGAGAGAGAGATATAAAGAAAGATAGAGATAGAGTGAGAGAGAGATAGAGCGAGAAATAGAGAGAGAGAGAGAGAGAGAGATAAAGAGAGATAGAGAGAGAATGAGAGAGAGAGATAAAGAGAGAGAGAGAGAGAGAGAGAGAGAGAGAGAGAGAGAGAGAGAGAGAGAGAGAGAAAGAGAGAGAGACACAGAGAGAGACAAAGAGATATAAAGAGAGGGATAGAAAGAGAGAGAAAGAAAAAGGGAGAAAGAGAAAGAAATAGAGAAAGAGAGATAAAGAAAGATAGAGATAGAGTGAGAGAGAGATAGAGCGAGAGAGAGAGAGAGAGAGAGAGAGAGAAAGAGAGAGAGAGAGAATGAGAGAGAGAGATAAAGAGAGAGAGAGAGAGAGAGAGAGAGAGAGAGAGAGAGAGAATGAGAGAGAGAGATAAAGAGAGAGAGAGAGCACTGTATTTAAAAATTTAAGTCTTTAAAAGATTTTATTGTTAATTTAAACAAAAATTCTTAAAACATTAAAATACATAGAAAAAAATCGATACATTTTAAACCCTCTACATTTTCTTTTTCTTTTTTTTTTTAATTGCAAAGCCCACATTTAAACTACATGTATGATGTGAATCATTTTATCTTCGTTTATTGATTTTCGCAGTTTTTACTTTTCTTTTCTGGACAGTACGTCTACATTGGGTTGTTTTGTCATGTATAGTGTAAATGCAGATATCGGATACGGGTCCGTTTTAAAAGATGATGTAAGCGGGAAATAAAAAAAAAATCGGATATTGTCACCAGATCGGAATTGGACGTTAAGACCTGCAGTGTGAATGCAGCCTAAAATATTTTTTTTTACTTTTATTTGTTTTTTTTTGTTTTTTTTTTGTGTTTTATGAATATGTAATTTTTGCTTGGAAAATGATTGGATAAAACTATCTACATTTCTTAGACTATAAATCTTTTCTCACTTTGAAAATGCTTTTCACTATAAATATTAACCAATTAATTTAATTTACAAATTATAGTGAAAATTATTATTTTTCAACAAATTATAATTCTTTAAAATGACCCGATCTCTGCATATGATTATATATGGACGCTGTGTGTCTGCCTGCCCTCACAATATGACACAAGTTTGACATGTACTCAAATGTGTGTGTGTGTTTGTATGCATTCATTAAATTATAGAACTTACGGCCGAGCACAAATAGTGCAATTATCCACTGACCAACAATCTTTTCTCCACACCAGAAAACACTGATTAAAAAGGCTAATCTAAATGACTACAATTACGTTTGACTCTTAGCACACAACACTGCCCTTTCTCTCTCTCTCTCTCTCTCTCTCTCTCTTTCCCCCCTCCCTCGTGCTTTCTAATTGCCCCTGAGCTAAATGATTAATTTGTGGCTATTGATTTCTCCCTTTTTGGCTAAAACAATAAAAGCAACAGGAGAGCGAGCGAGTGAACGAGCGAGCGAGACGCGTTGACACACTAGCCTCTCTGGACTGCTGCTTAACGTAATAAGGATAAAACTGATAATTAGCGCTTCAATCATTTCTTAGCTTGTTAGGCTAAGATAAGCCCTGTTTTCCAAAACAAATAAAAACATCAATATAGATTACATTTTCCACATTCTTGTCAGATTATTTACTGTTGATCAATGTTCTAAAGTGGATTATTTTAATCTTTTGAATTTGGGACCGAGTGGTGACACAGGGGTCGAGGCTGGGACCGATTTTGTTCTAGGTCAGACTGTAGATTATGTCACTGAATCAAGAATTTTCAGCCTATTTAGCAGGTAAAAGTACTTAATGTTGCAAAAGATAATGTTAAAATAATGCAAAATAATCGTTTATTATCGTCGTCACTGTTAACTTTTATCAGATACAAATTTCTAAAATGTCATTTCAAGCATTAAAAGCATTTTTAATATATATGTCAAGTTTTGCAATATTGTATCATCTGACTGCTCACCAGTCAAGCTATCAAGTTTACGGTTCTCATATCATTCTGAATAAAGTTAAAACTAACTTCCTAAATTTTGTCCACTCTGTGGCCATCTTTTAAAACAAATACAAAATGGCTTGTACATAGAGGTAAGTGCCTTGTATCATTTTTGCTATGTTCTTCGCTAATCACATTATGATCAAACTCAGCCATTTTGATTTTTCAAACCGAATTAAAGCCAGTTTAAATAAGACCCCAAAAACTAGAACAGGCATGAGTAAAAATTTACTAGAATATAGCACCATGCTAGTGCTGCCTACCCAAACGCTCATACTGCTACGCTAGCACTGGAAGTACACACTGGGATTGTTAATGGATTTACTCTCCTTGCCAAGGGTCTCATTTTGACGATGTCAGCAGATTAATTATCAGTGATTAATTGGGTTGACTGAGTGACTCTTCGTTGGGAGGGGGAGGGGGGGGGCTTTTATGTCCCTCGGTAGGATTCTCTTAAAGGCTGAGTTACAGTAGTACTGCAAACCACCTTCTGTGCTCATTACCACCTTTTAGCGTTAAGAGCTTATTGTTTTGACCGGAATTTAAAGGACGAGGTTTTCAAATGAATAAAAAATAAGCCTGTCTTATCAAAAACCGGCACTGATTAGGCAAAAATATTTATTAACCAAGTGTATCTTGTGTCAGGTATGTATATGTGGATAATATGTGGACCTCTTAGGTTAGGACGATAAATCTCGCAATTTTAATTACTGCAGAACTCTTTATGCCTCGTTAGCAAGAGAAATGTTACATACTAGCAACAGTATAAGAAACCAGTCATTTAATGGCAGACGCAATGAAATTTTAGTGTTAGCTATTGAAATACCTTGCTAGAAGCATAACTACAGCTAGTTTAATCACATACTCATATATAAAACCATCTTTCACTGTGTTAAAGATAAACATCTGTTTTGATCAAATGTATACATCGAAATAATATTTGGGGTTTTTTTTATAGTCTTTTACTATGAAGTAGTTTCATTTTGCAACTTGATCTAATGTGAAATTTTACCAAGCAAAGCCGGATGTAGTTTTATATCTAAGTATGAAAGTCATGAAAAGGATTTTTTTTTTACATTTGCAGTATTTGGCAGATGCCCTTATCCAGAGCGACTTACAATATTCCTTGTTATACAACAGAGCAATTGGGGGCAATTTACCATTTCTGCTTCAGGGGTGCTGTATCTTGGCTAACATGCTATTCAGGCTATAGAATTTGCTAGCGAAGTAAAGCTGTTAGCAAGTTATTGCTTTCCTTAAGGTTACTCAAAGGAAAATTCCTGTCCTATATTTTTTGTTAACTTGTTAGCATGTTACACTTAGAAGCTGTGGCTAATAAAACGTACACTTGGCCCCGCCCCTTAAAAAGTTAATTCATTTTAATATCTCAAGCTTGTTTGTAACACCAAGTCTTTGTCCATTCCTGGGTGTCTCTGTGTGAGTTCCCCCTGATGTAAAGCTAGTCAACATTAAACAATTCCTGAACACATCTATATATATATATAATATATTATTTATATATACCAAAGGCTTAAAAGGAAATGTACGCACCAAAATACACACAGACACACTTTGTTCCAGCTGTCAAATGATTGATCATAGCTGTAGGAAAAAAACAGCGTGCCTTCAGGCTGGGCTCTTAACCTCAAAGCTGCACTAAGGGAAAATGCCCCAGCAGAGTTAATATATGCTGCTGCTTTCAGGAAAAAAAATAATAATCCAGCCCGCTAAATGAAAATGTGAACATCAGACAGGCCCAATGTTCTCTGTAGTGCTGCCTAGTTCAATTATAAAACAGAGACATAAAAACTAGGGGCCAATTCTCAGAAAGCAGCTTGAATTGGAGACGAAAACGGAGTCATTTGGTAAAATGTCGATCTGTTAAGCTTTATAAATACATTTTCTAAATGCAAACCTATTATAATACAATATAATGACCTCATCCTATTATAATAACCTTCTCACTTCTGAAAAGGTTTTCCAATAGATTGTGTCACATGACTGTGTGGATTTGATCATTTAGCTATTGTCACGGTTCACCAACATCCTCGCGATGTCCTTCATCTCTCAGTCTCGCTCACCGTCATTCGGGGTCTGATCTCGTTTACGCTCCAAGTTCTCTTGCCTTAGTGACTTTCCAAGTGCTGTCACCTTAATCCAGTCACTGCCGTCGCTCCCTACCTGCTTCCCGCTGTCCTGTTCCTACACCGGCATCCTTCAGTGGGGCTTTATCGTCTCCTAGTGTAGTTTGGCATATCCTTCATTCCAACCATAATCTCTGGTTCCTATCTGGTCTGCCTAGCTCTGCTTCTCCATATGCAATAGTATTAGTATGATCAGACACTTATGTTGAGGTGAGGAGATATGGGGTGCAGTCGGTGTCTCTGTGCATGACATTTAAGTTCTCGACTCCAATCAGAACACAGCATGTCTTCATGGAGATCAGGGTTTTTGTGCACAGGGTCGTTGCCATGCTGGAATAAGGTTTGGGTCTCTTAGTATCACCGGAGGAATAATGTATTGATCGAACATACAAAGATATTCTAGACTGTATATTAACAGATTGGGCAATACACTACACATGTGGGTGTGCCTGTAAGGTGTCCACAAACATTTGGTCGTATGCTGTAGAGTATGTGAATGCTTAAAAGTCTTTTCTATTAATCAGTATTCACATTTTCGCTTATTTCTGCCAGTTGTTTTTCTTTCTTTGGGGTACCACATTTCTCTCGAACCAATATTAATAAATAATTATAATTAAAAACGTTGTGTAAGTTTAGATAAATTTCACACCCCATTTCTTCGTTTCCCTTTTCTGCATCACTGCTATTACACTTTAGCTAAAAGATTAGCTGTGTAATTCAGCCTGCTCTATATAGCAACCCAGATGCTACTCGCCCTTTAGCCATGACGAAAAGCACAGCACACCACACCAACATGCTGTCTATTATAACCTTCCACACAAAAAGACAGCTGCTTAAACAGCAGCACCAAAAAAATGTAAGATGGAAAAGGATGGAAATGATTTAATAGCATGCTGCTAGTTTGCCCAGAGACTCATTGGAATAATCTGCAGGAGTGTATTTTTGTGTTAGTGTCGTAATACAATTAAATGAGCATTAGCCAAATTGTTATGCATATTTTTAGCCGTTGACGTGGTCACGATTCGGAGAAATGAGTCTTTAAGCAATAAAATGCTGAATTATAATTCAAGCCGTCAGCTAGCATCTGCTAGCATTGATGCCTTTTTGGGTTCTAGCTAGTAGAATGTTTTTATTCTGGAGAGATTTAAAGTAAAGACCTCAAGTTAAAAATTAATATAACGCTGAATCATAAGTCTCAGGACAAAAAAAAAAAAAAACAACAGAAAAGGAAATTCATTTAAAAAGAACCAGACAAAATGGCAACCAGCCATCAGCTTGCAACAATATATGCTTATTCTGGTTCTAGCTGGATTGTTTTTTTGCTTGGATTTCTGCTTTTTACACAAACTGAAATGTAAAACAGTTGATAAACAGATTTTCTAGATATTTTCATGTTACGTCATCAATCCAGAAGTCCGCCAGATTGGTGGCACTGACCGTAAAAAAAATGGCATTGAATTAAACCACTGATTAATGTCACTGAAAAATAGTCAGTTATTGTCATGTTTTGGGCTGTATATAAGTTCTAATAAATCAGGGATTGAAGTGCAAAAATTATTGGAAGATAGAAGGTGTTTATTTGCCTACTCTGAGGCAATTAAATAGACTTTATTGCTGTCTCACAGTGGGTGGGCTAATCCTGCTGTGAGGGTGCTAATTGGTCAGTAAAACAACACCTTTTATCGCATTTTAACTGCGCAATTCATGCTGTTGTTTACATCCAAGTCTCCTCCGATATTGCCGTACAGCCGGGTAACTGACCAAGTCATAATTACAGTCGGAATTTTTGCATACTGTAAGTACTTTAATTACAAATCGTGATAAACTAATTGTGACACATACTAAGGATATGATCTTATGTACTTATTAAGGAAATGACCATCACGTCCATATTGTGCGACTTTGGGCATTTGATCATTCAGTCCCAATAGTATTAATGAGATCAGTGGAGTTCAGTCGGTGTTCCAGTTACATTTACGGCAGACGTCCTTATCCAGAGCGATTTACATTTGATCTCTTCTATACAATTCAGGGTTAAGGCCCTTGCACAGGGGCCCAGCAGTGGCAAGCAGTGGTGCTGGAAATCGAACCCCGATCTTCCAATTAGCAGTACAACACCTTAACCAATGTGCTACCACTTCCCCAGTTCATCCCAAAGCTGTTCAGGGCTCTGTGCAAGTTATTCTAGACCAATCAGAATACACCATGTCTTGATTGAGCTTGATTGTCTTGTTGGAACAGTGTTTGAGTCTCTTAGTTCAAGTGAAGGAATAAAATAACGCAATAGGAGGTTTGGCCCTTTGCCACACCAAACATATTACTACTAATAAAACAGACCTCTGGATCCCCAGAAGTGTGTAGACCCTTAGAATCATCTTAAATTTCTCCGTTTAGCGGCATCCCTGGTTCTGGTAAGGTGTAGCTCAGTGTGAGTGCATTCCTATAGTCTTTAAAGTCTATGTAATTCAAATATATAAAAATCCTACATTTCACCCACGCTATATTGTAGCATCAGCTCCACATTCCTATCAGTCAGAGAAGCGGTAACCTGTATTTGAGCTGTAAGTACCGTTCCGTTCGAGTGTCGCGCAATCTTTCATATTATTGATCAGTATGATCGATGTCAGCCGCCTCCCGGACGCTGTCGGACACAGGGTGCACTGACCGTATGAGCACTCTGTGTCATTATAACCTCTCGACCTTATAACGACCCCCGACCCTTCCTTCCTGTCCTCCTGCACAAGTCATTTCCTTTGACGCACAGGACACTCGAAAGGTGAGACCAATGAGTTTGGGGGTCGTTTAATCCTTTTTTTCCCTCTTCCCTCTCTTGTGTTTCAGAGAGATGAGTTGGAGGTGTCCCGGTGGGGGAAGCCAGCTACTGTATGGATGTGTGTTGCATAACTGAGTTACATAATGTACTGCTGCCCATGCATGAGTGTGTGTATGTAAGATCCTCCTACGAAGAGAGAAAGACTGATGTAGCATGTGTGTGTGTGTCTGTGTGTGTGTGTGTGTGTGTGTGTGTGTGTGTGGATTAGAACCTCCTACAAGCAGAGAGTGTTGTAGGGTGAGTGTGTGAATTTCTGTGTGTCCCTCCTACAGGAATTGAGTGATGTGGTGCGAGTGTTTAACAGATCTCTTTCTGAGTCAAACCCTTTCAGCGATATCGGGGGCAGGGAGAACACACGCATACAGTAAATGCAAAACACACACACACACACACACACACACACACACACACACACACACACACCACCAGTGCTCAATTATGCATAGAACTGTGGACTAAGAATCTATGCACCAAATACATCATTCCTTAAAGAAAGAATCGCTTGCTAGCAAAGCACGGCAACGTTAATCAAATAAGCATTAAGAAACAAACACACAAACACATACACACACACACACACACACGCTGTCCCTGCTGCTTGGCCCTTAATGCCTTGCGGATCAGGGTGAGAGATGTCAGCACCTTTCAGCAGGCGTGAAGCAGCCTCAGCAGAGCCGGTAATGTCTCACTCTCTCGCGTACACGCTGTGTTCTCTCTTTATCTCCCTCACTTAGTCGTTCGTTTTTTTTCCCCCCAGCCTTTATTGTCTCTTGTTCTCGACACCACCTTCCTGCTTTATTTTACACACCCACCCTGTCGGTCTACCATATAGCTAATATTATTGGTTGTATACAGTAAAAATTGTGCTCTAGTCCGTCATCTGGGTCAGGTTTTGACCACCGTACTGCTGGACTTCATAAAGATGCATTACATTTAGTGTACTGATATTCATTCATTTATCTTCTATACCCACTTATTCCCTAATTCAGGGTCACAGGGATCAGCTGGAGTCAGGCATCCTGGACAGGTCGCCAGTCCATTACAGGGCCACGCACTCACTCCTATGAACAATTTAGAATCACCAATTAATCTAACACACATGTTTTTGGACTGTAGGAGGAAACCGGAGAACCCGGAGTAAACCCACGCAAGCACAGGGAGAACATACAAACTCCACACAGAAAGGCTCCTGCCTGGGAATCGAACCCAGGCCTTCTTGCTGTGAGGTGATAGTGCTAACCACTAAGCCACTGTGCTGCCCTGTATCAATATTCTAACTTCTAATATCGATACATACCTACATTCCGTTTTAAACTGATTCAAGTTTTTATCAGTATTTCATTAAATCTCTTAGTACATGTTAAACGACTTCGTCCTCATCTTTTTGTTTAACCTAAAGTATTGCGATATGTATTGTATTGCAGTGTATCGTATCATGGGTTTCTTGACAATACACAACTATAATCTCTCAGAGCTGTAACCGCTTGAGCCACCACTGCAGATAAAAAATAAAAAATGTGCAATTTGTAGCACAAATTTTCTCTTATTAATCATTTTTGTTGGTAATTTAACCTCCGGTATGTATGTTAGAACATAAATCTGTTTCCTGGGAACTGGCAGTACTGAAACGAAGCTCGTGAGAGGCATAGGAATGCCAGTGAACTGGAAAGGAACATCACTCACCATTTTCATCAAATCCTGACCTTCATCTTCCAAATCACAAACAACCTTTTTACCACTTTGGAATCTTTTCTAACAATTCCAATGAGGACTTCCTTGTTCATCTCTGTGCTTGAAAAAAAAAAAAAATCTAAATTGTCGCTTCAACAAGATGATGTCATCAATAATGCTGCCATGGAGAGAGCGGAACACCCACACACACACACACACACAAATTGTGAGTCCACTTCATCCAAGTGGGAAATAAAAGGTGTAGACAGACAGCATCAGTTCCATAATGTGAAGAGTGTGTGTATGTGTGTCAGTGTGTGATCGATCGATGCCCAATCCTAGTAGAGCGAAACGGAGGTGTTGGTCATACTGATGTTTAAGGTTCTGCAACATCTGTTTGACAGACTGCCCTCCGCGTGTATGAAACATACAAACACACACAAATCATTATTGATTTTATCTTCTCTTGCTGTCTCTCTGGTGGAATAAAGATATGCTAAAAATAAAGATCTCGATTTGAGTTTGTTTTTGATCTCTAGTACATTCACGAGTGTGTTTACACACACACTGCTGTGTATGCACTCTGATATTGTGTTGATGAATTATACCTTACACTACATTTTACTTAACCACGGGTATTTTATCCAATTAGCGGGTCAAAAGGGCAACAGCTACAAAGTCTTTATCAGCGAGCAGCATTTCAATTACAAACTAGGCGACCTGAGAGGTGTGTGTGTGTTTTTTTTTGCCTGTAAAGAAATATAGAACAGGTATAAGTGCTATTTACCAAAATGATGTAAAAGGGGAACATATGGTTATTGTGTGATTATCTTATTATGTGTGTGTGTGTGTGTACTTTTAAACCCTTAAACGGTTTCAAAATAAATGGAACTCAGATTAGGTAAACTGCTACTGGATAATCCTTAACAGATTTGTGTACTATTGTAATTCTACTTCAGCTCACACACACAGATATTCATAAGGTCTAAACAGATACAACCGATTATGATATTTAAAATAAACAGCCCAAAATGAACTTCAATTTAAACAGGAAATGATTTTCATTTATTAATTTTTTTTTCTACCCTGTGATGGACTGGCGACCTGTCCAAGGTGTTCCCCCTTCTGCCTTTCGCCCTTGCAAAGATGGTTGGGATAAGCTCCAGCAGATCCCCTGTGATCCCAAATTAGGGAATAAGCAGATATAGAAGATGAATAAATTAATGAATGACATCTGGTTGAGATTAGAGGTGTGCATCTGGACTGGGATCAAAGTCTGGGATCCTGGATATGACAGGATATTAGGATTGTTATTATGGTGGTACAGCTTTCACTTATCCTTAGTAATTGCCTGGTCAAGATGGCAGTGTTGTAAGGTAGTATACTAGTTTTATGATAGTTTGGCAAACACACTTTTATCATTTCATGAAAAACACTAATTAACAAGGGCCGGGTTCCACAGAAGGGGGGAAAAAGAGGGCCAGTCTCACCCCCGATACCATAACCTGGAGTCAGGCCTGATATAAATGATTATAAACCAATTTCTACTTGAGATAAATTATTATTGTATGCTGTAGCTGGTTGGTCATTTTCAGGCAAACAGTTTAAATTTTTAACCTAAATACAGCTGCAGAAGTATTTAACATATAAACTAACTAAAATGACAAGCTAATCCTTTCCATATACAGTTCTTTACTAGAGTCTGGGCTCGTGCCTGGGCCACTCATCCATTCTAGTCTGTAGCCGAATGTCCTGAACAAAGTGCTTTCTCAAATTTCTGTACACACTGTACTCTTAGTGTACACACTGTCTATTAGCTATCGGTTCTCAACCTTGTCTTTGTTACCCCATGTGAAATCTAAAGTTAGACTCATTACAGACAAGATCGGCCCTGACCGGTTTGCTGCCCTAGGCAAGATTTTACCTGGTGTCCTTCGCATCACAGCCAGTTTCACCACTGATCATTGCATCACATAATCAAACAGAAAATGCAGAACTTGATTTTCTTCATTCGGGAAAGAACTAGGGCCTAATGAAAAATGCGATGTGCGTTAGCATGCTAAATAATGCGATATATGTTGAAATAACCAAGATAAGTTTCTTCAAACTGTGATTTAAGATCAGCTGAGGCAAATTGTTGTGCTTCATTTTCAGGTGATTGTTAAGATTTGTAGTGTTTCTCCTTTGTGTTGCCAATTGAGATTTACATGTTCTACATAGAACATCAGTCTGCGTGTGTTCATCTTTTTTAAAACCGAAATACTGCCATATCTTTGAGGTGCTCCTTCGCGTTGGCAGTAAATCGTCGGCAGCAGCTGCGGATGCCTAAGGCTTAGCAAGATTAGCTCGCTATGAAAGCTTCCTGGCTTGTTGATTTCTTGCGTCAAAGCACGCGCACGGATGTCCCGACTGACAGCGGCGTGACAAAACCTAAAACTTTGACCGTACTTTATTATTATTTTCGAGATATTTCAATAATTTCAAATTGTGCAGCCCTTGAAAGAACACATTTAAATGTAAATACAAAAACAATAATGAAATAACACATAAAAAAAGCTATAAATAACAATATATAATGCTTCTTGTTCATTCATTAGTTAGTTGGCTATTTAAAATTTTCGAACATTAACAGTGCTGTCTAATAACTACTATGTAGTTACATAAACTGTTCATTACATAACCACTGTCTTTTTTTCTCATTTTTTCCCTTTTCTTTTCTCTTTTTTCTTCCTCGGGCACCAAAGGGCTTCGGTCTTTTTGACATTTTAAACAGCTTTGACAGGTTGTATTGCTAATATGTTGTGTTGTGAATTATAAATTTGGCCATCTGTCACTATCAGGTAAGTCCAAGTGTGGCGTTAAGAGAAAAGATTGACGTGTCTGGCCAGGATAATAAGTTGAATAACTACTAAGTAATGCAATGTAATAAAGGTTATCAGGGTCCTTTAAATAATTGTAATATTTTTTAAAATAGTATTAGTAAAAAATACTTTTTTCAATACTTCATAATCTAATAATAATAATAATAATAATGATAATATATTTATGTGTATTTGGCGTCCCATGGGGGATCAGCACCGGCCTGGCCCTTTTGGAAGGGCCCATGTTCTTTAACACTTTGGATTTCTGAAAAATTCAATATTCAACTGTATCATCTTATACCATCACACAGCACAGAGATGCTCAGATTCAGTGACACCAAAAAAAAAAAGTATATTGGTAGCCCAATTTACTACCTTCTCATTCCCAAGCTATACATGGCTGAAAGTAACGGCCCATCTGTACACTTTATCACTGCTCAAAACATGCCTGGCCAGCTCATACATCTGCTCTGATTGATTGAGCCAAATGGTGGCACCAGCTGTGGGATTGCAACATTACCATATTCTCAGACTCAATTTGTCCACCATGTCCTAATAAACCATGATGCCAGCGAGGGCACAACTACCCCTTGTGGCCCATTATATCTACCATGACTTACTCCACTGAGATGCCAACCATACCACAACTAATTTTTGTAGCCTATTTTGTCCAGTAAACCTAACTTCACAAACCATACTACAACTAAACCTTCCACAAAACCTTCTCCATGATGTTTTAAATACTATAACTATTCCCCATGTCCCTCTTTGTCCAGCATGCCAAAATCCACCCTGATGCACAGCTGTACTACATGGTTTATATATACTGTAAGCTTCTGGTTTCTTATCCAGACACTATTTATGAAACAGATATATGAGGTCTGTCTTTGCCCAGGTCCACTAATATCATGCTATATCACATCCACTTCAGTTTTCATATTCACACGTAGGAGGTATAGCTAATTGGGGATCATGGTTTCCCCACTGGTTTCCTGTAGTTCTTTGCTAAAACACTACTGGACATCTTCTTTCAATGTCTGCATTAAGTTTGAACAGTTTGAAGATCACTAGCTCCTGCTTGAAAATCATTCACCTCACTTTGATCCTAAAATACTCTGACTTTGTGTAAGTGCAGATGTAAGAAATGATGCTAGTTTAAAGCCGAGGGGTAGTCACACCAAATGCTGGTCTGATTTGTAATTTTTCTTTGTTTTTTTAAATAGCATTTTAAAAATGTATATTTTTGGAAGCATTCTTACTTTACAGCATTTCTTGTCAACTGCCTTAAACTTTTGCACAGTATTGTATGTATGTCTCATTCAACAGTCTTCAAAATTAAATCAGGCAGTAGCAGCCTGTTCTCCTGCCTCCTGAGTCCACCTTACACAGTAGATGCGTCTCACTGTGTTTCGTGTAGTCCCTTCTTACCCAAAGCTATCCACCATCCACCATTTTAAACATGGCTTCTCTTCAGGTTATCCATTTAGCAGACAGACCTTCACTCTCTCTCGCTAAGCTGCACCACTAGTCCCACTTTATACATAAGGTTCACCTCCATTATTAGGCCCATTTCTTTCAACAGGCCTTCTCCGTCTGGCTGCTGCCCTCAAAATGCCCTCTCTCTGTAAAGAGAGGGTGAGCTCTGTGCCCTAGCCAGGTGCACACCAGCAGGATGCTAATCACCTCCATTCATCTCCATCAATGCCACAGCCGTAGACCTCCCTGTAGCTGTCAGGGCAGAGCAGGGCATGATGGAAGAACGCCTTAGGTAAAGACAGAAAGACAAGGGACAAAACGGAGAGGAGCAAATGAAGTTGTGCCATCTGTGTGTTTCACCTTATTTTTTGTTTGCTGGATCCCTAAACACTTAAAGTGCATTTGCAGATAGCCAGCAGCCGATAAATAATAGATTGTTTTTGGGTGCGCTCGTTTGCTACATGGAAGGCGATGGCACAAACGTGGGAATGTGACAGCATGTTAAGGAAAGAAACTTGCAAAGTCTGTTAAACAAAGCTATCCCCAGCAAGACATATGTTCTTGTGAGGTTGAGAGAAAACATTCATAGATTAGATTAGGTTAGATTCAACTTTATTGTCATTGTGCGAGGTACATGTACGGAGCCAATAAAATGCAGTACAACAATGTTCTTCGAACATTCTTACGATGTTATTCATACTTGATAAATGTTCTCATAATGTTAAGAGAATACATTCCTAGAATAACACAATAAAATAACTCTAATACAACGTTCTACAAACGTCAAGCAAACTAGACATTTTTTTATGTTTTGGGAAAATCTGGCTTCCAAAACCCAAACAGAACATTTGAGAAATGTTCCAAAAGCATAAATTTGATTGTACATTACAGGCAAATAAAATGACACTCTTGGTTGGCTTGGATTAAATCTGTCAGCTAATCTACAGTTTAACTCATGATGTTCAACAGGCATTGTTAGCATAGATAACTGAAAAAAATCTTTAGCTTAATGTAGCTAAATAAAAAAAAAAGGGAACACGTTCATTTATTTATTTATACGTATAAGAAAATGTTTCGCATATCTATAAAAGCTAGAGCAATGACAATTTTATGAAAGCTAGCTAGCAGCGCTCATTGCTAAATTTAAGCATCTAAAAGGCTAAGATGATAAGAAGAAACTCGCTTTCTTGTTGTTACCACAGCTAAGCTAATTCAAGATGGATTTAAGTAAATAAAGTCATTTTGATGTTTAGCTAGCTATCACAGCTGTACTGATAAGAACAAACAAAATATTTGTTAGTTATTTAGTTATGTTATAACTTTTTTTTTACATCTACATAATGTGCTACGGTAGCTAATGTTATCTTAAAACAGCCAGTGGGCACAACAGAACTGTCATAATAGGGACAGCTGTACCCAATGCGCTGTGCTAAGCTAACATTACTAGCTTAGCAGATTATGTGAAAATAAAACTAGTTGAAAACATTTAATTGCTATCATGTTTTTGAATGAGACAGATATAGATCACTATTAATCATTTTTCAACTCAGTGATACACACCTACTAGTGTCTAGACAGGCACATACAGACATCATGTGACCTGACAACTATTTATACTAATGAACAAACCACACACACACACACACACAAACAAAATCTATGAATCGATACAGCTGACATTCATGTGTTGTGCCTTGCTATGAGTCACATAAACTCGGACAAATCCTCTCATCACCAATTGCTTCCCGGCGGCCACCACAGGTTCTTTGGAAGACCTAGAATTTTTTTTTAAAAAAGACACAAACATCTAAAACAGCATGCTGACGTTCATTAGCCCACCTTGGTCTAGTGAGACTCTATCACTAAGGCTAACTGGTAGCTCACAAAGCCTTCTTATCCCTCTTTAATGCAGATTATGTGCCAAATCAGTGTCCAAGGTCAACTGCAGGTCACTTGATCTATTTTTTTTTTTGATGGTACTTATCTTGAAAACCGAACCTAGAGGCTAATGGCACCCCAGTTTATATGTTTCTATCCATTGTTGGTTATTGATTGAATTATTGGTCACAATTCTTCCATAAGGATAACTTCTGGCCAGACTTTATCAGAAAGTCTATGTCTAGTTCCTTTTTTAAATGGCACTGGTGGACATCTTTACAATGTCTTTTGACCTGCTGCTTTAAACTTTCTAGGTCGACATTGATGATCTATAGCACCTTTTTAGCAACCTGACTAAAAATTGTGTTTAAGTGTAAGAACTGGTTTAAAGCTAGCAGGTTGTCGCAACACTATTAATAGTAAATTTATGTACATATACATTTCTTAGAACAATGTTCTCCAGAACCTCCCTATGACGTTATTTGTGCTTGATGTATGTTTAAATAATGTTAAGAAGAAACATTCTTAGAACAATGTCCTTAAAACGTCCTTATGACGTTATTTGTACTTGATAAATGTTCTCATAATGTTAAGAGAAAACATTTCTAGAACAAAAGTATAAAATAACTTTAACATCCTACCAATGTTATGCAAACTGGACATTTTCATGTTTTAGGAATGTTATACAACCCCTGGAAAAATTATGGAATCACCACACTTAGACGATTCGTTCATCATTCTTTCATTATCTATTATACCACTATAGCAGCCATCTCTGAAAGGGTGAAAGGCAGGAGGGGGACACCCTGGACAGGTCGCCAGTTCATCACAGGGCCACACACACACACTCACACTCACAGGCAATTTAGAATCACCAATCAATCTAACATACATGATTTTGGACTGTGGGAGGAAACAGAAGAACCCGAAGTAAACCCACGCAAGCACGGGGACAACATTGCAACCTCCACACAGAAGGACCCCTGCCTGGGAATCGAACCCGGGACCTTGCTGTGCTAACCAGGGTCTAAGCCACCGTTTTTTGTTTTTTTTTTGCCATAACCACAATTTTTGCTTGTTAATTTAACACTTTGTTTATGTGAAACAAACATCAAACAAGTTCAATTAAAACATTTCAGTTAATGGAAAATTGTTCTTCATATCAATGATGTGGACAAAATATATGTAATCAGGATGTAATTTGTAATGATCTAAAATGCTAATTAGTCAGCAGGTATAAGAGGGAGTGCCTACAGACCTTAACGAGCTGTTGGACTTGACTGATTGAAAGGACGTGTGGCCTTGAAACAATGAAATGAATTATAAAACCCCTTCCAGAAGAAAATCCAACACGAATTGTGGTAAAAGAACTTGGAGATGTTTCTAAAATTTAGTGCAAGTATAAACAAAATGGAAACAATATAGAATAAACACATTCGAGGAAGTCCTCAAAGCATCAAGATAGAAAACTCAAAAGCAATTTGCCTTGAAAATAGAAAATGCACAAGGAAACAAATGAAAAAAACAAATAGGCAGAAACAGGAGTCAATGTGTGTGTGACAGAACCGTAAGAAACCGTCTGAATGAAATGGGATTTAAATATAGAAAAGCCAAACGAAAACCAGTATTTACAGTGGGCTAAAGAGAAGCAGTCATGGATTTTGTCTGTGGCTATTTTAATGTTTAGGGATTATAACCAAATTTTCCAACTGATATAAAGTCACATGTCAGGTGAAGGACCAGGGGACATGGCGATCCTAAACTTGACAGTCAATACACACTTTTGGACACTTTTCTTATTCCATAAATAGACAAGATGTTTGGTGATGGTGCTGGTGACGCCAGATCATCACCAAACGGCAGATCAACTCATTGACAAAGCCAGCAAACAATCCGGATCCGGATTTATGGTGGAGATTTATGGTGGAGCTGATCTGGGTTGGAATCAGTTGAATGAGATGAGAAATAGTGAGAAATATTGTTTTTCATTAGGGAATTATTGCCCCAAAGAATTCAGGCAGTCATAAAAGCCAGAGGAGGAGCAACAAAGTTAGTACTAACTGTGTATTTGGATAGATGGTTCCATAGAATATGTTCCCAGAACATAAATTTGTACATAAATAAAACCAAAAGGTTGTTTTAATTTGGATATTTTCTCTGTTCGCTCACTCAAAATTAATTAGCATTTTTATTTTACAGCATTAATTAACACCTGTCTAAAAGCTGCCTAGCATCTCACAACGGCTTCTGCTTCAATCCCCAATGCCAACTATGGGCCAAAATTTGAAAACTAAACTAAAAAGATCTGCAAAGGGCAACTTCATACTTATCAAGTTTAAATCAGAGCAAAATTGTTAGCTCAGATTTGTTAGCTATTTGGTTTAACATGCTAAAAAGCCCAGGCTAAAAAACCTCCCACCTGATCTTCAAGCGAAACCAAAAGGAGTTAAGAGCGTCCTAACATTAGCTACGAGTGAGCTCTAGGTGTGGTTTGATTGCAGTCAGAAAATGTTTCAACTTGTACTTAAATCACCTGCATGCAGTTGTAAATTATTATGCTGTGCAAGCAGCAAAAATGTGTTAAAGGACAGAGCTGTAGTGCTGCAGAAATTCCTTGTACGCTAGAAATATTAACATACAACAACAACAAAAACAATCTACCAGTTCATTCAATATGTTGATACGTGACACTGATGATTCTAGATTTACGTTTACATTTACGCCATTTTGGCAGACGTCCTTATCCAGAGCGACTTACATTTATCTTCAACCGAGCGTCCTTGCTTAGGGGCCCAGCAGTGGTAACTTGGTGGTGCTGGGAATCAAACACCGATCTTCCAGCTAGCAGTCCAACACCTTAACCAATAAGCTACTACATTTAGATGCAGTTGGTAAAAAGTCGGTACGTATTTAAATATAAACTCCTTAATCCACAATTAGTTTGTTTTTCTTTTTTTTTTTTAATGAAATACACATACTATGACACCAAACCAATCCAAATTGGCGTAGAAGAACAATATAATGGACAAACAGCGAGCCAGCATAAGTTTACCATCCCTACACACATACACACTCAAACATGCCTGACCCCAAGGCAAACAGGTCAAATTCTGACTATATGTCTGGTTGTCACAGAAAGTCAATCAACCAGTGACAAAATAGGCTTTTCCACATGCAAACACTCTCTTTACAAAGAGAGAGAGAGACAGAGAGAGAGAGAGAGAGAGAGAGAGAGAGAGAGAGAGAGAGAGAGAGAGTCTGGCTTTCAGATCAATTAAAAAATGGCACTCGGAAAATACATCAACGTATAGAAAGATGATCAAAAGAAGCTGGTTTTAATAGTATAGATTGAGGGTTGTCAATCTTCAACCCCCTTAAAGAGCCATTTGAGGAATTTTTCTAAAGAACAAAAAACCCTTTTTGTTTTGCTATGTATAAAAAAAAACGTTTAGCGAAAAAAAAAGATTAACGAACTACTACAGCGGAAATTTTGTCTGCGTGCAACAAAAGATATTTTGAACTTCGGAAAAACGCTGGGATGAACTATACCGTCCCATATAATTATTAGTGTTTATTTGGATCACTCTCATATTTATTTAATATAAAGTCGAACTTAAATAATCCCACCTGCAGCAAAACAAAATTGCGAACAAAAAGTTAGTCCGCTCCTGTTTGCCGCCACCTTTTTGTCGCACGTACCAGAGCGCACAGGTGGCTGCAAACCTGAATATAAAAAGGATTATTTCACTGAACAATGTAAAATATTTATTTGCAAAATAATAGCTGATTAAAATATTTATTTGCGATGGTTTATGTGATTTTTACTCCTAAACCTTAAAGCACACCGTCTCCACATCAGGTCTATAAGACGTCACCTTCATTTTCACACAGGATTGTAAACTGTCGTCTGTGAGCGATGTTACTTTTTATATATAATTGATATTAGAAAACACCTGATTACATACGTACTTTTTCATGTTTATATAAATGTCGATCATATTTTGTGTGTCTGTGCGTGTCTCATACCGAGGGTTGGGACCCATAATTTGAGAAAATGTGTTTATTGACAAATAAATAAACACTTTTTATTTGAACAATACAAGATCACCATAGTCTTCAAATTCGGAATTATTTTATTATAACTAAAATAAAATAAATATAAATGAAATACATTTATTCTCATTATTTTTTTTTTTCCAAAGCCAAAGGGAGCCGAAGCTAAGGAATGAAAGAGCAACATCAGGCTCCGGACCCACGGCTTGCCAACCCCTGGTATAGATAAATCAAGCAGACCGGGGTCGCTAAGAAAGATGGATCTCGGTCCGCTTCCCAACAAACTCTGTGGTAGTTCGAGTGATATATGAAAGCAACATTGACCAAATAAATCTAATCAGACTAAAAACAGGATGTGATGTCACAAGGTGTAAATTCTGATCATATATCATCAGCTTTTCATTTTTGCATACAACTAAGGAAATCCTGGTGAAGTTTATCGTAAGTTCTCAACCGGAAAAAGTGAAACCATATATACCTCTATATATATGACGAGCCGGTTTAATCCAGTAGACCATGAAGTATCAGATAAAAAGTTCCATCTCGAAATATACGCCACAAAAACTTCAGGTTGTAAACGGATAACTATTGACTTTAGGTTCGGTAATAAACCAAATGAACCGAACTGCAAGTGTGAACACACCCTTCGAGAAAAAGTTTATTTCTGGAGACCTTTTTCCAAAATAAGGTATAAATAAATAATTGTCCTAATGATGCGAAACTCAGCACGGCAAACGTTTAGGCTGTGAGTTAACCACAGGTCAGGCTTTATTGATTGGCGCCCAGCCATAAGTTAGCGCAGGACAGGCCATTACCAATGGAAATGATATTGAGCACAGACGATGCAAGGCGGTCACTCACTGCAAACTGCTGACTCAGATCTGGAACAGAGCTACTGGGAATCTCTGCTAAAAGTTACTGAAGCATTATGGGTATTGGAGTCGAACGATTTTGGCATGGTATTCATATACTATTGCTCTTTATTATGATTAACAAACATCTCCAGTTTATCTGGGGACACCTGATGCATACCTTTCTTTATGCATAAAAAAAACCATAAGCGCGTTCTTGCTTTTCTTGGAGCAACTTTTGTTAATTATATATTTCATATGTTAATGTGTATGACTCTTCAGAAAGTTCTATTCAACATTAATATCGGTTCGTTCCAGTTGAAGGAAAGTTGATAGTCGTTTATTACAGGCCTGACACTAGACCAGGTGCCTGGCTGACATCTGAACAGCTGGTAACATTTTGTTCCTGCTTTTCCCCTTCTTTCTTTCCTTCCTTCCCTTACTCCCTTCCAACCTCCTTTCCTCGTTCCCTTCCTCCCTCCCTCTCGCCCTTCCTCTTCTCTCTCTCTTGCTGTGTGTGCCCGAGGCATCAGATGGTCTGACAGCCCGAGCTTGGCCTGTGTCACTCGTTCTCGATGATATGAGGAGCATCGCGCCTGTCGTCCCCTGATTAAATTTGATGTCAGACATTCCTAATTGAGCCCCCAGAACAGAGAAAACAGGATGTTTCACAGAGAAAATTCAACAGTAATCTGCATACAAATCAGGGCAGATAAGCCAGGCCTGTAAAGAGGCCATGTTACATGTTGCTTAAAGACTATAGGCAGATGTGGGATCTACAACCTGTTTGTTACCGGGTTCTTAACATGACTTTACAGTTACATATGAAATATATGCATTTACAGTACCATCACAAAGTGCCTCAGGCCCACAATCAAACATAATTGCTAGTCGAAGCTAGTCACAATCCAGGTTACGCCTCATACAGGGTCTTTTTTGTTTAGATTTGACTCCAAACCAAACCACTTTTAGCAACAAATTATGAAGTTTGATGTCCTACCTTCTAAACAGCAGGTTCTCCACAGTCCCGAGTGCGTCATCACCTCTTCGTTTTTCTTACTAGTCTCATTTTCATTGCTAGTCTTTATTTTGCACACTCCTCTTGAATAGAGCCAGTAGTCCGTGCCGACCGCGATGGTCATAAGACTGAAGGCGGCAAAGGCGCCCACCGTGGTCAGCAGCATCTGAACCCCGCGGTCAAAGAGACCCATGTTGCCGCATTCTATGAAAGGGGAACCCCCTTTCCTCTTGACATATAGGAAATAAATATTTGTAAATTTACAGGACCACACCAAGGCAGAAAATGGGGCACCTTAGCAAAGGTGGAATTAGGCTACGTTGGGGAAAACGGGGTTGTGGAAAAAGAAATTCACACTGTTTGATGAGTTTGACGATGGCTGGTATGGATTTAACCAAAGTAGAAAAACAACGAAGTGAAGACTCTCTGGCATGCGTGCCTACTTCACAAACACGCTGGCGGCCAGGTTCAGTAGTGGAAAATGTCTAGATGTATAAAAAACCTAATGCTATTTGGCAAATTGGTGGTTATTATGAAAAAGATAATCTGCAGCAACAATCCTACTCTGAAAAAAATGAGTCAGGGCTTAAGGGAGATCCTTGCGAATCTGGACACGTGTATCCCAGCTTACACCCGGCTCTGTTCAGGTGACGGTTGGCATTCCAGTCTGACTGTTGGAATGGAAATGACGGATTTAAGGTTTAAGGGAAACGGATGAGACCACTTATGACCTCCGAGTGATGATTGGTGGTGCGACCCAAATGCTTAAGCTATTTCAATCCTTAAGAGTGATGCCTATCATCTGTTATAGGCGATAGCAAGAAATCACTTGTCTTTCTCCGTCTCGCTGTTGACTAAACATCTATTCATCTTTACATGAGGGAAGACAGAGAGAGAGACAGACAGACGGGGATGGAAAAAAATGACAGGAAGACGGCTGAAATACATAAACATCGAGCTGAAATTAAAGCCAAAAAAGAGTCCTTGGATGAATTTATAAGAAATACATAAAAACAAATCAGACTGGTGGTGCAAATATCAAGAAGACATTATGAGCCCAGCAATATGATCAAGTAAAGCAGCTTGGGTACTGATGAGCCGGTGTTAATTTAGCTTTTTTCTAAAATTTTGGTCCCCAGTTTCCATAAGTGGCGCTTATTCCGTCGAGCATTGACGTGTGAATCGGTGTGGGGGAAGAGGAGAAGTAGGAAAAACAGGGGGACGGATTCCGAGCCTTGGAGGCGAGCATCAGGCGCCCTGGAGCCACCGGGCCAAAGAGCACGAGCCGCTGCCGTTACTGATGCTGCCGCTACTGATGCTGATGCTGCCGCCGCGCGCCGCTTCTCCCCGCTTCAACGAATCCGAATCCGTTACAGCGCAACCATGACCGTCGAACGCGCGCGACTCCCGCGCCATGTACGAAAATAACACCGGGATGTAAAAAAAAACAGAAACCAAAAAAAAAAAAAAAAACCGCAGAAATGAATAAAAAAAAAAAAAACGCAGAAATGAATCATGCAAAAAAGAGATAAATAGATAAATAATTATAAACCACAAGAAGAAAAAAAAATCCAGCGGCTGCTATTTGCTTCTCGCCTTCTTTCGGTACACTGTGATACAAGTGGAAGAGAGGAGAGGGTGGGGGAGAGAGAGAGAGAGAGAGAGAGAGAGAGAGAGAGAGAGAGAGAGAGAGAGAGAGAGAGAGAGAGAGAGAGAGAGAGAGAGAGAGAGAGAGAGAGAGAGAGGGAGAGAGAGAGATGAGAGAGAGAGAGAGAGGAGAGAGAGGAGAGAGAGAGAGAGAGAGAGAGAGAGAGAGAGAGAGAGAGAGAGAGAGAGAGAGAGAGAGAGAGAGAGAGAGGATGGATGCTGGATGCACAGTGCGCGTACACGAGAGCGGATCACGCGCAGAGGAAAAGCGAGAGAGGAGAGCAGGTCTGTTTCCAGTAACCAGTCGGTCATTTACAAACATTTTTAAAAGATCTATTTCTCTTCTTCTTTTTGCCCCACACCAACCTTCACTGGCTTGCCAAATACCCCCTCCCCCAACACCCACCCTCTGCTCGTGCGTCTGTAGCCCCCATTTTATAGCCACATCCCAAATTGTCGAGTTTATATATTTTATCAAAAATCAACTTAATTATTGTATTATTGGTTCCTATGTGGATTTCTCGATTCTGATTGGTCCGGCGGTGTTGATGACGTTTTTTTTTTTTTTTTTTTACAGCATCTCTGAGAGTAGTTCTGGCTACAAGGGAGTTTACAGGGACAATATTAATACGCCTGCAGTAACAGCTTATGCAGGGTGAGATATCAATAACACTCCCCAGCTAAATATCTTATCTTCTGAGAACGTTTTTCAAATGTTTGGTTTTGGTTTTTAGAACGTGATTCGAAATGTCCCGAAAATCTAAAAATGTTCAGTTTGCTTAACGTCGGTATGGTTATTTTATCATTTTGAGAACATTTATCAAGTACAAATAGCAACATAAGTATGTTCAGAGGAAAAGTTAGCCATAAGGAGGTTCTCAACATTTAGGTACAAATAACATCATAAGTAGGCTCTAGAAAACATGTTTTAAAAGCGTTTTCTCAACATTTTAAGAACATTTAGATACAAATAATGTCATAAGGAGGTTCCAAGAAAAAATAACGTCATAGAAATCCAACGTTCTAGAAAAAATGTTCTAAGAACGTTTTCTCAACATTTTTAGAAGATTCGAGTACAAATAACACCATGAGGACATTCCATGAACATTTAACAATTTAAAGTCAAACAAAAAATTTTTTTTAAATCATCCACCATTATATTTCTTATAAGGCTCCCCAATGTATCTTTAGTTCCCCAAAACCAGAAGCACAAACGGCAGTGTCCCAGTGCCTCCTTCCAGGTCTTTAGCTTGTTCACCAAGGTGACCCTCGGATACAAATTGCAGCAGATGAAAGTTCTCGCACTCAGAAGTCTCCCATACATGTGTTTAGGTAGCTTGGCTGGTTATAATCCTAATATGTAAATGACGCTAGAGTTCCATCAGACCACCACTCATACTTTGCCATGTTTGGAGGCTTATTCCAGTTTTGTCTATTAAATTAAGAGGTACCTAAAATTTTAGATAGCTCGATACTTGATCTAGATCTCTCTGCAGAAGTTCTACGCATCAATCCAGATCTCACATGTGTTTATGAAGATATATCCTAGCAGGAACACCCCTGGTGATGTCCCTAGTGGAGAAGTCAGAAGGAGTCCTCCAACAGGAGGGTAGGCAGACATCATCTCCCGCTCTGGGGGCCTCTGAACGCTGCATTGACTAAACCTCTGGCCATGAAATCATTTAAGAATGCGGGTAAAAAAAAATCCATGCAGATTTAAGCTGCAAAGCTTCAGTGTCCTTCAGTACAAATGAACCATAAAAACTTTACCCAAGGAGCAAATGCATATCGTTCTTTCAAGCGCAAATCTATCTATCTATCTATCTATCTATCTATCTATCTATCTATCTATCTATCTATATCTATCTATCTATCTATCTATCTCTATCTATATCTATCTATCTATCTATCTATCTATCTATCTATCTATCTATCTATCTATCTATCTATCTATCTTTATATTTATATCTAGATCTATCTATCTCTATTTAGTGGTGTAGTGTTGTCATGGTGATGATTTCTTTTCTGCCCACCATGTGAACCGGTATATTGTGTTCATTATAGACTCGACAATTTTGATTACATTTTTTTCGTTAAATGTTTCTTTAGCTAATGTCAACAACCAAAACTTCTATAAGCGTCACCCATCTGGAGCAATCTTACGCTACGTCCTCATAAAACTTTTCAGATATGATTATATGATAATTATAAAATAAATAAAGTTCACAACTTTTTCTTGGGACAATTTGACATCACAATGCTATAAAGTACTTTTACTAAAATATATGAATTTAGTAATAAATATCTTAATTTTTATAAATATTTACAATATTTTTTTTCCATTATGTTATTTTTAAAATTATTTAACCCAAATGCTTATTATTGGATTTTGAATTAATACTAAAATTAAGAGTAAATTTTTAAATAAAATAAAAAAATTATTTCCTTTTATTACTAAACATCTTAAGTGTAAATAATTCTTTTTTTGTAACAAAATCAAAGCATTAATTTTATTCATTTTAAATCAATTCATATGCAAATATATGCATATATAATAAAACAAAGTCTGGTTAAAAAGGTTTTAATTATTTTATACATTATATATAATATATAGATATATATATATATATATATATATATATATATATATATATATATATATAGATATATATATATAGATATATATATATAAGAGAGAGAGAGAGAGAGAGAGAGAGAGAGAGAGAGAGATCAACCTGTTACCTTTATTGTCCTTACTTATACTTAAAATAGCTAAAAAACAAAATTCATCCTAGGAGAAAAACCTAAATGGTTAAAGCCACACAATTTATGGGGTTAGGGGAAAACAACAGGAGTAAAGACGGAGAAAGTCGAGAGAGAGAGGAAAAGGAGAAGTAAGAAAAAAAGAGTGAAGAGTTGCAGACGAATAAAGCTTAGAAGGCCAGATTAGCTTTTAGCTCGGTAATGCCCTCCGTCTGTGGAGTAGTGGCAGAGAACGCACTTAACATTCAGGGCTGCACATCAAACACTTTCAACCAGTCAGCGATACACGGCACAGATACACTGCCTCCTGGTGCAGAGAGGGGAAAAAAACAAAAAACGAGGGATGTGGGGGTGACAACGTGAAAACGAGAGTGAGAAAATGTTCGAAAACGTAGACTTACGAATTTAGCCCGTAATCAGTACATCAGTGCTGTATGTCGTGATGCAGCATCAGCTTTACCAGCTTCCTGAAGCACACAATTTAATAACACATACTATTACAACCACAACACACAACCCTTGAATGCACCACACACCAATTATTGTCTGTTCAGCTTCTAACTGTACGCATGGCCATATCTTTTGCACCCCGCGAGCTTAGATCTGCTCTGAACAAAGGTGGATGTTATTTACTTCACAGTATCTTGGGAATGAAAGCTGAGCTGAGATGCAGTTTGGTTTGGAAGTTTTTTTGGACGTTGGTGGCCCTTTTTCCTAGAACCCAATGTCACTTTCCAATCAGAAGGAGAGGAGAAGAAAGGATTTTCGGATACTTTTACTGTGTAATTATTTGAAAAAAGCAGGCATTTCTCAATGTAAGCAACTCTAAAATTAGCTTAACAAGAACAAACTAGCTATGTAACCTTTAAGGTAGTATTATATTAGTTGGTCAACAGAAATTGCAAAATAACTTTCAGCCACCTACATCTACACCTACACCTATTAGCTATCTTATTCATAAATGTAGTCCCCATTTGGAGTAACATTTTGGCGCAATTTAGTTCACTTTGAGTACTTTGAAAAGAATACATCATTTTTTATACACATCCCGTGGTATCCAGAGATTGTCCCGACACTGGTAGACCTTTAGATAGAAGACGACAACCCTGTAAGGATCCTTAGGCACCAGTGACCAGGGTCCTGCCCCTTTCCTCGAGGATGGACAGGGATTCACTCTGCTTTACTGACCAAAGTCTACAACTTACATTACATTTGATCATTACAATCTGTTGTAATTACCAATAACATGCAGTGTCACCCAGATGACGATGGGTTCCCTCTTGAATCTGGTTCCTTTCAAGGTTTCTTCCTACTTTTCCCTCAGGGAGTTTTTCCTTGCCTTGCAGTCACCCCTGGCCTGCTCATTAGGGACAAACTCGCACTTTACTGCATTCTGTATAAAGCTGCTCTGGGACAATGTCTGTTGTTTAAAGCGCTATACAAATAAAAATGCAATTGAAATTGATTTTAATTTAAATGGTTTTACAGTACACACTTTTTCAATTACTGGAAAAGATCCCAGAGGTAGAAGTTCCAATGTATAAGGTTCTAGACATCACCTACATCATTTAAGTTAATAATTTAAAAGTAAACGGAGTAAAAACCACATGATTTACACTTTTAGTCTCAACTTTTATCCAGATGCCTACCTAAGTAGACAATCCTTGAAAAACTGAAAAAAAGTACTTAGAGGAATAGTGACCCAAACGGTTCCTCAGCCTCATCTACATCGCTCAAGTTGATAATTGAGGAGTAAAAAGCCTTCCACTTCACACCTCTGATCTTACCTCTCGACCAGATGCCCTCTACACCGTTCTGGCCAGCGTTCTAACAAACGAGTGCACCTCCTATTCGTGTCTGCATTTGCATTGGTTCAGAACTAATGATCTGTTCATTTTGAATAATGCATTCATATTCTGTGTGTTTGTTCCAACACAGCAGAGTCCTAATCAAAGAGGTTGGCAGAGGCAAAGGGTCGTGACTGACTGGCATGTTTGTCCATGCTGCTGTCCAACACTCCAATCACACGCACCCCAAACATCATTAGACAGCTTACAGCAGCTCTGGGACACCAGAAGCAAATTCACTGCTGGCAAACACCCTGCTGTCTCTCTCTTTCTCTCACTTTGTGCCTGGAGTAGATGGCATTAGCATGGTAAATTCCATTGTGTGAACATTTTGACGCAGTCAGATGGGCTTATGTTTGTAAATGGTAACCAACTTTGAACAAACTTTAAAAAATGGTGCGGTAGTGACATCGACTGGGGGTGGGGGACGTCTAACGTATCTTTTAAATGTCTTAAACCCAAAGATTGTTTTTGCCATCTTACTTGATTCCTTCTTGCCCTACATCACGCCAGGCAAGTTCAGGCTACAAAGCATGAATGAAGCACCTGCTGCTGACTGGCCTACTTTAGGAATCACTTCTGCACTATAGCCACCAGCAAAGTCAACCAGAAAGAAATGAGAAAACAGAGGGAGGTGTGCAAAATAAAGAAAAGACAAGACATAAGCCAGTAAGGAAAAAGCAATAAAGGCAACAGAGGGTCCAAAGAAAGGAGGAAGTAATAATAATCGCAAAGGCATAAAATAAATGCTCGCGAACACAGAGCTCAGAGCTCAGAGGCTTTTGGATGAGTTATGTCGAAAGGTTTCAGCACCATAGCACTCACGCTGAGATTTTGGAACTGAAATGAAAAGCGCTCTATAAATCACATTTATTATTATTGTTATAAACTGAATCGCTACTTTATAAAGCCTCCGTTTAGGTTAGATCGCACTCCTGGTGCCATGTTCCCCTGACTAACTTAATAACACACCAAATACTCTGTCACAGAATAGTTCGAGCTTATTTTATAACAAAAAAAACTGTTGAAATTTTAAATCTGATTGGTCAGGAGGTGTTTATTGGATATCAGCAACTCAGACATTAGTACTGTTATTGGAAACTCTGTAACTTTCTGTAACACCACAAAAGGCCAGAATTTCCTTCTCCTTCAACTTTAATATGGCTATATTGCCCCTCACTTCACCAAGTCTTCCACATCCCTCTTTTCTTCTGCCTATCTTTTTCTCGCTTTGGTTCCAAGGACAGTTTAAAAATAAAGCGTGTCAAGCCCTGTTGGGAGAGCAGATATTGGATGCATGCAGGAGTGACACACTTCTCTAAGAGAAGTGAGGACTGGAGGAAAAAAAAGAATAAAACGAGAAGGAAAGAGGGTGGAAAATGTGCTTAACGAAAGTAGACTACTGGGTAGTGAGGAGACAGAAAAGTTTGTTTTTTAGTTTGAAATTAAAGCTTTCTGTTCATGCAAACTATATACTGTAGAATACTCTATGGGATGGTGTACATCAAGGCTTTATCTTAGGCCCATTTTTGTTTTTGGACCTACTTAGGGCACGGGTAAATTGCTTAAACCTTAGTAAGCAAAAAACATAGCCAAATGTGGAGTAAAGCTCTGTACCTTTTTGTTACATATATATTAGGGCTGCACAACACCTGGTTCTCGCATCGACAGAAACTAATATCTGTAACTAATTCCTTTTTTCCCCCAAAGTACTATGCCAATACTGCCTATGAATGTTGCATACCAATTCCTATCTCTAATGGTTAATCTTTTCTTTGTGAAAAAATCAGGCTAACAATTACTAAAAACAGATTTGGATAATCTAAAGTTGCTACTAAAGCTTGTCATAGCATTACGCTGTGGTCTAAACTGGCTAACGTTCCTTTGGTTTATTGATTGAGAGTTTAAATTTCGGGAGCAACATCTCTGGCTTGCTTTCATTGTCTTCTTTTTTCCCCAGCTGAAATGATGTCATCAGAAATACTGTAAGAACTGCTGAAAGCGATTTACTATGTGTTTTACTACCTTCTCTGCTGTGAAAAAGAGAGGGGGTGTTTCCTACCTGGGAATTTTTAGTTGCTTTTTTATCCCTGCTTGGTTTAACTTTGGTTCTTATTTAACCACATCCAGTCCACATCTTCAGATATATTTTACTGAACACACTTTAAATACACAGCCAGTTAGAATTTTTCTAAAGGGAAAATTACATTTAATTACAAAAGATTATCTTTTTCTATATCAGATATTTTAATGTCACACAAAATGGTATACCTCAAGGTTCAATGGGTTGTCCAACTTTTTTTTTTCAATCATGATTTTACCTTTCAGGAAACCTTATTATGGATTTGAACATAATAAGAAAATAACTGTTTAATGTACTATTTCTTTTTCTTCTTAGGGTGGCTTTGAATGGCTTAGGCCCACCCAAGAGGATGTATGACTGACTTAAACCTTTTTTAAGTGCAGATGTTGCTTACTTGTTTGCGGCAAATAACACAAGCTAAAAAAACTTTAAAAGCCTTTATATATAGGCTCGAAATCTGTCTCAACTAAATTTGGTAGATTTTTTAAATGAAATTAATACCCAAAAAGTGAAATTCTGCATTGACGCCCAAAAATGCTTTTCTTTTTGTAAGTAGCTTTTAATGTTTTATTTGGTCTATGAATACTTTTCCAGATGGCTGAAATTACTGTTCATCTCTCTCTTTCTCAGCTTTCTAATAATGTTCAAGACCGAATCATCTCAACTGTGTTCTGTTCTTGAACCCCAGCAGTTTGCCATTGCTGACCCTGTTCTGTCCTTCATGCTTCTGTCTCTGTTTCTCTCTCGTCCGTGTCTCCAGCCTCCCTCTTTTTTTATGCCGCGATGGGAACAGAGGAAGAATCGATATGTTTTTAATTTGCAGCAGCGACTTGCTCTTTCGAATTCTAATAAGGGGGACATATTCGTATATATATATGAATATTTTTGGTGTGTAAGACACGTAAAGAGATAACTTTCCATCTTTTCTTATGTACACTATCAATCGGTTAAGCAATCACATTCTGAAAGTTTCAAATACATTAAAAAGCGATTGCGTTTCGGATTTCGAATTCGTTTCTCATGTCATCCCTTCATCCGATAGAAATCCGCTGCCTGAGGCAGTTTTAAAGCTGCTGGATTTCCTTTAAACCTCTGACATGGGCTTGATCAACAGAGAGCCTGTTAGAAAATGTATTATTTTATTAACAGCACGTCTCGAACAGCATGTTTTATAACTCGTCTGGTCCTTTATGACCTCTTACATGAACATTATGATGAAACGTAAAGCATGAGATGAAGTAGTAGAGAAATCTATGTTGCTTGATGTTGCTGCCTGTGGATGGAGCTTTCTGAGACGCTTTTCTGTTCAACACGGTTGTATAGAGTGGTTAGTTAAGTTACTGTAGTCATCCTGTCCAGTATAATGTGATTGGACATGCTTTTATATTGCTTTTTAACTCAGCTAACAAACTTATGTTCTAAGAACATTTAAAATGTTAGCTTAATATTTTTAAAACGATAATTTAGGAAGTTATTCTAAGAGAGTTTTCTCTCAACATATTAAAAACATTCATCAATAATGTATAACGTTCTAAAGACTCGTTGTTTAAGTTTTCATTTAACATTATGAGAACAGTCATTAATTATGAACATTGTCATAAGGAAGTTGTAAGAACATTTTGAACAAATTGTTTTAAATTGCTTTCTCTTGAATCTATAATAACTATTAGTATTAAAAAGTGTACAGTAGTAACAATTTTTAAAGAAACGTTTCAAAGAGGTTTAGACGTGAGTCAACTGGATTTTTATTAACCCAGTTAACAAACTTATGTTTCCAGAATGTTTTTGGTTTTGGGAGCTTTGATTTAAAATGTTAAAAAAATGTAAAAGAAAAACGCCAAGGTTTATGTTTCATGTTTTATTTTTGGGGCAGCATGGTGACTAATTGGTTAGCACTTGCCTCACAGCAAGTAGGTCCCAGGTTTGATTTCCAGGCAGGGGTCTTTCTGTGTGGAGTTTGCATGATCTCCCCGTGCTTGCGTGGGTTTTCTCCAGGTTCTCCGGTTTCCTCCTACAGTCCAAAATCACGTATGTTAGATTGATTATTGATTATTAATTAATGATTAATGATTCTAAATTGCCCATAGTGTGAGTGAGTGTGAATGTGTGTGTGGTCCTGTGATGGACTTGTCACCTGTCCAGGGTGTCCCCTCCTGTCTTCCACCCTTTCAGAGACAGCTGGGATAGACTCCAGCAGATCCCTGTGACCCCGAATTAGGGAATAAGCGGATGTAGAAGATGAATGAATGTTTTATATTTGATCTTGTTTCTTGTATCTTTTGTTCATGTTTATCATGTTTATATCTCTTGCTTATGTTTTTGTTTATGCTTCATGCCATGTGGTCCCCTTGTTCATGCGTCTTTTTCCCACTGATTATGAGAACGTTCCATAAACGTCATTTTAAAACCGTTTTGTCCTAAGATAAGGTGTTGGATTGCTAATTGAAAGATCCGGGTTCGATTCCCAGCACCACCAAGCTGCCACTGCTGCAAGGCCCTTAACTGCCATTTGCTGAGTTGTTTAAAAGAGATAAATGTAAGTCTGCCAATTGCTGTGGATGTAAATGTAATTACAGTTAATGATTGTATTGCAAGAGGTTTGTCTAGAATAGTGTGTGAGAGAAACGGGTGTGTATGCAGTGTGTGTGCACAGCTGACATGTATGTACAGTATGTGCAGTGTTACAAGGTGGAAATATGGGAAGGTGTGAACATGCGACCAGGGGGGTCAGCGTTGTTTTCTGTGTGTGTGTGTGTGTGTTGGTGGCGTGGAGACTATAGGATGCTGGCAGCAACGGACAACAGCAAGAAACCATACAGATGTGCTGACTGCTCAGTTTCCATGGGAACAACCCCATCCCCCTCTTTCTTCTTCATCCTCCCTTTCTGCATGGAGCATCAATGAAAGCCTCCCTTGCTATCTTTGGTGTCTTTGTGTGTGTATGTTTAAAGGTATGCGTTCCTCATCACTCAACTTTTTCGCCCGCCATCATCGCAAGGACGAAGTCATGTGCTGGGTGAACTGCTGGGCATGACCGCTTCGCCCCATCAAACGTTCCTGAAATAATTTACCGGACGCCATTATCCCGGTTTTATGACTCACGCGGGATAGCGCCGGGTATATGTAGCCTGTATGTCGGAACGCATGTGTGTACTCGAGGGACACGTATAGAAATTCTGGTGGCCGTGGAAATGTTCTTGGAGAAGAAGCATTTGTCTTGTGTTTAATCAGATGGAGGAAGAAGAAGGAGAGAGCTGGGAGTAAAGAGGGGAGAGGTAAAGAGGGAGGGTGTTATCAAATTGAGTGGCTTCTTCCTACACACACTAAATCAATATTTGTAGACTTTCAGTATGTGCAGATGGGATGGAAGTGTTTGCATGCTCTAGGATGGATAATAGCATCCATAGTACGGATAGTGGGGTAAAATACCAGACTTTCAACCCCCCTGCCGAGAGTCTTTTTTGCAGTGCTGCCACGGATCAAACCCCCATCCTCCGGGCAAAATCTTTCTCTACTCCTTGCACTTCTTTTCCGGAGTAGTCGAGCCCGTGGGTTTCGGGGCCTGATCAGTATTCCGGGATCGTCTGCCTCTTCGCTTTATTGCACTATTTTTAACCTGCTCCCTCCTTAACCTTGACCACGGTGATTGAGAGAGGGGAAGGCTGAAACGGGAGGGGTGTGACGGATGATATTAAAGCCGAGGAATAAAGGTGGACAATGAATAAAAGGAGGGGGAAGGGGGGTTGGTGGTTAGGGAGCGGAGATATGAAATGCTTGCGGAGAGCATAATGATGAGCTGAGCTTTCTTAGCTCACAGGATGTAGGTTTGACCAACGTCTCGAGCTCTTACGCGGAATCTCCGACACGATTCCGAACACATCCTTCATCGGTTAGCTGGTTAGTATGAGGTTCAACTGGGCGTGATAGGGGGCTGAAAATGGAGGAAAAAGGAGGAAGAGTAGTCACACTAAATATATATTCTATACAGGCAAAAGTATTGGGATGAGGATGTCTGGGGTTCAGTCGGTGTTCCAAGTTCATTTCACAGGTGTTCAGTATCAAGTGTTAAGACAGAATCAAGACTCTGTGCGGGATCTACGAGTTCTTCCACTCGAAGCGCGCCAAACTAAAAACGAAGGGAAGTGGTAGCTGTGGTGGATTTCTTGATTTGAGGAGGGTCCTATGCAATTTTAGGAATTGGGTTCCCCAACAGTTTTAATGGTTTAACTGGTCTTTTTGGATGGAGAACTATTTAAAACTTCTGGGTATTTGTTTAGGGGGGCTTGTTTCCTAGGGCTTACTCAGCTTAGTAGTTAAGTTTGCCACTGTCAATTCCCAGCACCACATTTGGGCCCCTGAGCAGGGCTCTTAACTGCTTAAATGGATTCAAAATAAGTCATGCAGGATAAGGGCATGTGTCAAGTTATAACCTGGGCAATTACAGTATGTTTACGACGTGTAGTCGTGTGGTGGTACATGGATTTTGTTTGCCCCCACAGCTCCCAGTTTGATCATAAATTCAGGTTACTGTAGTTTTGCATGTTCTCCTGACGAAACCTCAGTAGGTGATTCAGTTATGCTAAACTGATGATGTCCTAAGATGAACCATTTTCTGGAAGATGAATGACTGTACCGGAAAAATACTTCTGATGTGTGTGTGTGTGTGTGTGTGTGTTTTTTTTAAATTAAATCTTCTATAGTTAGTTATTACCCAAGCTTACGACATCTATTGACGCAAGCATGTGATGATGCAATACTGGTGTCTTCATTATTTATGCGGCTTCTTTACAAAACTAAAGCGAAATTGTTGCTGCCAATATATAGTCAATCTTGGCTGACTGACTATATTCAGGGTAAATCTGATTTTCTGCCAAACTACCCCTTTAAAAGATTCGCACCCGTTGCTACCGTGATGTTTTTACAGACTCTGCGGATAAAATCTGAATTGTTCTTATTATAAGAGCTACAGATTTTTTTAGGAAATTTTATCATCCTAAAGCTCGAGGAACATATTGCAGAACTTATTTAACAGAAACAGCATTCTGATGGTTTCTAATCAAACGTCTAATTATCTGGGTATTTAAGAACATCTGCTTCTGTTCATCCAGGAATTTTTTTTGAATTATATCTCAAATTTATTTTGTCATTTTTAGGAAGCCGTAGTTCAACCCGGATAACTGACATTTTACGCTAAAAAGCTGAAACAATTGGTTATTTTTATTTATAAATTTTTTTAAAAACACCTCAAAGCTTGTCCCACATTGCCCCCATGTGGACAGTAAGAATGTGACAGGTTTGATACAAGCAAGTGATAATATTCCATGCTAATGCAATTAGTCTGGTTCCTAAATGCCTCCTTCACGAGCGTATGATACAGTTAGAGCTGGAATAAAAGCAGAGACAGACATTTTAAATATTGCTCAATCTTTTAATAAGCCTTGATTAATGAATCTTTTTCTGCGTTAGTAAAACAGACGCGGTCCAGACGCTGCCGAATCGTTTGGTCTCGTTCTTTTCGTTTCATCCAACTCTTCAGTTCTCCTCATCTGTATTAAAAAAAATAAAAAAACAAAACACACACACACACGAGTACATACATAGTCAGTAGACGGCATCAATAATAACGTAAAAAAGGCAAAAAAACTTAATTATTAATATTTTATTAAATCAAGTTATTGTAAATATCACACTAGACTCTGTCTTCTTTATGGCGTCTAATTAACCCCACCACACCACATACCCGTCAATGCCAACCATCACTTAACTTTACCAGGAACAACAACGCTTGTAGACATTTTACCTTCATCGTCCTCGTCTTCGTCCTCCTCTTCCTCATCCTCGTCTTCATCTGTGCTGAAGGTTCCATCTGGGAGACTGTAGATGCGGATCACTTGCTGTAAAAGGGAAAGAGAAAGTGTTGACTGCTGTTATGGCGTTATGAGGAAGGGGTCGTCTTTTAGAGAAATCGAGTGATGGCGCATTATTTCTCATTATAAGTGAAAACTATGACTTTTTTTGTTTTTAAACAAAAAATTGCATGTATATAAAAGTACTTAACCCATAATATGGTGACCCATATGGTCCACTAAACTGAACCCGTCCTGCCCCTTAATCTTAATCTATAGCTATACAGCCCTGTTCTGTGACTGCATTTACTCACCATAAAAATATAGGAAATTATAAGCGTAGATAAATACAATAAACCAAAGTTGTAAATGAAATAAAGGGTTGCTTTATGTTTTCCTGGAGATTCAGATACAGAAATGAAATCATTAAATGTAAAATCAGTGTAAAGACTTTAATTAAACTTCATTTATACAGTAATGTTTGTATGGTTGTATGTTATAACAGCACGCATATGCTAAATTATTTCCTGCAACTATAACCCTACCTTGACACTGCACATCCTGCGAGAACATTGCGGAATGTCGATGATGAAACGATATATTGTGCAGTCCTAATATTGTGTGTGTGTTTCGGTATGTCAGTGGAATTAACTGATCAGTGGTGTCTCAAATCTCCATGCTTAGTGTTTGGATTGTCGAGCCAGCTGTCCCTCCAGTTTGGAGGAAACACACACACACACACACACACACACACACACACACACACACACACACACACACACACACACACACACACACACACACACACACACACACACACACACACACACACACACACACACACACACACACACACTGTGGTGAGATTTGTGTGTTGGATTCTGCTCACCTTGTTGGGGTCTTTGAGGATGAGGTACTTGCCCTCGTCCAGTTTGCGGCAGATGTCGATGACGCAGCGCAGGATGCCCCATGCGTTCTCCATGCTCAGGTTGATCTGGCTGGCAAACTCGTTGGGCTTAAACTGCTGTGTGCCCAGGATCACATGACGTGCCGAGTCCTTCACATGGTAGCGGGATACGTAACTGCGGTGCACAAAGATGGAAATTTAGTGCTTTGGAGGTGCTGTGAATTTGATCGACTCCGAAAAGCAGTCTAAACAAAAAAAGCTGTGTGTAAGTGTGTTCTCACCCCAGTTTAAGGTACTCGGAACCAGCCAGCAGGGCGCAGCAGGTCCAGCGTGCCAGCTTGTAGCTGTTGTTCTTCAGCTCAGTAGCCAACACGGCTCCTCTTTGAGAGTCCAGCTTCTGGCGCCAGTCCACTCCGTTACAATACTGCGCAAACATCGATATCACGTTCAGATGTGACGAACACGCGCAGGGATACATGTTCAAATCCCTGGTCTCGTTCTTACCCGTGAGTCCCACTCGTTGAGAGCTTTGATGTTGATAAATGAGAGCTCTCCATTTGCACCGGTCATCACGCCGTCATGCTCACAGCGCACAATCAGATCAATATCCTCCCCAAGTTTCCACCTTCGGTACCTACACACACACATTAATATATTAAAACAAAACATTTCCATAGACACACAAAAAAAGGGGTTGCCTACACTCAGAAAATCCATGTGTGCGTGTGTATCGGGTCAATGTTGAACTCATTTCCTGATATGAAGTGTTAAACCTCGTCAGTGTAGGTCAGCTCTGATCTTACCTGTATGATACAGATGCCACCTCACTCTTATCCATGTCCTCCTCTATGAATGGGTTCGTGTTGGGAAACTTGTGCCTCTCGCCTCCCTGAACGACACAACACACAATTCAATGCATCTAAAACCATTTCCAAAAATACCGGACAAACTTTCGAGAGGACAATTAAAATGTGCCTGGTTTTTACAGCTGAACAGGATGTGTGTACAGGGCTCGCGAAATGGCCAGCTCGACGTCCCAGCGATATTGTGTCTTCTGTTTGGGCTACCAAAATGTCTCAGTGTCAGTAAAAACAAATTTCAATGCTTTTGCATTCTCTCACAAATACAGTTGGGTAATGGAGTGTTGTGTAATTTCCGGGCATCATGGAGCCACTGTGAATAAGTGTTTTACTTTCGCTTTCCCGGGGGATCGGCGGTACTGATTTCTGAACAATTTTGCGAGCCCTGGTGTGGGAGTGTAAAACAGAGCTTTGGTACAGCACCATGCGCAGACACTGCTGGCTGAAATTGTGGTTGATGTACGTAGCCTCCATGGCCAGGTTGCGGGGAGAGTTCAGGGAGTTGCCTTCTTCCTGAGGAGGTTCGTTCGCCGTTTCGCTGACAGTGAGCAGGTCTGATTTAGAAAAAAAACCAAAAAAACCACCAATATTTTTAGCTCCACTGCTGCTACCCGGCGGCTGAAATGTTCAGATTTTTGAAGCACTCACCGAAATCCGAGTTGTCTCTCTTGTCAAAGAAGAGCTTGTTTCCGACACGCTGCACGATGATGTCCCAGGAGTTCACCGAGCGCGTGCAGCACATCAGTGTGGCCAGGATGGCGTCAGTGGCAAACACGTTGCCCTGAGTCTTAGCCAGCTGAAAGGAGAAAGATTTAGAACAGACATTTATTGCAGTGATTGTGTGAGTCAGGGGTTTGTATATGTACTGCAGCAGAAACATCATAAGCACCACTTCGACACTTGGTTCTGAACCTTTTTCAATATTTCTCACTAGTTTGTACCCTCTTGTGGGGGGGGGGGGGGGGATAAATACGAAACTGACAAATGGTACAATTAACCCAATTTCCAGTAAATTGCTACCCCTTTTTCTCCTGCTCCTCTTTCTTCTTTTTGCATATTATTTGAAATCCTTAACTTTGAGGGTGTTAACTTTACCTTACGGATGACGGGGTCATCGGTGGTGGTGACGGTGTGGAAGATCCTTTTAATGCTCTTTAGAGGCTTCTCGTTGCGGGTGGTGATGCGGTCGAACGCTTTATCGTAGTATTCCAGGGCACCACAGCACTCGCTGATTGGCGGAGAAGCAGGAAGAGATAGCGGAATATCAGTAAACACAACCTGGGTGGGGTGAGTCTGCCTTAAACTGTGTACAAAGTTACTCTACAGCCAAATATCGCTATATGTGTTTTATTTCCCCACGTTAATATATCGAAATTCTAACCCTTTAGTATCAATACAGATTTAAATAAAGCTTTAAACTGATTTATGTTTACTTTATATTTACTCCTTCTTCCCCTCCGGTAGTTGTTGCTGACTTGTTTAGCCATTGTCTAAACAAAAAAAATCTAGCTTTGTATCTTTAAACAGTTAAAGAGTATTGCAATATGTATTGTACGGCAATATATATTGTGATGTATCCTATATCGTGATGTATCGTATCTCCAATAAACAGCTCTTTTTTAGGATTAATTACATTTTTTGAAGCAATAAGAACAGAAATTGTTTCTAACTTTCGAGTGCAGTCTCACTCTGTACACTCACATGTCTGAAGGATCAGCCACCTCCATGTATCTCATCTTCATCAGACGAGGAAAGTCCATCTCTTCCTTCACCTCCCAGTCACTGCGCACTTCCACCGATGAATCCCTGGGCTTCAGCTGGGCCTGCCACACCACAACACTTTAATAACCCTCAAACAGGCACTGATAGATCGATCATCTGCTGAACATCTGGCAACTCGTCCAAACAGCCCAGGAATTAATAACATCGAATGAGCGAGATAATCATACAGAGTGACATCATTAATCAACGCATAATAAAAGCCTGGACCGCCAGCCATGATACGCTTCATTATCTTCATAATAAAGAGTTTTAGAACTGAGGAAACACGGCTACACCAGGTAACGACGAGTGTACCTGCGACTTCTGGTCCCACTTCTGTCGCACTCCAAACTGCTTCTGGAACTTCTTCTGCAGGCGCATGCGGTCTCGTTCCTTCTGCTTGGCACTCTTAGGGAGAGTCTGCAGGTTGAACTGGGTAAGATTCCGGCGGTCTTTATCCCTACGTAGGTTCCTCTGTTAAAAAAAAAACAAAAAAAAACAGCAGCGATAAGACTTCTGGGCTTCGAGTAGTCCATGATGATCTAAACATTATGCCGTAAGTTGTTTCAGGATGCGCTGTGTACCTGGGCGAAACGCATGCGGTTCCTTTGGTAGGCCGATTTCTGGGTTTTGGCCGTGTCCACCAGCTGGAAGCTAGTTTCATCCTCCTCGTGGAAATAAGCATACTGACTTCCTCCACCGAACTGCGATGAATACTTATCTGTGTAATACAGCGACATGTGTAGTGTGTGAGCCTGAGCGAGACCATGGCCTACAAATCTCTAGTATGGTGTCTTGGGATTATTCTGTCTTCCAGTCAGGCTACCAAAATGTTTCCCCACCCTGTCAGTCAGGCTCTTTTTTTATTGTTTCGAATAAATACCTAATTAAATAACGATTGTGAACTACATCATTACCGTGAAATAAAATTACTCAAAGCGTGAAAAAGCCCTACAGTTCTGTGCTAATTGCATTAAAATATAACTATTAGGAGGCAAATCAACCCAAACAACTGAGAATATCCGGTCCAGCACTCTAAGACATGGTCATGAGCTTACTTGTGTATCTTTTGTCCTGATAGGTCGCGCCGGTCCAGTCTGCAACCTATAAACACCGGAAGATAATACAAGTCCCTGTTGTTACAAACTAGAACATTAAAACCAGTGCATCAATATACACCAATGATTCGGAACTACTGTCAGCACTACCGACACAGAAAATCAATCCCTTCAATCGGATTTGGGAATAAAATAACATAGTGCGTATAATGTAGGACAGAAGATGATCATTTGGAATGGTTAGGTGAGCGAGTGGGAAAATTGACCTTGCCCAGACGGTCCCCTTTGCTGAACGGCTGGTACGGCATGTCCTTAAACTTCTCTGGAACAGCACAGGGACCCCATCCTGACGGGTTATCCTGAATCACTGGGGCCAAAAACTTCGCCATGGTCTTTACACACAACCGGCAAACAGAGAGAGAGAGAGAGAGAGAGAGAGAGAGAGAGAGAGAGAGAGAGAGAGAGAGAGAGAGAGAGAGAGAGAAGGGCTGTTTAATCATTTCACTTAAGATTGTTAGGGTTAGTCAGCGAGATATCGAGGAAGTGACGACTTTAAAGCACAGTAAAAATTATTTCTTTACATATTGGGCATAGAACACTGAAGCCCAGGCGCAGAGAAAGGATTAGCGGCCTTGCTAAAGGGCCCAACTGGGCAGGGGTGAGGCTTGAACACTGATCAAAGAGCAGCAGCTTAGTGCTTAAGGTGCTGGACTGCTCTGCGACTACTGTTGTAGGTTCAATCCCCAAGATCATCAAGCTGCCACTGCTGGACCCTTAAGCAAGGCCCTTAACCCCTCAACTAATTACCACTACCTACATCTGCTTAACCTTTTTTGCAATGTTAAGCAACCTTGCACTTCATGTCATAAAAAAAAAATAAAATAATAAAACATATGGGATGCCAGGGGCACCACTATCAAACAGCCGAACAGCATTATGGGTAATGTCACCCCCCAAGCCTGTATTATGTTTTTTTGTTAATGAAATAAAAGGTTGTTGGAGTGTGTAGGGTTCAGACCCGAATCAGCACTGCTGTCTTCACACTAGTGTGCACTTAAGGCACATCAGCTTGCGCAGTGGACTAGTCATCATGGACTACACAGCATCACAATAGAATTAAACCCACTTTACTGTTAAGATCTAAACACAGACCAAGTGCACTAGATAGGGGATGAATCCATGCACTAGTGGGGAGATAAACACTAGATAGGGGATGAATCCATGCACTATGTAGTGCCCGAAACACGATTCTACATCTAGCACTAATCAGGAGGTGGTAGCTTAGTAGGGATGTTGAACTGCTAACTGGAAGATTGTGGGTTTGAGTCCCAGCACCACCAAGTTACCACTGTTGGGCCCCTGAGCGAGGCCCTTAACCCCTAATTGCCCAGCTGTATAAAAGAGACAAATGTAAGTCACTTTGGATAAGGGCGTTTGTCATATGCTGTAAATCGATCTAAAGAGGTGAAGATATAGTTAGCCGTCATACTGCTTCATATAAGGTTATAAACGCTTTATGACATGCAAATAAACGACTTCTCTTTTACAACGTATTTAACGCCCAGTTAACGTTACGACAACCTAAATAACTCTTAGCCTTTACATTCTTATCCAAAATTGTCCCGAAAGCACGTTCATTGCAATAAAATATACATTTACAAAGTAATAACGTTAAAATATGAACATTTACAGCGCTTTTTCCTTGTAACGTCAGTCAGCGTTTGGTTACAGAATTAGCATTAGCCGCTAACAAGAACCACGAAGTATTGTAACGTGCAAAACCGCTAAATCTACACAATAACTTTATGAAATAGCAGCTTACAAAACTAAAAATCAAATATTTTTATTCGAGTTCTGATGGGATGGAGATAAAAGCAGATGTTTAAGGATTTATTAATACCTGTTGGTGTACCCCAGTGGAAAATTCCAAGGCAGCCCGCTAAAGCCGGCGGAAATAGGACAAGCGTTAGACTGCCGCAAAGATAGATAAACTTCCGGTTAGGATATTTCGAATTCTTTTTAAAAGATAACCTGTCATAAATAAAATACAATGTTTTAAAGCAACATTGTTTTTAAAAAATGTAAAAAAAAAAAATTAACGAATTACCTAATATATATATTGAAAAAAAACGAGTATGAATTTGCGACAGTTTACGGCAGCTGTTGTCATGCGCAGTAAATCCATTTCAGACCAGCGTTACACCCGCTTGAAGAGGTAATATGCACTTTATGTACATAATATTTTTATATTTTTGCTCAAAATTATTTGCTTCTATTATAATTTTATACATATTTATAAAATAAATCATTCATATATCGTCCTAAAACATGTGTTACTTATAGTATAACTTAGACATAACTAACACGTTATGGTTGACTTGTTTATTTATTTCTGTTACAAATGAACTTCGCCAACAATATTATAAAACATGGAACTCAACTCATTCTCTGGGTTTTTAGCGTTAGATGTCACGCGCACATCCCGTCCGCTTTGCATCTGATAAATTTAACACCTAGAACCTAAAACCATTTGTAAAACTTACTCTGAGCCTGGGTAAAGCATTAACTCAACCAATTAATCAACCAATCAGAGGACGGAAAAATGCCGCTGTCATCGTGCGCCAGTCAGAGGGCTTCGGGAGGCGGGTTTAAAAATCTGATTGGTTAAAGAAACAGTCTATAATAATATTAACCAATTAGCAATCTTCCACTACTTATATAGTTTAAGTTCCATGGGCAGCACTACTGATTCCGAAGGGCAGATTAGATTAACATGGCAGCACGTAGAAACTGAAATCTGATTGGACAAAAAAATCTACCATACATGTACTGGAAGCAGTGCAGCAAGAGAAAACACTACGAAATGAAGAGAACAAACTGTTGGGAATAAATTAATACAATTTAATGGAATAATGATCAGAATTTAGGTTGTAAATGTAGGTCAGCTTCTGATAGTGTTTAGGCAAGTTAAACACTGTTGGGCCCCTGAGCAAGGCCCTTAACCCCCAATTGCTCAGTTGTATAAAATAGGAGATAAATGTAAGTCACTTTGGATAAGGGCGTCTGCCAAATGCTGTAAATGCATCTAAACAGGTGGAGATATAGTTAGCCGTTAAATACTGCTTCATATAAGGTTATAAACGTGTTATAAACGCTTTATAACGTGCAAATAAACGACTTATCTTTTATAACGTATTTAACACCCAGTTAACATTAAAGCAACCTAAATTACTCTTAGCCTTTACGTTCTTATCCAAAATTGTCTCGAAAACACGTTAATTGCAATAAAATCTACATTTACAAACTAATAACGTTGAAATATAAGCATTCACAACGGTTATTATGACGGCCTTGTGACGTCAGTCAGCGTTTGGTTGCAGAACTAGCATTAGCCGCTAACACGAACCATGACGTATTTTAAAGTGCGAAACCGCAGGGAAGGACTTACTGACCCGGACTGCACAACACTGAGTGGAACATTTCCAGAAACTTGAAATGGAAACCTGGGAATTTTGGAAATATTTCAAGTGGGAAACGTATTTGAACTATTAGTTAATTTGGGGACTCACGGTGTCTTTTTTTTTTTTAGACAGTTTTTCTTAATTATCTTAATGTTTGCTAAGTCAATGTATTCATTTTAACAACATAAAGGTATGTAATACGTATGTGATTTACATAAATACCCACCAAAATGGACATTTTTTAGCAATATTTTGTGGGCAGGATTCACAATATGATGGCAGTGTGTTATGAAGGAATCCCCAGTGCACGTGGAAGGGGTGTTCTCACTATCCTGAAACTGAAATCACATTAAATGTGGTTGTTTGAGCCAAGATTTTTAATAGGATATCCAGTTTATATCTATTTACCCCCATTTAATTCCGATATATTTCCGTTAATTCCCATGGAAAGTTTCCAGCCTTGAAAATTCCCGGATATTTTTTTGCAAACCTCCGTTCAACTAATGGAGAATTAATAGACAGGGCTGTGGTGTTTGTGGTTTGGACCACCTGTTGAGCAGCATGTGTACTGCTGCAGAGACAGACAAGGGAACTCAAGGGAGACTAAAAGCGTTAGTGTGTTCTTCAGTTCTAAAGCTACAAATGAGTGATATTACAATAGACACTAGGGTTAGGAGTTCAGGGACATAATGTTGAGGGAGGGTCTGGGGTCTCTGTTCATCCCAAACATGTTCAGTTTTAAGGGGTTGAGTCAGAGTCTGGGCTCTGTACAGGACAAGAGAGGTGTTCCACTCCAAAGATTAGATGGATGGATGGATGGATGGATAGACAGACAGACAGACAGACAGACGGACGGATAGATGTGTAAAAGAGGTAAAGAAGCGAGTACAGGCAGGTTGGAATAGGTGGAGAAACGTGTCAGAAGTGATGTGTGACAGGAGACTATTAGCTAGAATCAAGGTGAAGGTGTACAAGACAGTGGTGAGACCAGCTATGATGTATGGTTTAGAGACAGCGGTGAGACGACGATGTTAGGTTAGGACAGCTACGATGTATGGTTTAGAGACAGTGGGTGAGACCAGCTATGATGTATGGTTTAGAGACAGTAGTGAGACCAGCTATGATGTATGGTTTAGAGACAGTGGTGAGACCAGCTATGATGTATGGTTTAGAGACAGTGGTGAGACCAGCTATGATGTATGGTTTAGAGACAGTGGTGAGACCAGATGTATGGTAGAGACTGTGGATGATGTATGGTGAGACAGTTAGAGACAGTGGTGAGACAGCTGTATGAGCAGCTATGATGTATGGTTTAGAGACAGTGGGGAGACCAGCTATGATGTATGTTTGAGAGTTTAGTGGCTGCTTATAGTTTTATGCTGGAACCCGGGGAAAGTTAAGAAATGTTTCGTAATTTTTTCAGTACACAGACGTTAGTGACATTTAATTAAGCATGATTCATTCACAGCCGACTGCGCAGCAGAACCAATTTGTTATCTGGTACAGGAATGCGAATGCTTATAGAACGTAGAGCGCAGCGCCTGTGCTGTCCTGCAGAATTTTCTTGCCTACTGTTTAGTTCTATTGTATAAACTAGCATGTAATTTTAATTGGGATTCTTCGGCGCTGCCTGTCTGGAGACACATCTGTCCTCGCTTCCACGGCGTGTTTGCATCAGCGTGTCAGAATGCGACCGTACAGTGTTTTAATAACCTACCAGTCCATGAGAAAACATTTATTACGGTCTGTCTTTACAAATCAAACATACAGTTGTGTTTTTTTAGCTGGTGTGTGAAAGGAAAAAAATTTTTTTGTAAAATTGTGTCTCCAGACAGCGGTTCTGAGCGCGTTAATGCTTCCGCTGCTGAGGACTGTGGGATCACGTGTTTTCTCCATGGCATCCGAAGCGTATTCCTCTGGGACTCACTCCGCAGCCTTTGTCACCTGCCCCAATGAAACCGTCGCCAAAGACCTGGCCAGGTAAACACACACACACACACACACACGCATATAGACACACTTTTATTCAGGATTATGCAGGATTTCTCTTAATAAAGTGCAAGAGAACTTTCTAGCGTGGTTTTTATGTCGCAGAGGGATCGTGGAGAAGAAACTGGCCGCCTGCGTCAACATAGTGCCCAAAATCACATCAGTGTGAGTAATCACATCACGCAATCAGCGCTCATTCATCCCTCCGCTTCATCTCCTGTATCGTGTTGCAATGAGATGAAAAATTCCGCTGCTAGACACACGTCTGTCTACTGGCTCTTTTTACTCCTGTATTGTGTCCCTACAGATATGAATGGCAAGGAAAGATAGAAGAAGACAGTGAAGTGTTGCTGGTGAGATTTTTTTATTCTATTTCAAATCCCGAATTCAGCTAAAAAAAAAAAAAAAAATCAATCTATCTATCTATCTATCTCTTATATATATATATATCTATATTTATCGATCGGACAGCCTGGTCTGATCATGTGATCAATGCCCATGTGCTCTGATATCTATCTATCTATCTATCTATCTATCTATCTATCTATCTATCTGTCTATCTGTCTATCTATCTATCTGTCTGTCTGTCTCTTTCTATATATATATCTATATTTATCGATCGGACAGCCTGAGATAATCATGTGATCACTGCCCATGTGCTCTGATATCTATCTATCTATCTATCTATCTATCTATCTATCTATCTATCTATCTATTATTTATTTATTTTATTTAATCTATTTTTTTTAAAGATGATTAAGACGAGGACTACCAAGATCTCCGCTCTTGCTGAATACGTTAGGTAAGACGAACATCATAGTAGATTTAATAAGATGTCTGAGATCGTTTCAGAGTTTCCTGATTCTGATCCATTTCACTGTGAATGTAATCTTACTAAGCCTGGACAATAATTCAATATCAGAATATATCACAATATAACTGCGATATGATTTTTAAACACATTTCCGATATTTCGATATACATCACAGCATACATCACTAAATGACGTTCAAAATACAATCTGCTACTTGCGTAGTGTAACCCCGCCTTCTCACTTGCCCCTCCTACTCTCCTAAGCTTTATTCAACATGGCGGCTAAGTAAATGCTGCTGAGCGCAGACCGGTTTCGCCGCCGGGAAGTGCACGCCGCCGTGAATAAAAGGTGAATATTAACAAATAAAATAAAAGGTGAATGAATTGGCCAATTAATTTTTCAGATTTGTAAGGTTTGTAGGTACAGTCCTTCATTGGCAGTTCCAATACTCATACCGATATCGGAATTATATCGTATCGACTGAAATAAAGAAATATATTGTGATATAAAATTTGCCCATATCGCCCAGCACTAAATCTTACCAATTATTAATAATCTTACATTTACATTTACGGCATTTGGCAGGCGCTTATAGAAGAATATTGCGGGTATAGAACAATTTTGCGTGTCTATGTGAACGCATAAACTGTGACATAAATCCAAAGCGGAATTCTTTTGGTCAGTGATGTTTCATGATAGTGCCAGAAACTGTGCTTTACAGTTCACCTAGGTGAGTTCAGTCTTCCTCCAGAGATGATGAGAAATCACTTGAGATGAATGACCCGTATAATCACACAGGCGTTTCTCTCTTTCAGGTCTAATCATCCGTATGAAGTGGCTGAGGTCATTAGCCTGCCTATTGATCAGGGAAACCCCCCCTACCTGAAGTGGATTGGAGACATTGTGCCTGAATAACAGAATAACAAGATCCTAAAAAAGGTTAAACTTTTCTTTATCTTTTATTTGGGAGTTAATTCAAGTTTAAAAAAAAAAAAAATGTTATTGGATCTCCAATATACTGTAATAATACTGTACAGCTGTGACTTCAGATAATACCTGTTTCTCGTTAATAAAAAATACTGTTCTAAAAAAAAAAAAACGGACTGTCGTGTGTCTGTGCACAAAACACCTGATTTCTATTAAGACATGCTGTCTGGAAAAAAAACTTTAATGTTCTGTACAAAACCCTGACCTGGGAGGAAAATCTGGAATAAGATGTGTTTGTGTTGGTCATGTGACCACAAAAGTTTAAGCAATAGAGTTTGTGTCCCTGGAATAGATTGGAATAAAGCATCGCTACCTAATTGCTAACTAAATTGCTACCTCTCTGAGGTAAAATTTAAAGTAGATCCATTCCTGTTATTATTTTTCTCTAGTATAATTAAATTTTAAATATTAAAGAGCATTTTTATAGCTTTGGATTCTGTGGCAGGTGTTTTAATATTTGTGGATAGGGAACAGTTTGCGTAATAGTCTCACAACTTGGCAGCAGAAACCTTTTGGTATCCTGTGCCGCCACTAGAGTGAGTCATTCGCTCGTTAACTCGTATTTCCAACACGTACTGATCAGACTTCATGTACAGAACAGAACGTTTTAAAGTTTAAGTCTTAATATGGCATTTTGTAGATTAGGAATAAATTGACTATGACATTATTTCAAATGGTGTCACATCTGGTCAAATGACATCATGGCGGCTATGGGCTCAAAAATAGCTTTCAATATGGAGGGCATCTGGGTTTAATTCCCTTATTAGACTTAAAATTATACTTAGATATAAAGTACGTGTGGGGATAAAGTCAGAGCAAGCGCCGGGCCGTAAATTTTTGTTTTAGTCAGAATGACATAAAATTCCAAAAGTAGCATTTACATGCTAATTAAAGTAATTCGTGTGCCATACGCTGTTACGTCATTGTAGGTGCGCAGAACTTTCTATTTTCACTTCCAATCCTGTCCTCTGGATCCGATTAGGAAAGATTTGACCAATTCTTATGTGTTTACATGTCACTTTTTTTTTTTTTATTCTGATTGTTCTTATAGTTCTATTACAGTCGGATTATTAGGGTCTGTGTAAATGCAGCTAAAATGCTGGATTATTTAATATTCCGCTTTCTATAGAATCAGTGCCTCTGATTGTTTAAAATTAATGTTATTCAATGCTAAACTGGGGCGAGATTGTGGAATCGTTGCAAAGGGAATTAAGTATTATGATATTAAGTAATTTTAATAAAATGGCGCCTTCCAACGCATCAAATACAAATATTCAACGCATCGAATACAAAATATTGCTTCCATAAATGATGATTTGTTTTTACATAAAACTACTTACAAATTCCAAAAAACTGAGATGCATTCGAGACGCCCTTGACAAGGCACTCTTTATGATTACCTGAACCGCTAAAACTTTAAACCTGAGCTAATGTATCAAACGGACCCCGGTCGAGACACTACCGACTCCTTTCAGGGATTTGTTTTATTGATTTCCATGAGTCACTTTGTAAAAAGTTCGAAAATATCTCCAATCCCCATAGTCGAGTTTCCAAACAACAATTAATCTCAGTCTGAAAAAAACATCACTAAAGAGTTTGCAGTTACTTAAGTTTGAGTTCGAGTCTGTTTTTACACCATTTATCCGTCCATTGTCTACACCCATTTATTCCTAATCAGGGTCACGGGGATCTGCCGGAGTCTATCCCAGCTGTTATTGGGCGAAAGAAAGCGATACACCCTGGACAGGTTTCCAATTCATCGCAGGGTCACATTCAAACAAACAACCACACACACACACACACTCAAACTGACTCCTATGGGCAATTTAGAATCACCAATCAATCTAGAATACATGTTTTTGAACTGAACGCAATACGGGAGAACCCTAGTAATCCCACACAAACACAGGGAGAACATACAAACTCCATCCCTGCAGGAGATACAAACCTGGAACCTTCTTGCTGTGATGCAACAGGGATAAGGACTGTTAATTAATGCCCAAAATTTTAATTCATCCCAAATTTTTGAGAATTATTTCAATTTTTTTCCAAATTCACTTTCGCTTTTTTAGATTCCCACATAGGTTTAGTCACCTTTTAGTTTCCTTCCACCAGCCAGCTTTTTCCCCTCTTTCGACCGCTACCAACTGGGGTAAAGTGCCACCTCTGAGGCATATAAAAAAATCATACATACATGATCTTACCGATGTTGGGAGCATGCCATCAGTCCCATCCAGAGAGCACAACAATTTAGCTGCCTTTGCCTCGGGCCACAGACGCTGTACCATCGTTTGCATTTTTAAATCCCGATGACGCCACAGAGGCAATTATATTTTGCATCTTATTTCTGTTTTGTCCTCGACCAATTTTATTGGCACATTAACTACACAAACAACAAATCGTTGGTATAAACACCAAAATTGTATGCCTTTATTATGTATGCGTATTTTTTCTAAACTGAAAGAATTTTTGGCAGTTGACTTAAATTGACGTAAATTAAATAAATAATAATAAAATAAATTTAGTGACACAACACAAACAAGCACACAATGGTTTCTTTTTAGAAAAAAAAAAAAAAAAGCAAAGCAGAATCTGGGTTTATGTCTTCATTAGCAAGCATTATGACACCTCATTTTACAAATCACTGCTTCATTTTCTTAGTTTCAGCATCAGTTCGAAAATTACACACAAAAATACATCTTAGGTCGTTTTAATACCGAAATATGAACACGTAACATGTATGACATTCATCACTATATGCCCTTTATACAATGGAATACAATTAAAACTTAAGACACTTGCTATGTTTCCATCACCCTGATTAATGTGGCAAACGTTAAAAAAAAAAATACGTTAATTCCCAAATACGTTTTATCGCTAATTTGAGGGGGGTTTTTGTACTTGTGTGAAAAATGAGTTTGTTTTTTATTCCATTTTTTTTGCTAACTTTGAAACGATTAGCTTGACGTTACAAATGGAGAGTTCCTTTAAATGACAGTGCCTCATTTACATACATATAGAACTGTCATTCTATACACACCCCACATCATAAAAAAGGCATAAATATTATATATAAATATATATTTATATATAATATAGTTTACACTGTGCGATTTTGAACAGTATTTTGCGATTGTTGCTTGTCAGACTGTACGAAAGACAGTCTTTTTACACTGTTTACACAGTATGACAGTCAAAACGCATCAAAAACAGACACACACACACAAGAAAACTCGTCCAGAGTTTCGCGTCATCGATTTCTAAATCTGTGACACAATTTCTTGTCGGTGTACGTGTCATACTAGCCATTATAAACAACAGATTTTAGCATAGAATCGTAGGAATACTTGAGGATTTTAAAATTTGTTGCTAAAACCACAGTGTAAACCCGGATTAAGAGATGCTTTCAGATCTGACTTGAAAAGGGGTCCGAAAAATGTCTAGATCTGATTTACATCTTACAAGAAGCGCCTACATTAACTCCTTTATTATGTCAAATAGTTTAGACTTTAAATTTGTCAGTTTTTGCAGTTGGGTTAACCAATGGGAAACACACACTCACAGTCTACTGGTACCAAAGAAAAGATTCTGGTACTCAAAAAGAAAGGCCCTATTTTAGTCAGACATACGGTAAGACACTTATTGATGATAATAATGGCAATTTGGAAATCATTTAAGATTTCGCCTTTGCTAAAAATCAAGAAAGATCGCACAACATACAGTTTTACAAATAACTGATTTCCAGGACGGTGTCTCCCAATTCCTCTGCCATTGGTTTAATGTTTCCCCTTTGAGAGCCATTGAAACTAACAAATCCAAAGTTTGGACTTATATAGTCCCCATTTTCCCCAGTTCTATTTCCATTACCTGGACCTGCTTCCTTGGCAGCAAGCGTGCATGAGACTATGGTTTTTGTTTCCTCCCTGTGCATCTTTCTGCAGCCCTTTTTTATCGATCTAGAGATTTCAGTCATCTGGGTGGCATAAGCCATATCTGTTTCCTGAATGTCCTTCCTTCCTTCTTCTTCGCTGTTATGCTGTATTTGTTGACAGGATTCTTTCATGCAGTCTGTTAGCTCCAGGTCCCTTTTTAGTTCCTCTAATGGCAGAGTGTGGTTCCCGACAGTACCTTGTTGTAGATCCTGGTTTTCCACTCGCCTGGTGGAACGACACAGAGCTTTCCGGAAGCCTCGTTTGAAGTTGTCAGAGAGGAATCCGTACAGTATGGGGTTGGCACAGCTGTTGGCGTATGAAAGGACCACGACAAAGTAATACAGGCCCCGGAACTCTCCCGGAAGCAGCACTAGCAGGTTGACAATGTTTAATATGTAGAACGGCAGCCAACAGAACACAAACACAGCTACCACTATCACAACCATCCGTGTTATCTTTCGCTCCGATTTACGCCGCCGGATAGATGTGGCTCGGACTTTGCGTCCGGACCTGCGTACCTTGATTACGATGAGCAGGTAGCACATGCAGATGACTAGCAAAGGGCCAAAGAATCCTACAGTTGCTGTGTAGACTATAAACGCAGCTTTCCAAACTTCTGCAGGTTCAGGCCATACGATGCTGCAGTTCCCGTCGTCCTGTAACACATCAGCGAAAATCACAACTGGAAGAACGACTACAAATGAAACCGCCCATACTGTGGCATTAACTGCCTTGGCTACTCGAGGTTGGCGCCACCTGGAGGACCGAAGAGGATGCACCACGGCCAAGTAGCGGTCGATACTCATTACGGTCAGACAGAAGATGCTGGTGAACTGGTTGATGGCATCGACAGTCATAACCAGACGGCACATCAGTGAGCCGAATGGCCAGGACAAGAGAGCATTCTGGACAGCCAAAAATGGAAGACCAAGCATAAAAAGCTCGTCAGCAATGGCCAGGTTCAGGATGTAGATGTTTGTGACGGACTGGGTTTGAGAGTAGCGTAGTACAATGTGTATGACCAGGGTATTGCCCCCCAAACCAACCACACAGACTACTATATAAATAAGTGAAATGAGGATTCCGGCAACACTTGGCATGAAACCTGGGTTGTAGCTTTCTGTCCAGTTCTGAAGCGATCCATTCAGCAGAATTCTCTCATTAGGAATGGGAGAGAAGACATAAAAATCCAAATTGCTTGAAAGGACAGAATTGTTGCTCCATTGTTTCGTAAATCCATATGATGGGCTCCAACTCGGTGTCTCCATCTTATCAGGTAGGTATTTAGAACGTCTGCATGGTACCTGTAAATAGAAAAAAAACCAACAAGATTTGTAGTGATTTTAAACGATCAGGCGCTAACGGTGAGAATGCATAATGTGAAATTCGATTTGTGACCGACTTCTACTCAGCACACAAACTGTCTACTTAAACCACGTCCATTCATTAATAAAACCAGCATGTAGACCACGTCAGGATATTACAAAGAGCCTGGTCCCTGACAGTGCAGGAAATGAGCGAGAAGGATAAATAATGGTGTGTGGTGAGCCTAGACAGACCGACAACAGCTGCGTTGATGTTGTTAGCTACCTCTTTTATTGCTAGCACCCACGCTTTGCACCTTTTTCCCCCATCATCATGCTAATGCTAGTTAATTGCCCTTTTATTAGAGAAGCGTAGACCACAAAGCCGTCGCATGGCATAATGTTTATTAGGGTTTATTAGCATTCAGGAAGGAAAACATGCACATATAGACCTGACTGTCTGTAAAATAACAGCCTATTTAGTGATCTACACTTTGTCCTGTCCTGTCCCTTATTTATTTTTTTCAAACAAATAAATAGATTGTCTTAGAATCATCCTGATAAAAATATACACATAATGCACAAAGCTTTAAAATATACATATTAATAAAGATGAAAAATGTACTGTATTTAACCCTCTAATTTGTCTTACAAGCAAAATTATTTCCAGAAAATGATTCATTATTTTCTAACCAATCAGAGTTTAGTACACATTTCCGTTGAATACATTAACATTGATTTTTACCATAAGTTTAGTAAGCTATAGTATGTCCAGTAAAAAGCTTTTCTGTAACATATCCCTATCTATCTATCTATCTATCTATCTATCTATCTATCTATCTATCTATATATATCTATATATATATATATATAAATATATTGCGGGGGGATGGGATTGACTAGTGGGGTTTAAAATTGCCCATAGACATGAGTGTAAGTGTGTGTGGTTGTTTGTCTGTATGTGGCCCTGTGATGGACTGTCCAGAGTGACCTCTGCCTTTTACCCATTGACAGCTGGGACTCCAGCAGATCCTTGAGGGTATAGTGGGTAAGACAATGGATGGATAGATAGATGGATGGATGGATGGAAGAATGGATTGTTGGTTTGATGGATGGACAGGTGGATGGGTGAATGGTGGGATGGATGGATGGATGGATGGGTGGATGGTGGGATGAATGGATATTTATCCTGATATTTAATTGACCTTTAGTTGTATCTAGAATAGCAGCCTACAGCCCAAGTATTATTCTGTATTCTTCACAGTTACCCTTGGTCTGGTTTTATGTGTCCTGTCATTTCATGCTGATGTGTCCTCTGGGGCTCAATAAACTGCAAATGAAGCCGGTTAACAATGTAATTATTATTTTTTATGCTTCCCTGTTGCAGGGACTTCGGCTGGCAGCTGAGCATTTAGACTCAGAACACAATAAAGCTGTTACAATAAAGCTGTCAAAAGTGGGCTGGTTTAACTCCTGAATGTAAAAATTAAATTTGTGCCTATCTTGTTCAAGGAGAATTTAGTCATTTTTGTTAGAAAGACATTCTGTCTCCCTCTTTTTTTTTTTTCTTAATGGAAAAATGCAAAGAATAAAAACATGAACTTCTGCTGAAAATGTAGAAGAAAACATCATTCGTACCAGGACGACAGCAGAAAATTACACATAATCGTGATACGCTTATTGCCTATAGGACTATTGTCTAAAGACAATAAGGAGACATTTGGTTCTTACCACAATATGAAGAAATGGTCACACAAAAACACTTAAAAAAACAAATAACCTTGATTAGTTTTTAGTCAACCAAAAAGTAATTTTAACAAGTCTTTAAGTCTCCACAATGACATTCAATCGAAAAAGTTAGGACTAGTACATTGTCCCCACAAGAACAATAAATAAAAAAAAACATTTAATGAAAAAAAAAAGTTAGGACTAGTCTATTGTCCCCACAATTACATTTAATTGAAAAAATTAGGACTAGTCTATTGTCCCAACACGAACAATTCACTGGAAAAAGTTAGGACTAGTTTATTGTCCCCACAAGAGCATTTAATTGAAAAAAGTTAGGGCTAGTCCATTGTCCCCACAATGACATTTAATTGAAAAAAGTTAGGAATAGTCCATTGTCCCCACTAAGTTATTCAACTGAAAAGGTTAGGACTAGTCTATTGACACCACAAGGACATTTAATTGAAAAAGTTAGGACTAGTCTATTGTCCCCACAAGAACATTTAATTGGAAAAATTTAGAACGAGTCCATTGTCCCCACAAAGACATTCACTTGAAAAATTTAGAACGAGTCAATTGTCCCTACAAGAACATTAACTTAAAAAAAAAAAAGAACTAGTCCATTGTCCCCACAAGAACATTCGATTGAAAAAAGTTAGGACAAGTCCATTTTCCCCACGAGGACATTCAATTGAAAAAGTTAGGACGAATCCATTGTCCTCACTACGACAAAATTTTCCAATATTTAGATCCTTGGTGGAATATTTGCTTACTAGCAAGACATAAAAAGTCATTACACTTTACAAGTTTTTTTTAAGACGTTTAATATTTTATGAAGGTTTTTTCCTACATCTGGTTGCTCAAAAAACAGCAAAACAAAACACACGCACAAACCAGGACTAAAGTAGGCCGCTATACAGCTCGGGAACTCGTCTTTGACTGCATAAAACGAGTTAATGTTCTCATGTATCCAGCTTTTTATTTCCGAAGAGAAAGTGACAGCACTTCAGACAAAAGACCGAAGCCACCGCAGCGACGTGCTGCATTTAAATGACTGTCGGATTCAGTAATATTTCTGAATTGCACTTGACTTTAATTGGACAGTTTTATTGGTTCTTTGGGGGGCATTGCATTTTATTCATAAGAGCGCTTTCTGAACTCAGAGAATATTTCAGAACACGAGCGAACCAGAAATAGCGAATATTAAAAGACATTAAAAAAATTAAATAATAGCCTTGAACGCCGGCAGAGGCGACAGCCTTAATCCTGAATCCTCATAGCTGTAATCAAAGCGGTGAATTTATACTAATACTCTAAATACTAATAAAATTAGTTTTAACATTCTTTTATGCTTGTTTTATCTTTATACGGATTGGAGTTGTTAAAATGTACATAATCAAATAAATAAAAATAAAGAATTAGAAATATTTATTTGGATAAAGCTGTTGTAGTTACCAGACAGGGCTGTTTTTTCTGTGTGGAGTGTGTGTGCTTGCGTGGGTTTACTCCGGGTTCTCCGGTTTCCTCCCACAGTCCAAAAACATGTATGTTAGATTGATTGGTGATTCTAAATTGCCCTTAGGAGTGAGTGTGTGTGTGTGTGTGTGTGTGTGTGTGTGTGTGTGTGTGTGTATGATCCTGTGATGGACTGGCGACCTGTCCAGGGTGCAGCCCCTCCCGCATTTCGCACTTTCAGAGATCCAGCCGTGACCCCAAATTAGGAAATAAGCAGACGGACAGACAGACAGGCGGGTATAGAAGGTGAAAGAATTAATGAAAAATTTGCTCGAATGCCCTTTTTTCCTGATCCTCCAGTTCTTTTCCTTCCTTGTTTAAACTAGTCTAGTTTGTCAGCATCCCTGGGGTTAGATGAATAAATAAGTGGATAGATAGATGGATGGATGGATGGATGGTCGGACAGACAGACAGTTAATAAGATGGAAGAATAGAAGATGGAAGAATTAATGAAAAAATACTAGCGTGCGCTTTTTTCCTGATCCTCCAGTTCTTTTCCTTCCTTGTTTAAACTAGTCTAGTTTGTCAGCATCCCTGGGGTTAGATGAATAAATAAGTGGATAGATAGATGGATGGATGGATGGATGGTAGATAGATAGATAGATAGATAGATAGATAGATAGATAGATAGATAGATGGATGGATGGATGGATGGAGGATCGGGACAGACAGAGGATGAAAGAATGACAGTTAATAAGCGGGTATAGAAGATGGAAGAATGAATGAAAAAATACTAGCGTGCCCTTTTTTCCTAATCCTCCATTTCTTTCCCTTCCTTGTTTGAACTCGTCCAGTTTGTCAGCATCCCTGGGGTCTTCTCAGCACTCTACTTGATGTATTTCTTGACTCATGTGTCTTATGTCCTTCAGACATCTTTCAACATCAATGGCATATCAAATGGTTCGATAAGTGCTTGGAATTGATGAGAGAACATAAGCCGACTCAGGTGCAACGTTTGAAAGTTTATATTTAATGCAATACATAACAGAATATTTACAAAGAAAACAATTTCAAATGCTAAAAATATCAAAAATGAATTTTATTTAACTAAATATGATATATTTGTGTTATTTTAAGACACATATGGGCTTGTCACAATGCATTAACTCTAGGTATGCGCAGTATGCCTGACAGGCGATACAGCTGTGCAAATACAGCTGTGTGTCATTGACATGTGGTGTCATTTTGCATTTGAAAGGAGAAATCAGTGAGCAAGAATATCTTTATTCTAACCAGACTGAGAAGCTTATAGTGCGAACGATAGATAGATAGATAGATAGATAGATAGATAGATAGATAGATAGATAGATAGACAGATGGACAGAAAGAGACAGTTAGATGAATAAAAAGGTGGATACATAGATAGATAGATAGATAGATAGATAGATAGATAGATAGATAGATAGATAGATAGATAGATAGATAGATAGATAGATAGATACGGACAGAAAGAGACAGATGAAAAAAAAGGTAGATAGATAGATAGATAGATAGATAGATAGATAGATAGATAGAGACAGTTAGATAAATAAAAGGTAGATAGATAGATAGATAGATAGATAGATAGATAGATAGATAGATAGATAGATAGATAGATAGATAGATAGATAGAAACAGTTAGATAAATGAAAGGTGGATACATAGATAGATAGATAGATAGACAGACAGACAGACAGACGGACAGAAAGAGACAGATGAATAAAAAGGTAGATAGATAGATAGATAGATAGATAGATAGATAGATAGAGACAGTAGTTAGATAAGATAGAGCATTAGATAGAATAAGGTAGATAGATAGATAGATAGATAGATAGATAGATAGATAGATAGATAGATAGATAGATAGATAGATAGATAGATAGATAGATAGATAGATAGATAGATATTTGTATATATTTATTAATTCACAATTGAATTAATTAACTGAAATGACAATGAAATATTTCAGGAAGTACGTGGTAACAGGTGGTTTCTCCCCCTGCATTTATTCCTCCTCCTTCATCTTTAGGTTATTAGTGCTGTAAATGAATAATTCAGCTTCCTATTGCAGATGATAATCAGTCCGACTGAACATATTTTGCGCCTAATATAAAAACTGTTGAAATATTTATTGCAAACTAACAAGTCGCCCAATTTTCTCTACAGTTTATTTGGTTTGCCTTTTGTCAGTTTATCTATATTTGGAGTCAAAGGGTTTCTTCTTTAACCCTTTGTAACCATCCACTTTCTCATTAGGGGGCAATATCTAGACTCAGAAGCTGCTTTTGGTACAATATCTAAATTGCTTAAAAAAAAAAAAAAAAAAATCCATACAATATCCTGAACAAAATTATGATTAAAGATTATTAGTACCATTTTTTTTAACCTATTCGTTCAATATATGTCTTGGAGTCTTTCTAAAATTGGGCAATAATTACTCTGTCTGCCTGTGGGGTTTAACTGATCTGCTATTGGCTTTGAAAATCTTTCTAAATAATGAGTTTCTGCACCACAAAATTGGCTACTATTCATTACAGCAGAAGCAGAATTGACCGGCATGTGAGTCAAATTACTTTCAGGAAGATGAATGCACATGTCTTTGCTTTACAGCAAATAATAGAAGTAATAACAGTATCGAATGCTATATATATATATATATATATATATATATATATATATATATATATATTTATTCCGAAAAAAAGCTAACAAAATAGACCGTTTGATCATTACTAAGCCAATAACATGACCTTTGCTTGAAATCCGTCGTTGACCTTCTGATATTGGAATATATATATTGATTTCGGTATAATGCGGCGCTTAACCCGATCTAATACTTACATTTCAGTAACTAATGAGTGTATTAGACAGGGTTAACTGCTACATGTTATAAAACCCGTAATTGTTATCATAACATCGATCTCAAAATCAGACATTGTTTCAAATTATGCAGACGACTGGTCATCTGTAGCTTCAATACTACGACGCTTGGATTACGCTTGAGGTGAAAACAAATGATATTAATAAACACCCATCATCTCATCTTAACCTACGTATTCTGTCGTTTTTAATCCAACTGTAATATTTGAACTTTAACATATTTAAAATAATGCATGGGTTATTCGTTCGCCAAGTTATCTGTCCCACGTGCTGATGGGACAGTAACGTTTACATCCCGGTAGGAGCAGTAGGTCATCCGGGAACTTTACACATACATAAAAACTTTAATTTAATGGTCTCGGAGCCAACAGACATCAGATTTAATGGACAAAATCCACAGAGGGGTAGTGTCCGAATGGAATACCAATATGTCCCCACGTAGCGGACAAAGTCTGTTATTTTCAGAACTGACCGATGTTGTTAGCGTAGCAAACGATGTATATACATATGCAGATAGTTTGTATGGTATATACAGTACTGTACTGTGTGTACTGAGTTTTAAGGCCACGAAAAAAACAATAATTCATATTAATGGACAATCGGATTTAACGGACGACCCTCCTCCCCCCATTAGTCCGTTAATGCAAAGTTTTTCTATACTGTATTTCGCATACTAAGGATTTAGACATACTACTCGCCTCACATAGTCAGTTTAGCATAGTATATATTATAAAATGTGCGAAATTTGGACGGAGACAAATTGTTTAAATATGTCCCAAACTGTAGAAAACATCTTTTTCCAGCACATAACTTTTATTCTATATTTGTTTTTAATGTCTTTAGCTGTATTTTATTAGTCCTGGGGAAAAATAGCTTACTTATGTTAAAGCGGCACGGCGATATGAGGGACATTACCCTGTCAGGCCATCGGTGGGCAACCAAGTAATTTTAAAGATTTTTCTTGTTCTATTATTCTCTTGTCATGCTTTTTTGCCTGTAATATTTTAAACTTAACATTTTTCAAGCCTGTTTTACTCCAAAAATTAATAAATATATTAACTTACAAATGTATTTAAGGTGGTCGTTATTTTTGTATGACTAAAGTTAGCCCTGTATTACTTCCTGATTGGTACTTCCTTAACTCATCATTGGTTCAGGTATTAGTGCGTGATTGGTCCTGTAACGTTATATTGAAAATGTTTTTTTAATAAAAAATATGAATGAAATGAATAAACTTGTGTCGTTAACATAGAATATACGTTAAATACCTACCCATAGATTCCAAAGCCCAAGTCTTGCCATTAAAAGAAAAAGAAAAGAAAAAAAAAAAATGCTTTCTCACCCACGGTTACAGACATCCACTCTTGCTGCCCACCCAAAACACATATATCCTCTACAAATCCCCACCCAAACCTCATCTCATAACAAACTGCTATTATTTCTTGCACCTTTTCAGCTGAGGCTTGCTTACTGATACCCCTGATAACCCTGCCGCTGTCCCCTCACCTACAACCGTAATGAAAAGTGACCCGAGATACATGCCTTAATCTCCTGCAGACACAAAGAGAAAATACACAGTCTTGTTTCTTTTGTTTGTCTCCTTTTACAAGCCATTTCGTCGGATCTGGCATGTCGCCATGGCGATAAAGTATAGGGAGGGAGGTGTCACCTTTGCTTTCTTTCTTTCTTTCTTTTATTCTACAAACTGCTGGGAGGAATACAGTATGTCAGTGTTTGGTAGACGGATGTGTGAAAACAGAGGCTGGGAGGTGTTATAATAACTGTGACGTTCGTGATATACACGTAGACGTATATACACAAACACCAGTATTTAAAACGCTTTGGCTCCAAGGTTCTTGTTGAGGTCTACTCCGCTAACGTACCTCCATTGGGATCCTCGTCTGTCCTCTAAAATCCCAAGATGTTTCCATTAAACCATCAATGGACATTCTTATTGGAAAAAAATTTGGCAGGGCAAACAGACTCATTTATTGTGAAATTAGCTTCTACGAGGTCGCTGCCATGTTAATGGACAAGAAGTTCAGAGTAAATGGCGGAAGCGTCATTCGGATCGTAATGGGTGGCTGCCTAATGAAGACGATTGGCATGAAAAAGCAGTATCATCAACAACAAACCCCCCAGGGCCCCAGTTTTGAGGCAGCCGGGGTTCGGGTTCCAACCTCAGCTGTGGATCTGATGCTCTGCTTGGTATTGTTCTCAAAAGAGGTGAAAGATAATTTATTTGGTGTGTAAAAAGAAACGTCAGTGCTGTGACGTATCAAGCAGAAGGACGTGTGAACTTTGGTTCAGGAGTGTGTTCACACCGAGCTTGTCACATGTTATATTTGGGATCTGTAAAAGCCAAGAATAAACCGTTCATTTTTGTTCTTTGCTTTCAGGAAATGTGCGTATGAATACAGTTGAAGAGGACAGTTGAACTAGTCGGACAAGATGTCTTCTTCAGCACTTCTTGAAGAAAATACTTCTACAATAGTATAAAAACAAAATTAAAGCTTTGTTCGAAATCGCATGCTTTTGAGTCCAATTCATATAGTATAATTATAGAGAAAATTCGGACGGACTTTATCGGCCATGGGACTTACGACGTCAAAACAGTGCAAATTCACGGTTGGATGGACGGTTGGTTTAATGTTTGATGATAATCAATTGCAAGTTAACCTTAGCGACTTACATTATCTCATTTATACAACTGAGCAATTAGGAGTTAAGGGCCTTGCTCAGGGGCCCAACAGTGGTAGCTTGGCGGAGCTGGGAATCGAACCCACAATGAGCTACCACATGAGTGACAAAGAATCTCGTTTCACGTGTAGTACATACGCTACCGTTTAGCCAACCTGACGCACGTCTGAGTCAGAACAATTAGCCGCTAAATGTCTTAAGGATGAATATTTTATTAATCACCCGCACACACTCACGCATGCACGCCGACCGACTCGCCCATGACTCTGCGTGACGCTGGAAAAAACTTGGACCAGCCACCGAACTCGAACTTCACTGAACAGATAAGAATTCGTGTCTCTCCACAACGTGATCCTCTAAAATCCCACTTCATCCGTGAGGTTTTAAAAGATCAAGTGAAAGGAAAACTATAGAAAAAGGACAGAAATCACAAACCGTGGTGCAGCGATTAGTTTTCCAAAAGCTGCTGGCTTCTGTCACTCAAGTGTGTGTGTTTATGTGTGTGTGGGTAGATGAAAACGAGGTGGTGTGTGTGTGTGTGTGTGTGTGTGTGTGTGTGTTGTGTGGTGTTTGTGGGCTACTCCAGTCTCATGTCACACAACACTATACGCAGTGCCAGCATGATGAATGGAGCCTCAGTGCCCACTTCTTCCGTCAGGAACTAAGGGAACGGACCAAAACCAATTAACTTCTCAAATGTTTAAAAAGGTTTTTGATGAATTTCATTTGCTGTGAAAATTGTAATTACAGCAACAACAACAAAAAGAAAATAGCTTAACGTAATATTGCCATTTTCTTCAGAAAATAGTGAATTAGTCAATTTTTGGCACGTCATTCCCAGACGTTGCCGATTAGACGAGACGATATTAGGATTTGAAGTGCTTGTTTTGTTAAGAGGCACTAGAGGTATGAGGGTAATATGGTGGCGCAGCAAACATAAATTTACATGCAACAAGATAAAGCGGCACAACAAAGGAAACAATCGACAACACAGCGATATTTTAAAAAGCAAACAATTTCACAATAATCAATGTCCATGCATATCCGCATGTTTCCGTTAGGTTGCGGCATGTTTCTATTGGGTTGTTGTTTTTTTGTTTCAGTTTCGTTGCGGCTTGTTTATCGTTGTGTTGCAGATTGTTTTCTGTTGTGTTGCGGCTTGTTTCCCTTTGCATTGCGGCTTGTTTCCCTTTGCATTGCGGCTTGTTTTCATTGTGTTGCAGTTTGATTTCCGTTGCATTGCAGCTTGTCTTCTTTGCGTTGTTGCTTGTTACCTTTGTTTTCTGAAGCATTGTGGCATTGTGTGGTAGGGAAGTTGTCGTTAAAGTGTTTGACTGCTGATGGAAGATTATTGGTTTTATTCCCAGCACCACCAAAATACCATTGTTGGGCACCTAAGCAAAGCTTTTAAACCCCCCAGTTTCTCGTCTTGTAATATAAAAAAATTCCCTCGTAGTTACGTTGCGTTCATTTAACACCATTCAAGCTAAAAATAATCCAACTACTACCAAGCCACCACCGTGGGCCCCTAAACAAGGCCCTTAACCCCCAATTGCTCAGTTGTATAAATAGGAGATTAAATGTAAGTCGCTTTGGATAAGGGCGTCATCCAAATGCTGTAAATGTAAATAAACCTGGCCAACAGCAGCAGCAGTTCTTCATGAATCGGACTGTTTTTTTTTTTTCTTTTACCAAAACCGAATTGGCTGAGAGCAGATAAGCAACTGAGAAACCAGCAGTGACATGTTTACTGGTTTTGAGTCCGGAGGCCTAACTCGAATCTCTGACTCAAGCTAAGTAAAAACTCATTTCTCTCTCTCTCTCTCTCTCTCTTTCTCTCTGGAAAGCAGCAATGCCATTCCGCCTGCTCATTAGCTAGTCGCCAAGAAGCTAAAATAAACACTTAGGAATCAATGCCAGGAATGAAAAAGCAAACTGAGCAACAGGGACAAAAAAAAAGCCAGTTGAAGTGGATTTCTGGATGGGATTAAGTCATTCATTTTATCTCTTTCTTTCTCTCTCTCTCCCTCTCATTTTCTCTTCCTTTCTCTCTCTGTCATTCGCCCAATCCATCATTCTCTGCCATTGAAAAGGAACCGATTGGCGGCCGGAGAGAGAGAGATAGTGTTTAGTGAAGAGACGCTAATTGCACCAACAGTGGGGGGAGAGGACATCAGTCATGCCTTTTTTTTTTTTTTTTTTTTTTTTTTTTTTTTCAGATCATTGCTCAAAGTGGAGTAAACAGCTGGAGGCGCGAATAGAAATGAATGGTTGTCTGACAAAAAAAGGAAGAAGAGTGTTTTGATTGATTCCGTGGATAATGGAAGCCTCTTCGATGAATCCATTCTGAAATTACGGGTCAGGTTTTAGAACAAATGTTGGCGAGTGAATTATCAGCGAAACGGTCATGAACCGTATAATCACCAGACAGCAGGGATGACCTGCGGGAGGTTACTGTATGAAGCATTTGTTTAGAAATATTAAGGAAGTGTGTTAAGACTGGAAGAAAAAAAAATCTCAGACAAACGGGTGGACATATTGGGAGTACAGATGTTGTCATGAAGGAAATTAAGGCATGACAGAGAAAATGAGGTTGCCAGATTTTTCCGGTCCATATTTTTTATTCCTAGTTTAATTCACCGGGCAAACAAGCACGTTTTCTTTAAACTTTCCATTTATTTTTAATTATTATATCCAAATAATCTAAACATTTACACTAAAACACTTATCAAAGTAGCTCTAACTATAAGGAAGAACTTTCTAAAAGTCCAAATGACCGTTTATATTCGAGTCAAGCTTTGCTCGTGGAGCTGCTGAACAGAAACTCCACAAATCCCCAGACTCCAGACCGAGTTATTCTTATTTAATAAAGCCAAACTCACCACAATTAACCCTGCAAGCTCCAACTCCAGGACAGGATAGGAGGATGCAGAAGGTGCTGAGGATGCTGAGGATGCTGAAGCGCCGTGAATTCAGCAGCAGCTTGCGCGGGAAAGAACGAAGCAAAGAGTCTTTCATAGGACTGCGCTGAACTCCATCCTGTATCCAGGTAACCGTACGCTTGTGTGTGGTGTGTGTGTGTGTGTGTGTGGATGTGTAAGAGAGATAGAGAGAGGGGGAAATGGGGAGAGGGAGGGTGAAAGAGAAAGAAAGAAAGAGAGAGAGAGAGAGAGAGAGAGAGAGAGAGAGAGAGAGAGAGGAGAGAGAGAGGAGAGAAGAAGAGCATGAGAGGGAAAAAGAGACAGAAAAAGAGAGGGAGGGAGATGGAGAGAGAGAAAGAGTGAGGGAAAAAGAGAGCGAGAAAGAGAGGAAATAAGAGACAGAGAGAGAGAGAAAGAGTAAAAGAAAGATAGAGAAAGAGAAGGGGAGAGCGAGCAAAAGAGGGAAAGAGAGACATAGAGAAAGAAGGAGAAAGGGAGAGTGAGAAAGAGAGAGAGTCAGAGAGCAAGAGGAAGATAGATAGAGTGAGAAAGAAAAAGAGAGATAGAGAGAGAAAGAGAGTAAGAGATAGAGAGAGAGTAAGAGAGAGAGAGATTTTCTCTTTAGGTTTTTTTTTACATTTTTACATCATTCGATGTATTTTCTATATTTTTATTATTGTGTCGACTCGAAGTTTCTAAGCGAAACTTGGTTATACCGTAAAAAGTGCTTCATAGAAAAAAATTCATTATTAATATAATAATATCAATACAAACACAAAGGAACACCTTTCAAATGTTCTCCATTTGTTCTCCGTCAGTATTCCAGATCTTCAGGTTCCACTTTACCTTCTCATGTCTCCAACTTCAAATATGTATTGATGGATAGAACTTTTCTATTTTTCTTAATACAAGAGACGGCTACCTTTAATGGCTGTCTATTGAAATCAAAACCAACATTACAGATGTTCTGGCTGGAGATGAGGGTGAAAATTGCTGCAGTGCTCTTTTAAGAGCTATCCTCTAATCGCTCTAATCGCAGCCGGTTTCAATAGGAGGACATTCTTTCATTTTTTTTTTCTTCTTTACCGATTGTACATCTTTCCGCCATTTTACATATTGAGTCTACAGTCGGAAGGTTGCCTAAATGCAACCTCCTTTAAAGGGTTTAGGTACATTTATCAGGTTCGGCAAGTTTTTTTTCAACCCTTCATATATCCAACCGCGTCCCAACACAATAAAAAAATGAACATGAACAATTCATTCATTCATCATTTATGATTCGGGGTCACGGGGATCTGCTGGAGTCTATCCAAGTCGTCTCTGAAAGGACAAAAAAGGCAGGAGGGAGACACCCTGGACAGGTCACCAGTCCATCACAGGACCACACACATTCACACTCACTTCTATAGGCAATTTAGAATCACCAGTCAATCTAACATACATGTTTTTGGACTGTGGGAGGAAACCGGAAGCACGGGGAGAACAAAACGCGGGAAGACCCCTGCCCAGGAATCGAACCCTGGACCTTCTTGCTGTGAGGCAACAGTGTTTAACCACTAAACCACCATGCTGCCCAGTTTACTATTCATTATAGAAATTCATTAAAAAAATATGCTACAAACAACTATACTTTGCGCTCCGATGCTTTAGACATGCGTAGACCGACTATGGAGTCACATAATTTCGTGTTTAACAAATACGTACAAGCTTACGCTTCGGCAGAATTTAATTCAAACCTTCCTGGAAAGAACCTCAAATTATAACATTCAAAATTGCTTTTCTTCTATTTGGATTAAAACACATTAACGCTTCCGTTATCATCTTACAGACTGCAACTTATAATCGCAACATTTTACTACATTGGTTGGCTCCCAACAACATCAGGTTGTCCCATTAATAGTAAGTAGAATCAGGGGCGCTGCTAGCAATTTTGGGCCCCCTACCACACCCATTCCGCACTGTTACTTTTAATTAAACAGATTTTAAGGGTGACCCCCAAAGTCTGTGAGCCCTTAGAATTGTGACCCCCCACCTCCCTTGAGCAAGGCCCTTAACCTTCAACCGCTCAGTTGGATAAAGTAATTGTAAGTCGCTCTGGATAATGCCAGGAATGTAAATGTAAGTGACATAACATTGTATTTATTTATCAGAACGCTTCTATATAGGGAACCCAGGAACCCAAGAAAACCTCCAAACAACGATTTTGGTTGGCCAGGTGTAAGGATCTTTGCTTTATGTAAATGTGTAGATTGGATTTTTGTTCGAGTTCGGGATTCTTAAAAAGCAGAAATTTTTGTAAAAATATCAATTCCGCATTATAAATTGTCACAATGTGTTACACATTTTTAACGATCAACATAGCTAACTGTTCAATGTTTCTAATTTCCTTTCCTTCGTTTTCCTTTTCTTTCCTATCTTTTAAAGATTCATATTCCTTCTCCTATTCCTTTGTAACATAACAATCTATCATATCTTTCTCTTCCTCCTGTTGCCCTTGTTGTCCATAACGAACTCGATATTTGTGACCGACGCCTCGCGGTGTGGCCTGTCCTCTTCGCTTCTCTTCATTAAGCAGAGCAAAAGAAGTAAAAAGACCAGCTGTGGAAAGGCTTTCATTTGTTTGTACTTATTCTCACACGCTGTTATAACACACAACAGCCAAAACACACACACATACACTATTCATTCAGTTTTTTTAAAGCGCCTTTTTTAAAGCACACACACACACAAAGCATTTTATATTGTATACTTATACCAAACTAAACACAGTCTGATTCTTGTTTCGTCTTTGGATCAGCCTGCAGCAGATATTATTCCATCTGCTCCGGGTTGCTTTAGGTTCGAGCCCGATCGCTCAGCTAATGACCTCGTCAAACACACGCCGCGCCAAAAAAAAGATGCACTAACACACTAGCATGCGGCGTTAATGTTAGAAAATGTTATGCACATCGAAATACTTTAATATGCGAAGCACAATTTATTTTAAAAGCCACCCTTTATGATCACATACAGATATTATACGAATAAAACATAGATTTAATAATGTTAATTAAAAATGGTGGAAAGCCGTGACGCGCCACTTTTCTATTGTTAGGGTAAAAACATTGTTTTGTGTAGTTAAATTGCGCTAGTTTATCATCATCCAGGTTAAAATTAAAATTTGCGTTAAAAAGCCATGTGTCACGTGATGGTATCAACATGGCGGATGTAGTAGATCTGAATATACTTTAAACTAGCCGTAATCATTTATACATAGAAGTATGTACTCATTTAATGCTAATTTTAGTCTTGTAATTGTCGCGTCCTAATTCAGTCAAATTTTCTCGCAATAAAAGTAAATAGATTTTTGCTTTACAGTTATGACACTATTTTTTCTTATTGCTTATTTTTTAGGCTACTCACAAAACTATACAGTTATCAGTATTGTCAAATTATTTTAACATCGGGCCGAGTACTGATCCCTGGAAAACGTCACAAATGCCCATTGAAAAGAGATGCCTTGGTTTGCATCTGACTTTATGACCTGTTATGTGCGTTTCCTTCCTTGGTGCTAATTATTGTCTTGCTATACAAGACAACTAGGAATTGATAGCTCTTAAATAGCATGCAAATGTGCACCCAAGAGGACGGCAACGTTCAAAGGTCATAGCAGGTTAAAACGCTCAATAAATCTATTAAGAAGAATTTCTATTAAGAATTTCTTCCAGTTGAATATAGATGTGTTAAACCAGGGTCCAAAATTAATTCAGTATATTCGACGCCAGATAGTCAACCTGTAGTCACACGCCTGCCCTTTTAATTTCCTACATAAGAGGATTCATGAAAACGCAATCAGCTTAATACCGACTCTCTACAGCCACTCGAAATCCGGCAGTGTTTCATTTTTTTTCACAACACGCTAGACACCTCTCGTCTTTTCTCAAACGTTTACACTTTCTCGACCTTTTAAAGAGGTTTAAGATGAACAGCAAGCCAGCATTTATCCGGAGCGGCCCCCGCTTTAACCTATTTCGCTGTTACTATGGCAACCGGTGCGATAATATTTTTGAGAAGAGAAAACACACCAGAATTTTTTTTTTTTTTTTAGCAGAAATAGCTCGTCATCTGAGCTGCATCGTTTTGGGATGACATAAGTGGCTGGTTCGATACCTCTGAGTGTGTCGAGGTTACCTGTGGGGAATTGATTAAAAAAATGTAAGTAATTAAAAACAAAGACAACACACAGATTTTGATATTTTATGGAACTATTACTAGTTATTAATATAACTAGCGGATGTAGAAAGTGGGACAGGTTTTCTCAGTTAGAGGTCATATTCATTAGTTGCCTGTTTTTCTAAAAATCAATTATTTTAGACCTTTAATTAAACATGTTCTAATATTCAGTTAAATTCAATTAAATTTTATTTGTTTTGTGCTTTTAACAATAGACATTGTCTCAAAGCAGCTTTACACAGAATGCACTAACAGTACAAAGTGTAAGTTTATCCCTAATGAGCAAGCCGGAGGTGACTATGGCAAGGAAAAACTCCCTGAGATGAAGTAGAAAGAAACCTTGAGAGGAACCAGGCTCAATAGGGAACCCATCCTCAATTGGGTGACACCACAATTGTAGCTTTGGGCCAGTGGAACAAAGTGAGTCCCAATCTATCCTTGAAGCTCCTTGAAATTCGAGGAAAGGGGCAGGAACCCGGTCACTGGTCCCTCAGGATCCTTGCAAGGTTGGCATCTTCTCCCTAAAGATCTACCAGTAATCTCTGGATAAAAATAAATATTCATTTAAGTTTAATTGGTTCTGTGACGGAGCTGGTATCTCAAATTTCTCGTATGTTAAATCAATTTTCCCTATTAAAATGAATTGAGATGCCATTAATTCGTTCCATTAGTTGATTGAAAGGTTGTAAGTTTAAATCCCCTAATCACCAAACTGGGCACTTAACAGCTCAAATAAGCAAATTAGATTCATTGAAATTGCTCTAGATTGGACCATCTTCTAGATTGGGTCATCTGCTAAATGCTAAAACGGGCAGTGAAAACCTAAATACTGATTGGAAAATTAGGATTCATGCCCTTGTATTGCCAAGGTGCCACTGTCGGGCTCTTGATCATGGCCCTTACAGCGCCAGGGGCAGTGTGCCATAGCTGACCCTGTACCTCTGACCCCAAAGTTCCATAGAAATAATAACAAAATCTCAAAACAAGCTCAACTTGACAGGAACCCAGTACATCATGCTGTTCCTGCTCCGCTTCTGTGGACTAATTAATTCTGAAGAACTGTGAACAAGGACCCTTTTTTTCATCCAACACTTCTAACGAGGTCTTGTTTATAATGAGCTAATTATTACGTCATTGATATCAGGCAGGTGGAGAGAAGCGTATGTACGGTGTGTGTGCTATTTTATTTCCTCCTCTTAAACCTTCCATGCTAAAGCAAGTTTTATTTTGATTCTATTTTAAAATAGCATGCATGAGTGGAGGGAAAAAATAGTTCCTTTTTAAGCGGTTAAATGAGCACCTGCTCATGTTCATTGAACTAAATCAAACATCTAGCGGAAACGTTCACAACTTTCTATAAGGGCTTGGTAATGTCTTGAGGATTGGACTACAGCCTCATCTACTGGCCGTGACTGGAACATATGTATGTAGTGTATATGTTCCTGCAGTACAGAATCAAATATTGTACAAAACAAATACACACACATTCAAACGTGGGATGTTAACCCTTAACGTCTTAGTTGGATAAGGGTATCTACATATCCTTTTACCGGGAAGTGGTAGGGCAGTTACTGGTTAAGGGGTTGAACTAGTAATTGGAAGATCAGGGTTTGATTTCTAGCACCACCAAGTTTTCAATGCTGTACCCTTAACTCCTAATTGCTTAGTTGTATAAAAAAGATAAATGTAAGTTACTCTGGTTGAGTCACTTACATTTGAGTAACTTACATGTAAATGTAAAGAGTCTTGCAGAGTAAGGACAACTAAGAGGGTTAAGAAGGTCCACAGAAACCACAGCAAGGAGGTCCCAGGTTTGTATCCTGCTGTGTGGAGTTTACATGTTCTCCCTCTGCTTGCTTGGGTTTACTCCAAATTAAAAACTTGCTTAAATGGTGGCGCTGCGATTGATTGGCAACCTGTCCAGGGTGACTTCTGCCTTTCACCCAATGACAGCTGGGATGGACTCCAGTAGTTCCCCGTGACCCTGATTAGGAATAATCAGGTATAGACAATGAGATGGATGGACATAATTAAAATGAATTTTACGCTTAAAAAAACTCATGTAGTCACATGTCATCATGCATTTTGACATAATGTCCCTCAGGGATCCATAAATGGCAATAACGACAGTGCATGAAAAGACAGATTTTTGTCCCTGTTGATGCCTGATGAGGTTGAGGTTTATGTTCAGGTTTGCAAGTGACAGAAACAGCTGGAAATACACTGTAACGTGGAAGGTTGGGGAGTCGGTTTGAGAAGGGTATGTGGAGGATGCGGAAGTGATTAATGTGTTGGACAGCTAATTGGAAGATCCCAGCACCACCAAGTTGCCACTGTTGGGCCACTGAGAAAGGCCCCTAACCCTCAATTGAATAAAAGAGATAAATGTAAGTCGCTCTGGACAAGGATATCATGTAAATGTTGGCTCAGATTATAATGGTTAATAATAATAAAAATAATAATAATTAATAATCTTTCCAAAATGTTTCACAAATTTAGAAGCACCCAGTCGTCTAGAATGTCTTTGTAGGTTTTGGTGTTCGTCAATATTTACAAACCTCTGATCCACTGTACATATCTCCACTGTTGAACATCATCATCACCCCTGAGTGAAATGCATTTGTGTTTATTAGGGTTGCCAAATAATACTTTTCTAATAATATTTCTTTACATATCACTAATACAAAGAAGTTTTATATTATCTACACATTTTATACTGCTTGCTTGGGTGAAATGTATAACATAACAGGATTGGGCAGGTCTCAATCTGGCAACCCTTCCCCACCAGGTTTCACAGAGGAACTAACAGACAGGCATTAGTGGCAGTAATTCTCTGATTCTCACCCCTCAGAGATGACTGAAGCGTGCAATGTCTTCCTGTATCTCTAACAACTCATCAACTTGGAGGATCTAAAATCAGGATTTTGTTGATTTTTCTATGAAAGAAAGGAGTGAGCTGAAAATGGAAAGCTGTCAACTGAGTGAGTAATCGATTCATTCTTTACTTGTAATAAGGTCTTGTTTGTAGAGCTAAAACAGGAAATACATGTTGCACGGTTGGTCTACCATGATGGTCTCAATCTGAGTGGGTTCCATTTCTCATTGCTTATGACGTTTTCATCTGATTACACTACTGCATAGAAAGGCCAGATTTGGAGACCTTATGAACCACCAGATTCAAAACATAAATAGATGTTCACTTGTGTTCAGCTCAGAACTGTAAACAACACATCCAACACCCCATCACCGATTGTTGCCAAAGCCTGGGGGGGAGGGGGCTTTGACATTTTTGATGATGTAGAGCCTCAGAGCTTATCGTTCTAAACTAAAAAATCAACTCCTTCTACTGGAGGTTCTTGAACAGGTTTGAACCACTGGCTTGTGGTAATAATGTTTGACCGCCTAGTTTCCTACTCTAATGTGTTCCTTATCCTGGTTATTATCCGATGTAAGCATTATATAAGCACAATCATCAAAAATATGGGTTTTACACGGTACCATTGCTTGTTCCTGGGGTGGTACCATTGACCTTTGTTTGTACTTCAGATCCAAATGTAGTGTCCTTTCATACACTATATCTAGATCACTTCAGATACAAATGATTAGACTTCTGGTAGGATAAAACACAGTTATAGGGCAGTGGTAGCTCAGCTGGTTACGACTCGATCAAGAGATCAGGGTTCAAGCCCCGACCTAGCCAAGCTGCCACCCTTGGGTCCTTGAACAAGATGCTTAATCCTGTCTGGTTCTATCATATCTAACCTTATGCTTCAAGCCTAACAATTGAACAATTAACATCAAGCAGGGCCAACTAGCCTCCAGGAATAAATTTAAAGCAAAGACAGAATTATCAGTTAATTCTATTTGTTCTACTGACACACTTCACACACTTCAGTTACAGTAAATTATTGCCGAACAAATGTGATTGGCTGTAACAAACCACAGATCTGATACAGGAACCACAGTGGTGGTCGATCCACAAAGATTGTTTATGGGTTTATAGGTTCAGTTTATTCGTTACCAGTCATATAATATATTAAAATAAAAAAAAGCACAGATAGAGAGGAAGGAAGTTTACTAATGTCAACATGGAGTCTCAACATGGCTCATATTATGTGTCCTGTTTCCTGTATCATGAATCGGTGAAGATGAACAATTTTACTTCTGTAAATCATGTAATAGTCATCTTGAAAGGATATCTATTAAATAAATGCTGGATAAATAAAAAAATATATATATATTTTGAGGTTTATACTCGCCACTTCATCCACGTCTTAACAACACCTTGCCTTCATTTAGACCTCACATAACCACATCCGTTTCCTGTTTCACAACGCAATGCAGTTCTACACTGGCCTAAATAAACGCTAATGCAGTAGGATAAAAAAAAAAAAAAAAAAAAAAGCCTTTTAAAAATTTAAAGAAAGATTAGCAGTAAAATAAAAAAAATAAAAAAAATGGCTACAATCGAAAATAAAAGATGGCCGACATATTAGCTAATCAGAAGCTGTCTTTGTTACATGATAAGCGAAATGCTAATTATAATATAATAATTATATAATATAATATAATAAGTAAAATATATTATTTAGTATTTTAATAAGGTACCATGCTAATCTAACATGCTAACTTTTACGCTACCAACCCTGTCCAAACTACCCGTTACGATTCTCATTTACGACATTAGTATATTAATATTTTGTGTGTGTATGTGTGCGTGTGTGTGTGTGTGTTTTCTAGCTGAATCAAATCATATTCCATCTAGCTAGGTAACACTGGTGTAAGAACATATCTGGTGTAAGAACTGATATAGTGATTTTTTTTTTTTTTTCACAAGAAATTCAAGTTGTTTTACTTTCTAAATGTGAGAGAAATGTTTTAAAGTGTTCCTGGCAATTGTAAGCTCCACCTTTCACACACACACACACACACACACACATATTCAACACATGTGAGCTGCAAACATGTACGCATGCTGTAAATACAGGAAGAGAGAAATGTGGAGTGTGTTGTATATCTTTTTTATTGTTGTTTCATGGTTTTCTGATTAAATCGCAATGGCAACTGTTTGTGACCAATTCAGATTTAAGAATCAAATATTATTAGTTAGAAAAAAATCACAAAATTAAAAAAAAAATATGATAATAAAAATAAAACCTTTAAATTTTTTTTTGCTTCCGAAAAAAAAAAGAAGAAAATCTGTATACCGAAGACAAAAATTGTTTTTATTTCTATTCTGTTTGTAGTATCTGCGTTGTTAAAGTTGTGTTGTTTTAAAGACGGCAAAAAGATAATTGTAGGTTATATTAAATCAATCATAATTTAATAAATAACATCTCTAATTGAGAATTATAAACTGAAGCGATGTTACTGATATAAGGGCTAGAACTCACATCATGCTGACAGTGGAGGTATTTTTAGTTCAGGCCACGCCCACTTTAGGCTAACACAACTATTTATTACAGATACGGAAAACGTTGCTGCGTTACTCTACACCAAGTATATAAAACGTAAAAAAACGAATAAAGACATTATTTTTTATTATATTTTTTAACATAAAGAATATTTTTTTTAAAGAATATATATATATATATATATATATATATATATATTATATATATATCTTCTATATACCCGCTTATTTCCTGATTAGGGGGTCACAGGGATCTTCTGGAGTCTAGGTCGCCAGTCCATCACAGGGCCACACACATCCACACTCACTCCTATGGGCAATTTAGAATTACCAATTAATCTAACATACATGCACAGGGAGAACATGCAAACTCCTATATATACATATATATTTTATTGTTGTTTAATGGTTTTTTTTTTTAATTTATCCTGACACAAATGATTAAATTGTAATAAGAGCCTGGGAAAAAAAAATCCAGAAACCCTTTTTTTTTTTAGCTTTTTCTTTTGTTAAAGAATTAGTGGGAGGATCGGCTGTGTGGTTAGTGGTTGAGTTTCTGTGGTTGTATATGACATAACTAAGGCATTTCCAGAGCGCTGGGCTTATACAGCACTGTTTAATGCTACTAAAAGAAAAAAAATGTGTAGTATCTGGTTATAGACTTTTACTACATTTATACTCACAGAGAGAGGGGGGGGGGGGGGGAGAGAGAGAGAGGCTGTCAGGAATGACTGTTTATAGTCCCAATTTTTCATTACGGTATTCAGTTTTTTGGTCTTAATGAAAAAGAGCTCAAAACTAATTATAAACATAATAGACGTATAATTTAAAAAAGTCTTCTATTGTCTTTTTTTTTTTTTTTAGATAAATATACAATGTATGAAAGATTTTAGCGCTGATACCAATGTTACTGATGATAACGATACCAGTAGATTAACAAACAAGCCAGGAATGTTTCAGATTTTTGACATTCTATTGCTATATAACCAAAAAAGTGGAGTACGAAGGGTTAATACACCTGTTAGCTTCCAGTTTCCAGATCACATCAATTAAAAAAAACGACCTAGTTTTAGTTTCAGGATGACAAACTGGGTTAAACCAAATATAGAATGGGTAAGATTATATTTTACATAATATTTATATTGTACTCTCTCTCTCTCTCTCTCTCTCTCTCTCTCTCTCTCTCTCTCTCTCTCTCTCTCTTTCGGTGTGTTAGCGTCTTCTGATTTCTCGCCAGAGGAACAAATGGAGATTGAGAACTTGAAGTTTCACAAGCAGAACCTTTTGGCTGATATTCAGGTACTTTTAATAGCTTTAATAATATTAATGTTGTCTGATCTTAATGTTTGATGGTACCTTTGTTGCAAGTAGAACCAATTGCACTTCTAGATCGAAAATCACATACGGTATATAAAGTTTAAACGTCAGATTTAGTATGAATCTGTAATAATTTGATGTTAAACTGGATTAACAAATTAATATTTAGACTAAACAGACAGAAAAACATGCCAGAAAAGGTCATGTGACAACTATTTGGGACCAATTTAGAATTTAGATTCTAATATTATTAGTTACAAATAATATATTTTAATAAATTTTCGGCTGAACAGAACAGAATAAAATACAAGAAGTGGTAGAACAGTGGTTAAGGTGTTGGACTGCTAATTGAAAAATCAGGGTTTGATTCCCAGCACCACCAACTTACCACTGCTGGACCCCTGAACCCCCAATTGCTTAGTTGTATGAATGAGATAAATGTAAGTCGGTCTTAATAAGGGCGTCTACCAAATGCTGAAAGTGTTGTGGTGGATAAGGGCATCCGCCAAAATGTACTTATACCAAAGCCAAAAAAGGTTCTTATTTCTATTTTATTTGTAGTATCTGCGTTGTTCTAGTTGTTTTGTTTTAAAGACGGCAAAAAATTAATTGTGTGTTACATTTAATGAATAAATAACTAAAAAAATGCACATTTCTACTTGATTCTAATTATAAACTGAAGCGATGTTGCTGATATAAGGGTTAGACATCACATCCTGCTGACAGTGAAGGGTTTTTTTTTAGTTTAAGCCACGCCCACTTTAGGCTAATTGCAGATACAGATGAATGAAAGACATTATCGAATATTTAAAGGAAATGCTGGGAGTGTGTGTTTATGTGTGTGTGTGTGTGTGTGTGACAGTCACTCTGTGCTGAAATGTTTTTGTAGAAGCTAAAATGGGAGATTGAGAACGTAATGGCTGACATTCAGGACTTCGAGTCTTCAGAAGAGAAGTGAGTGAACATCCTCCCAGAACTACACATCACGTTACATCACATCGTCTGTTCTACATCAATTCTGTTAAACGTTTGGTTTTTTTCTTTCTTTTTTACAGCAAAGTACTGGAGAGAGGAAAGCAAATTAATAACGGCAAGAAGAAATTCAACATGGATCCCAAAAAGGTGCTTCTTTCACATCACTACATGCTACCAGACGAATCTGTAGGTTTATTTATGAGTATTATTTTTTAAGGTCATTTTAGGGAATAGAACAGTAAGTGAAGTAAAAAGAGAGAGAAAGAAATGGGACGGGATCAGAAAAAGTTTCACCAACCGGAAGATCAAACTCAAACAACATAAACAGCTACACAAACAAAAAATCAAATCTGAGCAAAAATCGGAATTAATATTAATGTATTGTAGCAAATATAAGAGGGAGGTGTCGGTAGCGTAGTGATTTAGGTGTTAGACTACCAACTGGAAACTGGAGGATCTGGGTTTGATTCTCGGTGGTGCCAAGTTGCCACTGTCGGGTTCCTGAGCAAGGCTCTTAACCTTCACTTGCTCAGTTGTATAAAAGAGATAGATCGCTCTGGATAACTGAGCAATTAGCGGTTAAAGATCTTGCTCAGGTGGGTGGCTTGATGGTTCTGCAACAGTGGCAACAGATGGCAACAGTGGTGGCTTGATGGTTGTGTTATCAGTCCAACACCTTAACCACTAAGCCACCACTTCCACCACAAACTTTCGTGTCATGATCAATAGGCTAACAAAGATAAGTAACAACTGAGGACACATAGTCTTGAGTTGAGACACTTGAGTTAAGACACACATTTCATAACTCATAAGCCAATGACAAAATCTGTGTGGACTTTTGAGAGACAATAGAATTGTGTAATAGCACTCACAAACTTCCACTTTTGTAGTTTTTAATCTGCATTGTTTTCCACAGAACAATCAGGACTAAAGAAGATTTACGGAAGCGTGACACAGCATTTACGTATGCCGTTATAGTAGATATGCAAAATGCTGGAGTTCCTATACTAACATCATTCATTTTTGGGACATTTTGCCTTTATTGAGTGGCTACAACAGCAAGTAAAGTAAGAGAGATAGAACAAGAGAGAGAGGGAAAGAGAGGGAGGGAATTCAGGACACATGAAACACAGTAGTGCTATCAATATTTGCCAACGTGCTACACACTAAGCTACCGTGTTGACCTAACATCATTATAATTAATGTAATAAATAAAGCTATCTACATACTAACCATACTGTCGCATACTACTACGACTGTTGAATGAGTACGTTCTATATAGTATGGTTACGGGTAGCATGAACGAAATTCGGACGTCATACATCCGCCATTTTGAGATAGTCACATGACTACATACGACGCCCCACCAGTGCCAATTTAAAGTTTAGCGACAAGTAAAAATTTTTACATTTTTTTAAGTATTTAAAGCATGTGAAAAGCGCCGCATCGTGGTTTTCCGCCACTTCCGCATATGACAAGTCGTCTCTCCCGCGGCCTTCTGGGATAGTGTACATCGTATGCATACTCCAAAATCCAGGCAGGAGTAATAGATCATCCAGGAACTTTTCACATACTGTATATCACATACTATGAATACTTAGTTTTGCCTACTATATAGTATGGAAATATGTAATTTTGGGCAGGGCCTAGATAGCTTGATCATGTGATATCAAATCATTGGACAGACAGTAAAATGTACGTAAAGTAAAACAAAGAGGACATTATTTTTATTGTGCGAAAAAAATACCCCCAAGGCTTACACGTCTGTTATTGCAGGGGGTCAATTACCTGGTGCAAAATAACCTGCTGGAGTGGAACTCCCAAAGAATTGCTGAGTTCCTCTATAAAGAAGAAGGTCTCAATAAGACGGCTATAGGAGATTTCCTAGGAGAAAGGTAACCATTTATTTATTACAAAAATCACTTTTCAATATTTCAAGTTACCTATTAAACTACCTAAATTAAAATATTGTAATTCTTATAGTTTCTACAGGGTGTGAAATAAAGAAATTTAAATACTTTTCCAGAAATACTTAATACCAGCACAAAGTCTTGGCTGTAAATACTTCCGACTTCTGGAACTATCGGAAGGCTACATTAGCTTATTTCGCATCATAGCTTTAAGATTAGACAACATTGGAGAATTTTAAAAAATAATTATGGCAATTTTTCTTTGTGTATATGTATTATTTAGATGATAATCACTTAATATCTTTTACCTCAACAGAGAAGAGATGCACCTCCAGACCCTAAAATCTTTTGTGGAACTTCATGAGTTTTCAGATCTCAACCTTGTCCAGGCACTGAGGTTCGGATCGAACTTTTTAAAAAACATCTTAAAGCATTTTTTTTTTTTACTACAGCATTATATTGGATAGATTTTAATTGGTCAAAAGTTTTAGATTTATTTTAGATTGGACAGGAAGCTACAAGAGTGAAAATTTAGAAGAAATGCACTTGTCTAAATATATGAAACTTACACAGATTGGTCATTTGGTATCTTCCACTGCATTAGTCATTTGGTATCTTCCACGGCATTGCTAATCGTACAAATGACTTTAGTTGTTTTGTGCCTCTTAGGCAATTCCTGTGGAGTTTTCGGCTTCCTGGTGAAGCTCAGAAGATTGACCGTATGATGGAGGCCTTTGCTACCCGCTACTGCGAATGCAATCTAGACGTCTTTCAGTCCACCGGTAAGCCAAAAAAAACCTATGGAATATAAATGACGATAGATGCTTTCAAACCTGGATCATAAATGTGTGTAATCTTTTCTTTAGACACCTGTTACATCCTTTCATTTGCCATCATCATGCTAAACACCAGCCTGCACAACCCTAACGTGAAGGACAAGACCACGCTGGAGCGCTTCATCAGTATGAACAGAGGCATCAACAACGGCGAAGATCTCAGCAACGAGCTTCTCACGGTCAGAGCCAATCAGCCGACTACTGCACACTTATTTCTGACTGACCGCATACATCTGAACGAAACAAGGAAACGAAAACAATTTATTGGGGAAATACAAATATTGACCACAAGAATCGAAATAAACCTCCTTCCTGACTGCTCAGCTATATTTAAAAAAGTCTCTTTGGCACCCTAGAGTTTCTCCATATCCTCATATGTCCTTCTTTTCTGTCACGGCTTCCTACAGAAACTGTATGACAGCATACGGAACGAACCGTTCAAAATCCCAGAGGATGATGGGAATGATCTGACACACACCTTCTTCAACCCTGACCGGGAAGGCTGGCTTCTTAAACTTGGTAATAACATCTGGATTTTAATTTATTTGGTAAAGTTTGGGAAAAGTAAAGGAAAAAAACCGAAGCCCACAGTGTTTCCGAAGGTCTTAAATCTGATTGGTCAAGATATATTAAAGTATCGGAGAGATAAGACAGGTTGATATTGTGAAATATGAGCCTAAAAATAATTTTTACATGTACAGCATTGGGCAGACGTCCTTATCAAGAGCGACTTATTCGTAAGTCTCATTCGTACAGCTGAGTAGTTAAGGGTTAAGGGTATTGACCCAGCGGTGACAGCTGGAATTAAACCTATGAGCCTCCTATCTCAAGTCAAACATCTAAACCAAATCAATCATTTAAAAACATGTAATTAACCTGATAAACATTGATCAATTGGATAGGAGTTTAAAGGTTGGTAACAGTAACGCAAAATCACATCTGGCTACATCGCACAATTGTTGATAATTTTTCCATATTAGAATGGAATTTTTCTTCATTTCTTTTATATACAGCAGCGGTTCACAAACTTAATTATGGGGTGGAAGGGGTGGCAAAAGGCTAGTGTGAACTATTTTTTATAGGGATGCATAAAAAATTTAAAAGAGAAAAATGGCCGAAATATTAGCTAAAAATGTATGTCATGCTACGCCGTACCGTCCGGTAGTGTTCTGAGCGTAGGTTTTATTTCTTCCTCTGGTTGTCCCTGATGCTCCCCTCAATATTCCGCTCTATCAATGTGCGTTCCGTTGAGTTGCTTATGTTCAACGGAAAAGCAAAGACCACTTAAATAACATGCCGGAAATTTTCTAGAAGACATTGTAGACGTTTTACTTTTACATTTACAGCCTTTTGGCAGACACTATCCAGAGTGGCTTACTTTTATTTCTTTTTATACAACTGAGCAATTAGGGGTTAAGGACCTTCGTCAGGGGTCCAACAGTGTCAATTTGGTGGTGCTGGGAATCAAACCCTGATCTTTTAATTGCTTCTATTTTAAAAGCGATTTATTTCTTAGGGTTTATTTTTTTTCCCAGCAGGTTGTCACACACTGAATTTCTGGTAATTACCATTAATAAATTACAACAAACATGTCCAAAGTCGGTCCTGAAGGGCCAGGGTCCTGCGGTGTCCTGAGTTTATCTCCATCCCTAATCAAACACACCTGAACCAACTAATTAAGATATTGCTAGGTTTACTAGGAAACTTACAGGTAGGTGTGTTGAGGCAAGTTGGAGATAAACTCTGCAGGACACCGACCCTCCAGGACCGAGTTTGAAAAGAGGGACAAGTTTGGGAGGCACTGATATATGGTATATAGAATCAAGTTGTGGTTAACATACATTATTATTATATGGCTGTTCAGGAGGCAGAGTAAAAACATGGAAGAGGAGATGGTTTATCTTGACTGATAACTGTCTCTACTACTTCGAATACACCACGGTGAGTAAACACTCCATTATCTCGGCTACTTGAATTTGAGCTGGCATCTTAATTTTGAATAAACTCATCAAAGGTTTGGTTTCGTAGGACAAGGAACCGAGAGGGATCATTCCTTTGGAGAACCTTTGTGTCAGAGAAGTTATCTACACACGCAAACCGGTGAGCTTACATACAGATGTGTTTGTAGTCATGCCTTTTATTTTTTTACTCAAATCAATGAGTATTTAATAACAGTTTATTGAGTAACGACTATGGGGTCAGACTGTGTCGGGACCTAGCAGTCGGTACTTTGTACAGGAACTTTAGTTATTGTGTAACTTTATTTTGTGTTAAGTACATTGTGGTTAGGTTTGCAACACAGAACAAACAAACCTTGGCAGTTGTGTCCTTACTGTAGATTCTCAAATGAACTGATGTGGACCAACAAGCTGGAGAATGTTGGATAAATAATGAATAGGACCTATTGGTTAAGTGTAGTTTAGTTTATATCGTTTAGTTATCTGTTTATCACCCAAATGAGAATGGGTTCTCTGTTGAGTCTGGTTCCTCTCAAGGTTTCTTCCTATTACCATTTCAGGGAGTTTTTCCTTGCCACCGTCGCCGTCGGCTTGCTCATAAGGGACAATCAGGGACAAACTGTTTCTATTTTATTTACATTGTATAATTATCTTTTATGGTGTGAAGGTGCTTCGAGACAATGTCCATAGTTAAAAGCGCTATCCAAATGAAATTGAATTGAATTATAATACTGAAAAAAAGTTATATATATGCTGAGCAAAGTTTATATTTAGATAAAAACCTAAATTTAATCTGTTCATCATATGAAGTGATTGATTTCAAAAAATGTTTTTTTTTTAAATATATATAACCATAAGATATATAATATATATATATATATATATATATATTATATATATATAATATATATATATATATATAAATATATAAAACCAAGTAAATGTTTGTGTTTGTGTGTGTGTGTGTGTGTGTATTTGCAGTATTGTCTAGAGCTGTACAACCCAAACAGTAAGGGACAAAAAATCAAAGCATGCAAGACAGAGACAGACGGTCGGGTGGTGGAGGGGAAACATCAGAGCTACATGATCTGTGCTTCAACAGCTGAGGAAAGAGACGACTGGATCGAAGCGATCAGGTCCACCAACTCTTTCACCTTTGCTAGCTTTCAGTTGTGACGTGGCTAGCTGTCGTATTTGACTAGCCTTGGTGATTAGCTAGCTTTTTTTGTGTGTTAAATACAGATGGTTATATAATGGAACTACTTTAAATAAATGTACACAATGTCTATGTTTGATTAATATAGTACTGATTGATGTCCCCCCACTCCAAAAAAAAAGAAAGCTAATGCAATGCTTATGAGCTAAAACAGCTAGCTAGCTATGTTTATGGTATTTACTTCATTTTACAATGTTTGGTATTGGTGAAGTATAAACAATTTATATTGTGATTTTAGCTTTATGTAGCTATTTCTTAATAATTTATTTTTCTAAAAAATATTGATGTTGCTAGCAACATGCTACAGGTATAACTACATTCTAGCTAGCTAAAACTTAAAAATGGACACGTTCATGGATTATTAGCTTGTTAGTGAATACTATTCATTATCTATTAATTAATTCGGTAATTTACCAGCATATTACAAGGAAAATATATTGATATTTTTTAAATTGGTAGCTATCCTTGTTTAATAGCGTGTTTTTAGGTTATATATCGATGTGTTCCTATTTATTTTTTTTACAGGGCAAGCATCACAAAGGATCCGTTTTATGACCTGGTTTCTGTCAGAAAGAAAAAAGTCATTAATCAAACCCAGCAGGATTGACCACAGCAGATCATTATGGGATGCAGCGTTTGAAAAAGATTAACAAAAACTGTTCTTGTATAACCAAACAGGAAGTGATGCCATGCGGTCAATTTTTTGTGTCTTTTGTTTCTGTGCAACCGGCAGAAATTTTTAGGACATCCAATCCGAACAAACTTCCTTAAAGAAAGGAAATCTACAAGTTTAAGAAGGCGGTTTTGAGGTCTTAGGATTATTAATGTACTTGCATATTTTTGGTCTCGCGAACCTCCATGGCGTTTCAGAAAATGTTGTATTAACCGCCATAGTCAGACATTTTGAAAAAAAGTGTTTTCCTTCTGGGAAATAACACTTCCTCCTTTGTGACTTATTACAGAAAGTGTGTGTTATCTTTGCACACGTCAGCGAATCTCGCATCCCATTCAATTTGGTTAATGATTGATAAAAGTTGTTCTGGCTTTTGTTTTGGATTCCGAACAAATCGATGTAAATAGGTGTGATAAGATTGATTGCTGTGGTGGTTAGCACTGTTACCTCACAGCAAGAAGGTCCCAGGTTCGATTCCCGGGAAGGGGCCTTTCTGTGTGGAGTTTAGATGTTCTCCCTGTGCTTCCGTGGGTTTATTCCGGGTTTTCCGGTTTCCTCCAACAAAACATGTATGTTGGATTGATTGGTGATTCTAAATTGCCCCATAGAAGTGAGTGTGTGTGGCCCTGTGAAGGACTGGCGACCTGTCCAAGGTGTACCCCTCCTGTCTTTTACCCTTTCAGAGATGGCTGGGATAGACTCAAGCAGATCCCTGTGAGCCTAAATTAGGAATAAGCGGGTATAGAAGATAAATGAATGAATAAATATTCTTAAGGCACAGGGTTTGACTAATTGCGTCTTTTAGGTTGCATTTTACACTGCAGATCTTGATGCCCGATTCCGATTTTGTGACTTTGTCCGAATTTTTTTGCTGACCCTGTTACACAGGGCCGTTTGTAGACTTTTTGGCACCCTAGGCGAGATTATTATTGCCTCTTATATTATTATTATTATTTTTCTTCGGACAGTGTGGGGGATCGCTCATTGGCGCCCCCTAGGTGACCACCTAGTTTGTTTAGCCGCTTAAAACAACCCAAGGTAGATGTACTGACTGGAAAAGGAAGTTAAACAATGTGATAATCTATGAATGTAGACGAAATGATTATTCGATATTTTGCTTTCCGCGTTGCTTCACCATAAATAAAGGTCAGCAAAATCAATTCTGTCTCTTCAGGCGGAGAAAAAAAAAGAAGAGCCCTTTGTTGCACCTGAGTTGACGTCATGCGTCATTACCGCTTATTTAACTACGTTCGAATCAAGTTGACAGGTGAAAACCTGCCTGCTTACATAATAGACGCTAACGCACGTATTTGATTTATATTCCTGAATCCGATAAAAAAAATATCGGAATCAATGTGATTTTTTTCCCCGGCTTACATGATCAAAGATCAAATCCCATTTGTGCCACATTTGAGGGAAATAATCAGAATTGGGTCTATTAATACCTGCGGTGTAAATGCAGCCAAAAAAAAATAAAATCTGGTTCTATTTTTTAAAACACAATATTTTACTATTTAGGTTGCAAGTTTAGTATTATAAACATAAAGAAAAAAATGACTAGTGATACATTAAATGACATCCTGAATCAAATATATATTATTTTGAAATATGATAACATTGCAAAGAAACTGAAAGTAACCTCCAACGTTATATCACACTCATATATAGTGACGCAAAACCACCTCATTTATTTCATTTTCTTAATATTTTACTAACAATAATAATCAAAACTTGACTAGCTCTTTAGCTGATGCTAATGTAGCTAGCGCAACAACAACAGAAAAAGTGTGAAAGCTACCGTATAGTGTTACATATTCAACTGATTAAAGGTTAATTCAGGATATGATTTCCTGTGTTAACACTTATATGTTATATATGTTGTATATATGTTGTATAAATTATGCCTGAATATAAAAAAAATATATATTTATCAGTAAAATGAACAAATAAATGTAAACGTTTCTTTATACATAACTGATTTTCCTGATACAGTATATGTATTTTTGTTTCGTACAGTATTTGTGTATCTGAGATCGAATTGTTATTGTGAATTATTTGTTAAAGTCTTTGTGTTTTTTTTTTTAATAAATTAGAAAATGCGTTGAAGGGGATTTGTAAACATTTGGCAACGTGTTTGACAGCATGACTGAATGTGACGCTTGTTGTGCTTTACAAAACAAAGAGGAAGTTCTTTTCTCTCTCTCTCTTTATTCTTTCTCTCTTTTCTCCCTCTCTTTCTATTTTTTTTCTCTCTCTCTCTCTCTCTCTCTCTCTCTCTCTCACACACACACACACACACAAACTACAATTTGGTGTATATTTGTTACTAATGGTGCCTTAAGTGGGCCTTACTGTATAAGCTGTAAGGTCTGTGCTTGTAGTCACAGTTTTTTTTTTTTTTGTAGTCACAGACTTTATGCATATTTTCCTGCACGCACACACACACACACACACACACACACACACACACACACACACACACACACACTGACCTGCCAGGTACCCTTCTGTAAAGAGTTTTCTCAAGTTTTTCTTAGTAAGTGTCAAACTGTAAGCTAACCACATTTCAATTTGGGTAGCATAACATTTGGGTCCCTTTTGTGTAGGAAAAGTTGCGACCGTGTAGTTTTGTAAAAAATGCCTTACAGCATCAGAGTCCCTGCAATGCAAATATACTGAGGTTGTGTTAACGTTTGTCAGGTTTTCACAGGTCCTCGAAACGTCCGCGTGGCTTCCTCTGGGTTTTTTCCACTTCCCAAAAACATGCCAGTCGGTGCCACAGCGTCGGCGTACGGTAAGAAAGAGTCATCTGTCGTGTACCCTTGTGTCCCGCTCAGTGTTTCTATAGATTCAGTATGACTCTCATCAGGAATAAATCAGTTACTTTGGTTGAATTACTAAAGGGTAATAAGCACAGTGGTAACTCACTGGTTCACCTGATAGACCTTTATTTAACCACTGCTGGGACCCTTGGGCTGGGCGTCACTGTTTTCAAATAGCATCTCCGCAGCTTTTACGATCATGTGTTTTGTGGTTTAGCTAGGGTTGCTATTTTAGCCTAGAGAGTCCTGTTTCCTGTGTTTTTCTGCATGTGGTTGAAAAGTAATTGCAGAATTCGTCTTTTTACACTTCCCCGAATCGGCCTTCCTTTTTTGCGTTTCGAGCTGCTGTAACTCAAATCAGCGGGAGGAAGTAACACACACACACACACACACACACACACACACACACACACACACACACACACACACACACACATAGTCATGTTTAGTGACTGCCTTTTTTATTTTTTTTTACATTTACAGCATTTTGGTAGACGTCCTTATCCAGAGCGACTTACAGTTATCTCTTTTATACAACTAAGCCATTGAGGGTTAAGGGCCTTGCTCAGGGGCCCAACAGTGGCAGCTTGGTGGTGCTAGGAATCGGACCACCGGTCCAACACCTTAACCACTGTGCTACCGCTTAGCACTATTTTAATCCCCACCCTCTCCCTCCACATCCAAACCCAGCCATACAATATAAACGGACAGACACAAAGCAACCACTAGATGGCAGCACAGCTCTGTGTCTAATCCACAGCACCGTTTCAACATTGCGTCAATGATTAAAAATCAGTTTTAGACAGAGGATGCGACTTATTTTACATTGTAATGTAAAAAGATCTCATTTTCATAAAACTAAATAAAAAAATCACAGCACAATTTTTACATAAAATTGCACAAACAGTATTTTTTTATTTCCCCAATAACCAGTTTTTAATAAAATGAAAAAAAAAAAAGGCAGCTAATGCTAATACCATTATATTAAATGGTATTAATTAACAACAATAAAGTCATCTTTGGTTTATCGTGCTGTTTTTATTCCAAGGAAAGAAATTATGATTACTAAAAACGCTTAAAATAGCACTCATTTTAAAATAAGTAACAATTGTAGCTGTTGTTTCTCAGCGAGTGCCTTCACCAGCTCGTCTTTTCTTTCAGTAGTCCTGTACTTATGCTAGCGTTTAGCATCTTTGTTTGGTAGCTGTTATAACAAATCACAAATATAATTATATACCATATGAACCTTTTGCAATATTTGACATAAAAAAAAATAAGATTTAGGACTTTTTGCTACTAAATTAGCTTCCGAATCGACCCAAGCTAATTTGTAGCCACGTGGCTTCTTACGGTTTGAGAGAAAACTTGGATTTCATTTCAGTTTTTATATTCAAGGTTTCAGGAGATGACACAGGATTTCTTTCCTTCTTTTTGGCTTTCTGAACCTGAAATAAAGAAGAAGGTTGTCGTTAGGGTTCTATAAAGCTGTAGAGGGTTAGCAAAGCTTTAGTGTTTTAGGGTGCGATCCAGCCGCTTTTTTTTTTTTTGCCGTAAGAGCGAATGTTACACATAAATATGGACATTTACACAATGTTCTTCTAACTTTGAATATATTTGATTGGTCATAATCGGATTCCTTTATATATAAAATCGTTTCCTCAGGTTTGCATTACAGATGAGGGTAATTTAGCATCATGCTAGCATCTATATAACCGAGACACAACTAGCACCCATTACTCGTTAGTTGTTATTACTATAAAGTAACTCTATTACTTTATTAAACTACCAGAATGGTCTGTGTGTTTTAACCCTGAAATGCCTATAAATTTGTTTTAAATATATATATATATATATATATATATATATATATATATATATATATATATATAGCCTTTCTGGTTAAAAAAAAAAGGCCTAATCGCTAGGAAAAAGCTCTGTTAGCAACATTAGCCAAAAAGCTACATAGCGAGCGAGGTTAAATAAAGTCTATAGGCTTTTCTTTTTTTCCCCACCGAACACTTACATTAATTGCTTTGATTAGATCCTCTGCCAATTTTTATTCACTTTAGAAAATTAAACGCTTTTCAAGCCCCATTATAAAAGTCCTACGTTTTAGACTTAATCAGGAAACAGTAAAAAATGGTCATACCCTGATCTTTATTTTGTGGTGATGTTTTCTTCTCCTTCTTCTTCTTTTTCTTTTCGAACTTCCCAGAAATTAGTGTTTGATCGGCAGGAACCTCTGGACTCTCTGTAATGTCCTCTATGTTACGGGTAGTCGGGGTCAGTTTGGTGTTATTCGAGGGACCAGGCTCTCCCTCACCCTCTTTTGCTCCTTCAATCTTACCAGCTCCTTTTTGTTTAGTTTTTCGCATAAAAGTAAACTTTTTTCTCTTTTTCTTTGCTGGTATGCATATTAATTTGTTTCCTTTTTTGCTATTCAGAGACGAATGTGGGGTGGAGTGCGTTTCCAGCATCTCAAGTTCCTCGTCCACTGGATTTCCTTCTGCTGCAAACCTTTTGAGCGATTCCTCCATTTTGATAAACAGATCCCGTGAAGAGGTGTCTTCCGGAAGATGGCCAAGTGCTAGCAGGTATTTGGGGTTGTGGTATTTGTGAGCAGGAACTTTTAAAGTTCCTTTGTCTCCCAGAGTCACTTGAAAGCGGGAGGTAGTGGGTAGCGTAGGACGTGGCGGGACAGTCAACCTGGTCGATGGTGCTTTCTTAGGTTTCTTGTCGCTGACCCCTTTAAAGACTCTGAGCTCACGTGAGATGACGTACAGTTCCCTAAAATCTCGGTCGAAAAAGTCAACAATCTGCCCTGACATGACGGTGATTATGTTTCGGTCCATACGGGATGAACTCCAGGAGAAGCTGGATGACACAAGAGCCATTTGTTTAGTTACTTTTATTCATTCATTCACCTTCTATACCAGTTTATTCCCTTATTCAGGGAACGGGCGAAAGGCGGGGGGGACACACTGGACAGGTCGCCAGTCCATCACAGGGCCACAGACAAACACTCACTCCTATGGGCAATTTAGAATCACCAATCAATCTAACATACATGTTTTTGGACTGTGAGAGGAAACCGGAGAACCCGGAGTAAACCCACGCAAGCACGGGGAGAACACGCAAACTCCACACAGAAAGGCCTGAATAGAACCCTGGCCTTCTTGCTGTGAGGCAACCGTGCTAACCACTAAGCCACCGTGCTGCCCTGTTTTATCACTTATTATGTAATTAAATTTATGTACCAATGCTTTGGGAAATACAAATAAAAAGGTTTTTCTTTATTATTTCTATTAAACCACAGCAATTTGTCAAAAATTACTCATTGCAAAATGAATAACGACTTCCGTCAACTATAGTCAGTCTACGCAGTCAATCATTGCTACTCACGCTTGAAGCTAATGTTGCTTTAACATTCCTCACTTAGCCCTCGAATAACACTTAAGGATCAGCCTGGAAATGGACTTAGTAATGTAACACCACACTGAGGCATTTTCATAATTGATATTAACTACTTGTAAATTGTGATTTGCACTCAGGTAATTACTGCTGTGGATGAGCAAGATCATCATAATTAACCATTTAGTGGCTTCCAGGCTTCTATTTCTAGGAGACAGGTGAGCATGGGAGACAGAATATTCTTTAGGACGTCTTGTAATGCTGAGACATCTATTTTATATGTAGACGCAAAGGGCCGTTTTCATTCCGGGTAAACAGGAGGCACGCCTGATTAAACAAGTGGAATCAGGTGTGGCTCCTGCTTGGGAAAACCTGTAGTGTGTGTGTGTATGTGTGCATCTGGGATTATAGCTTAAATAATGATGAGACATAAGGAATGCAAATTACAATTCGACATATTTGCTTATTTCTATCGCTTTAAAATCAAAACACAGGATGATAATTAAAATCAGTTTTGTTTAAGTACCACCTTGTTTCAATTCTCGGTCAAGCAATTAAATGAACAAGCACTCGTGTTGGGGTAGTTGAGATTTTTTAGCTGTGTGGCTGACAGACTGAGGGTAGGAATGGTAGAAATCTATTATACAAGGCCATTTTCTAGCCCATCCATCCATTATCCTACACTGGCCAGGGACGTCCTGTTGTCTGTCCCATAGTCCATGGATCTAGGGGCAGAACGCAGGCAACACCTTGTATGGGATGCCAACCAATCACAGGGCAAAATCACACACACTCCAGACAATATGGCAATATGGGGAACGTTACTCCAACAGGTCACCAGAAAGCAACCATGAGCCTTTTTTATTTGTTCACTAGGCTTTGTGCTCCTGTGATTGTCTTGTGTGTTACCGCTGTCATGTCCTCTGGTTGGTTTCGTTATTGTATTGATGTGTTTCTTGTTTAGTTAATTGTTTCTCCTAATTTAGTTGAGTATATATACAGGAAGTGCAGAATTATTAGGCAAATGAGCAAATGAGTATTTTGACCACATCATCCTCTTTATGCATGTTGTCTTACTCCAAGCTGTATAGGCTCGAAAGCCTACTACCAATTAAGCATATTAGGTGATGTGCATCTCAGTAATGAGAAGGGGTGTGGTCTAATGACATCAACACCCTATATCAGGTGTGTGCATAATTATTAGGCAACTTCCTTTCCTTTGGCAAAATGGGTCAAAAGAAGGACTTGACAGGCTCCGAAAAGTCAAAAATAATAGTGAGATATCTTGCAGAGGGATGCAGCACTCTTAAAATTGCCAAGCTTCTGAAGCGTGATCATCGAACAATCAAGCGTTTCATTCAAAATAGTCAACAGGGTCGCAAGAAGCGTGTGGACGTGTGGGAAAAACCAAGGCGCAAAAAATAACTGCCCGTGAACTGAGAAAAAAGTCAAGCGTGCAGCTGCCAGCTGCCAAGATGCCATTTGCCACCAGTTTTTGCCATATTTCAGAGCTGCAACATCACTGGAGTGCCCAAAAGCACAAGGTGTGCAATACTCAGAGAGACATGGCCAAGGTAAGAAAGGCTGAAAAACGACCACCACTGAACAAGACACACAAGCTGAAACGTCAAGACTGGGCCAACAAATATCTCAAGACTGATTTTTCTAAGGTTTTATGGACTGATGAAATGAGAGTGAGTCTTGATGGGCCAGATGGATGGGCCCGTGGCTGGATCGGTAAAGGGCAGAGAGCTCCAGTCCGTCTCAGACGCCAGCAAGGTGGAGGTGGAGTACTGGTTTGGGCTGGTATCATCAAAGATGAGCTTGTGGAGCCTTTTCGGGTTGAGGATGGAGTCAAGCTCAACTCCCAGTCCTACTGCCAGTTTCTGGAAGAAAAAAAGAAACCTTCTTCAAGCAGTGGTACAGGAAGAAGTCTGCATCCTTCAAGAAAAAAACATGATTTTCATGCAGGACAATGCTCCATCACACCACGCGTCCAGGTCCAAGTACTCCACAGCGTGGCTGGCAAGAAAGGGTCTAAAAGAAGAAAAAGTAATGACTTGGCCTCCTTGTTCACCTGATCTGAACCCCATAGAGAACCTGTGGTCCATCATGAAATGTGAGATTTACAAGGAGGGAAAACAGTACACCTCTCTGAACAGTATCTGGGAGGCTGTGGTTGCTGCTGCACACAATGTTGATGGTGAACAGATCAAAACACTGACAGAATCCATGGATGGCAGGCTTTTGAGTGTCCTTGCAAGGAAAGGTGGCTATATTGGTCACTGATTTGTTTTTGTTTTGTTTTTGAATGTCAGAAATGTATATTTGTGAATGTTGAGATGTCATATTGGTTTCACTGGTGAAAATAAAAAATTGAAATGGGTATATATTTGTTTTTTCTTAAGTTGCCTAATAATTATGGACAGTAATAGTCACCTGCACACACAGATATCCTCCTAAAATAGCTAAAACTAAAAAAAAACAAAACTAAAAACTACTTCCAAAAATATTAAGCTTTGATATTAATGAGTTTTTTGGGTTCATTGAGAACATGGTGGTTGTTCAATAATAAAATTAATCCTCTAAAATACAACTTGCCTAATAATTCTGCACTCCCTGTATATACCCCCGTGGTACAATCTGTCTTCGTTTATTTGGGAAAGTGGTAGCTCAGTGGTTAAGGTTTTGGAGTGCTAATTGAAAGATCAGGGTTCGATTTTTAGCACCACAAAGATGCCACTGTTAGGGGCTATAAACAGGGCCCTTACATGCCAATTGCTCAGTTGTGTAAAAAAATTATAAATATAAGGTGCTCTGGATAGGGACGTCTGCCAAATGCCATAAATACCTTGCTTTGTCTATTCTATCATGCTTATGTCCATGTAATTTTCATTGCTGATGTTAAAGTACGGTCGTTGATGCTAAAGCTTATGCCATTATGGGTTATTTACTTTTCCATGCTATCGACAACTTCTTGTTTTGTATTCACAGTCCTCTGTTTTATGGGTTTGGGGGTTTTAGATTTATATTCTGCGCTTGTATTCGTTTAAACCTCCACGATTTCTGACAGGTGCCAATTAGCCTATAACACGTCCATGGACTGGGGGAGGTAACCAGAGTACCCAAAACAAAGGGCACAGGAACAGCATGCAAAATCCATAAACACAAGAGAGACACACGAGACCAAACACCACCATCGTCCGTTCCTGCAGGTTTGAAGAAGCCGAATATAGTCCGGCTGTTTTATCTGGAGATTTGACAGACCTTTCTACTAGGCAGGAACAGATCATCATGGGATAATTATGGCCTTGTTACTTTACCTTGTAGTTTTTTAATTAACTCTAAACTACAGCTCATTTTCCGGGCATGGATTGTCATCTGATCTGGAACCCCATATTTGGATCACTGGTTATTCTAAGAATTGTTAGGGTTACACCATGAACAGTATCATTTCTCTCACCTGTAAGAGCCGAACATCACTTTGTCTCCATCGACGAGCATGTACTTGTTGCTCAAACTCCCAGGAATCCTGCCATAGGACAGGTCAATTCCAACACCTCTCAGCATGCGGGTGCGGATATTCTGAAACAGCAAACCTTCATAATCAATTTTAATACCACAGCAATAATAGTTAGAAGTTTCAGACAGTAGCCACCAGCTACAGCTTAAGTCATAGGTTTGGACTGAAGAGTGTTTATAGCTGGTTTTACTCGTTTCCACAACATTTATGGATACCATTTTGTTCTTTACCTTGTACTCTAACTCTCGTGAATAATTGAACTTCAGGTAGTTTGCCATCCTGTTACCCTTAGGGTGTATTGTTCTGGGTGGAATGTTTCCTTTTTGTTTCTCTTAGTTCCTGTTATTGGACAATTTTTTCTGTCAAGTCAAGGTGTGTATTCTGCTCACCTGGAAATCCTGAGGGCCGGCCCCCAATCTGTTGCACATGTCGAGAAAGTGCGGCGCCCCTTTGCTGTCCAGTATAATGTACACAGCAACGTTACGCTTCGAAGCTGCATCCAGCAGATCTTGTAGGATCTGAAGATCCGTGAGAAGGTCCATCACGATAGCGATAACCTGAGAAATACATGAGTGCATAAATCAAGAAACCCTAAACTATACAGTAAGTAGGATTAAATAGACCATTCTGGATTCAGGAAAAAACAACACCAGACTAGGAACTTGGAATTTTACAACTAAAACACAACATTTACTTTAAATTGTGGCTATCAGCGTTGATTGAATGAATGTTTCACGAACCCACATCTACATCAATCACGTGACTAACACTAGGGCTGTGTGAAAATATCGATATAGCTAATTATCGCGATATTCTTTTTCACGATAATGTACCGATATTCTTACCTCTAGCATCGATACACATTCCTCCCTCCAGAAGCAAACATGGAGGCAAAAATAATGGCGCCTCCAGCTTTCCATCGATCTATTTCTTTATATATATATATTAAAATCGCAGCATGCGTTTAATGAGACTCCTCTTATATAAAGGCATGCTTGATCTTCTAAACAGAAAGTCGAATCTGACGTGATCTGAAACCGGACAGGATAGAACATTCGTTTCTTTTATATAACATTAAATATAGCTTTGGGTGAGTTATACCAATGTCGTTTCTTTTATATTACAAATTGACTTTTTCTACTATTGGACGGCAAATTAACGCTTGTTAGTTTAGTAAGTCAAAAAAAGTGTCGTATTAGTTAATTTGGAAAAAAAACCCCCACTAAAATAAATCGGAATGTTTCGTATAATTGTATATTTTATGATATTTCTTATTTATTCAGTTATTATATCTAAAAAATGTTTTTTCAACAGATATTTCTTTATGTCTCAGGCTTTTAAGGGCTTAACAACTAAAGAGTCAATACTAAGACATGTTCAATGTTATGACAACAGTTCCGCTAACCCTCACCTACATATGATCGAACCCGCATCAGTTTATATACACCTAAATAACAGCCGGTGTGGGATCTGATACGTATGTTACCGTTTACTTGCGACTTTTTACTGAGATTAAAGACAATTGCGTTAGACGTGTCGCTTTTTTTTTTTTTTTTTTTGCTCGGGACGTGAAGTCAGTTTGCGGCCCAAACTTTAAACCTCAATCGGCTCTACATTAATGTTTCCATTAAAATAAAAGTGAAAGTGATTGTGTTGCCTTTGAATTACCGACTCGGGTAACTTTAAGGGTGTGAACAGACAGAACTAACAGGAATTTCCAGTGGAAAAAAGGACACCTGGTCTCCTATCACGTTAACATTTAGTAAAGTAAATTGTTTGTCGGATATATTTTAGATTTATGAAATAATTCAACATTTGAATCTGCTGTCTGTCTGAATAAACGTGCTTTAATGAATGATTCAGAATCATGACTCATTTAATCTGCAATCTGATTCACAAGTCTAAAGAACTGTGTTTCCATGGCCAACCCAAACAAACAATTTATCCGTGTTATAATCTTTCACACGAACTATTTGTTTATAGCAACTAATAATAAATCAGAGTGACTTTTAAAACCCTGAAAGAAAATTCCGCTGAATGTTGTTAACGTAAATATGTTTCCAGTTTTGTGCTATATAGTATTCCGCCGATTTATCAAACTGCTAGCAATAAAACACTTTCGGCTTAGTGGTTAGCACTGTTGCCTCACAGCAAGAAGGGTTCGATTCCCAGGCAGGGGCCTTTCTGAGGAGTGGAGTTTCAGAGACAGCTGGGATAAGCTCCAGCAGATCCCTGTGACTCCGAATTAGGGAATAAGCGGGTATAGAAGATGAATGTATGAAATATCTTTAAAGACATTGTGATGCATGTTGATGCTCTGAATAGAATTTGATTGGAATCTGCTCAATAGTTAAGATGTTAAATTGCTAATTGGAAGATCGGGGTTCGATTCCCAGCACCACCAAGTTACCACTGTTGGGCCCCTGATCAAGGCCCTTAACCCCTAATTGCTCAGTTGTATAAAAGAGATCAATGTAAGTCATTCTGGTTAAGGGCGTCTGCCAAATGCTGTAAATGTAAATGTAAGATTTATACACCATACACACCCTTTCAACTAAAAACAACTTTTGCAGACTAATGCCCAATCCCAAGTCTATTTTATACCCCTACCTCTTCTATTGGCCCTTGAAACAAAGTAATAAGGGGTAGGGATGAAAATATTCCCCCTAAGAAATGTGACACCAGTACACATCATCACACATGCGGTAAAAAGCTAATTCCCGCCCACTAGACTTTTATTGCCGATATGATTGTTGGTTGTTAAATTTCCTAATAATTCCAAAATACTTATTCTTGAATGTCCTTGGTCGCTTGAGCAGCCATGTTGCCGCTGTAGCTGGTGTGTCTTGTGGGGGCTGTTAAGGAAGTGGTGGCTCATGGTTAAGGTGCTGGATTATCAACCCGAAGATTGTGGGTTCGATTTCCAGCTTCACCGAACCACCACCTTTGGGCCCCTGAGCAAGACACTTAACCCCCAATTGCTCAGATTTATAAACAAGAAGAATGTAAGTCGCTCTGGATGAGGACGTCTACCAAATGCTGTAAATTTAAATGTGTCTTGGGAAATTTATTATCCCCCTTCATGTTTGGTCCTGAAAAATCTTTATTTGGATGTGTATCTGGCCTTTCCCACCACACCTACACCTTTACCCAAAAGAGAATTTTTTTTTCCAGAGAAGTGCTGCGAGACAGAAAAAAGCCCTGAAGCTTTGTCGAAATTTGAGCTCACAGACTGTCAGGTCAGTACATGCCTACATAATACATGACATGTACTGGAAAGTAGCTATAACACTGCGCTTACAGCTAACACGAACAACATCGCTTGTTTTTTTAAACATCCTATTCCAGATTTAATCTCACTCTTTCTTCCATAACCACCGTCACACTTCTGGAAACCATTTCCACTAGATTGTGGCACATGACTATGGGGATTTAATCATGCTGTCACGATAATATTAGTAAGATTAGACACTAATGTTGAGGTAAGGAGGTCTGGGGTTCAGTCTGTGTTTCAGTTCGACCCAAAATTGTTTAGTATGGGTTGAGTCAGAGTCAGGACAGGACATAAAAGTTCTTCCACTCCAAACTATCCAAAACACAGCATGTCTTCATGGAGTACAGAAGAAATGGAGATGTTTTGTACTTCATAGAGACCAAAACAACATTTTTTCATGGGATGCTATGACCTTTGGTGTGGTTAACATCTGAAGCAGCTCAGTGGTTAGGTTGTTAGACAATAGCTTAAAAGGTTGTATGTTTAAATCTCACTATTACCAAACTGCTGCCCCCTTTAGGAAGGTCTACAACGCCATAATCTTGGAAGCCAAATCTGTCAATATCTTAAAAAAATGGCTGAAGGCCCACCTTTTCTGTGACTTCCTGACTTATTCTTTCTCCAAAGTCATATTTAAGTCATTTGTCCAATTACTCCTATCCCGAACAACGTATTTATCCAATTTCTACAACTGAGCATTTGACTGTTAATGGCCTTGCTCAAAGGTGCAGCAGTGGCAGCTTGGTGGTCAACCATCCAAGAGCCATTGTACCTCCGTTTGCCACAGTTTTAGCAGTATCCCTACGTAATAGGTGGTTTCGGGTGTTTTTAATAAGGTTGTTCTTGTTACAATGCCAACCCCAAATCGAGTCCTGCTAGTATTTCTTAGAAATCCCTGCTTTTACCAATCAAACCCTTTACACACTTCAGTCCATCAGAACAAGGAAGCACAAGCACCCATCATTTAGGGCAATAATTCTTAACATCAGTCACAACCGACTTCCTTTTTGTTCTTCATTACGCACCATTGACTCCATATTTGAGTAAAAATATAGCTTAAAGTTGTAACTCAAAGTCGAAAATCCCAGGATTGGAAAATCGAGGTGTAGTTCTGAAACGTTTAGGAAACCGGCAAATCTATTTTGATCAATTTCAGTGATTTCCTGTTTGTTTATCGTTACCCACCGATTTTCCAACATCCTAAACTTTCCACTGACTGAACATAGTTGGATAAATAAATTGTATAGCCCAGGTTGCTGAAGAATGATCCAGGAATGTTTATTAGGAATATCCCAATGAGGGAAAGTGCTTTTAATGTTGTTTGAGTGGAGAAAACCACAACCCACTATTAAGCCTATAAACAAAAACCAATGAGAAACAAAAACAGAAAAAATAAAAGAGAAATATCTATTCTACTCTATTCTACTCTATTCTACTCTACTCTACTCTACTCTACTCTATTCTACTCTACTCTATTCTACTCTATTCTACTCTACTCTATTCTACTCTATTCTACTCTACTCTACTCTATTCTACTCTACTCTATTCTACTCTATTCTACTCTACTCTATTCTACTCTACTCTAACTCTATTCTACTCTATTCTACTCTACTCTACTCTACTCTACTCTATTCTACTCTACTCTATTCTACTCTACTCTATTCTACTCTACTCTATCTCTACTCTACTCTATCTACTCTACTCTACTTTCTCTATTCTATTCTACTCGATTCTACTCTACTCTACTCTACTCTACTCTATTCTCTACTCTATTCTACTTTATAATCTATTCTACTCTACTCTCTACTCTACTCTACTCTACTCTACTCTATTCTACTCTACTCTATTCTACTCTACTCTACTCTACTCTATTCTACTCTACTCTACTCTACTCTCTATTCTACTCTACTCTATTCTACTCTACTCTACTCTACTCTACTCTATTCTACTCTATCTCTACTCTACTCTCTATCTACTCTATACTCTATCTACTTCTCTCCTCTACTCTATTCTCTACTCTATTCTACTATACCTATTCTACTACTCTATTCTACTCTACTCTACTCTACTCGTATTCTACTATTTATTCTACTCTACTCTTCTACTCTACTCTATTCTACTCTACTATTCACTCTACTCTACTCTACTCTATCTATTCTACTTATTCTACTCTCTCTACTCTATCTACTAATTCTACTCTATTCTACTCTATCTCTACTTCTACTCTATTCTAACTCTATTCTACTCTACTATTCTACTCTACTCTATTCTACTCTACTCTATTCTACTCTTTCATTCTACTCTCTACTATTCTACTCTACTCTTTACTCTACTCTACTCTATTCTATTCTACTCTTACTCTACTTCTACTCTACTCTATTCTATTCTACTATCTATTCTACTTACTCTACTCTTCTATTCTACTCTACTTACTTTCTACTCTACTCTACTTCTATTCTACTCTACTTCTACTCTATTCTACTCGATTCTACTTCTACTTACTCTCTACTCTCTACTCTACTCTACTCTCTACTCTACTCTACTCTACTCTACTCTACTCTATTCTACTATTCTACTCTACTCTATCTATACTCTATCTCTCTACTCTATTCTACTCTATCTCTGTTCTATTCTCTACTCTACTCTACTCTACTCTATTCTACTCTATTACTACTCTATTACTACTCTCTAGTCTACTTCTATTCTACTCTACTCTATTCTCTACTCTACTCTACTCTACTCTATTATTTCTACTACTACTCTACTTATTCTCTACTCTACTCTACTCTATTCTATTCTACTCTACTTCTATTCTCTACTCTATTCTACTCTACTACTACTCTATTCTACTCTACTCTATTCTCTACTCTACTCTACTCTACTCTACTCCTAGCTCACTCTACTCTACTCTCTCTATTCTCTACTCCTACTCTACTCTACTCTATTCTACTATTCTACTCTACTCTATTCTACTCTATTCTATTCTACTCTACTTATTCTCTATTCTTATTCTACTCTCTATTCTACTTCTATTGTCTCTATCTACTCTACTCTATTCTACTCTATTCTACTTCTATTCTATTCTACTCTATTCTACTCTACTCTATTCTACTATTCTATTCTACTCTACTCTACTCTATTCTACTCTATCTACTCTACTCTATCTATTCTAACTCTACTCTACTTCTATTCTATTCTATTCTACTCTACTCTACTCTATTCTATTCTATTCTACTCTATATCTACTCTATTCTATTCTACTCTACTCCTATTCTATTTCTACTCTACTCTACTCTACTCTATTCTACTCTACTCTACTCTACTCTACTTCTACTCTACTCTTACTCTATTCTACTCTCTACTCTACTCTACTCTACTCTATTCTCTCTCTACTCATTCTATTCTACTCTACTCTATTCTACTCTTTCTACTACTACTCTATTCTATCTATTCTACTCTATTCTATTCTACTCTACTCTCTACTCTATTCTACTCTATTCTACTACTACTCTACTTCTCTACTTCTAACTCTATTCTATTCTCGACTCTACTCTATTCTTTTCTACTCTACTCTACTCTATTCTACTCTATTCTACTACTCTACTCTATTCTACTCTATTTCTACTTATCTACTCTACTCTACTCTACTCTACTCTACTACTCTATTCTACTCTACTCTATTCTACTCTATTCTATTTACTCTACTCTATTTTACTTTTTGTATTCTACTCTACTCTACTCTATCTACTTTATACTTTCTATTCTATTCTATTCTATCTACTTACTCTCTCTATTCTCTTCTACTCTACTCTACTACTCTAAACTCTACTTCTATTCTATTTCTATTACTCTATTCTACTCTTCTCTATTCTATTTTACTTTATTGTATTCTATTCTACTCTACTCTACTCTATTCTACTTTATTCTATTCTATTCTACTCTACTCTACTTTACTCTACTCTCTATTCTACTCTACTCTATTCTATTCTATTCTATTCTACTCTACTCTACTCTATTTTATTCTATTTTACTTTATTGTATTCTACTCTACTCTATTTTACTTTATTCTATTCTACTCTACTCCACTCTACTTTACGCTATTCTACTTTATTCTATTCTATTCTATTCTATTCTATTTTACTCTACTCTATTCTACTTTATTCTATTCTACTCTACTCTATTTTACTTTATTCTATTCTATTCTACTCTACTCTACTCTACTCTACTCTACTCTATTCTATTCTATTCTATTCTACTTTATTCTATTCTACTCTACTCTATTTTACTTTATTCTATTCTATTCTATTCTATTCTATTCTATTCTATTCTATTTTATTCTATTCTATTCTATTCTATTCTATTCTATTCTATTCTATTCTATTCTATTCTATTTTATTGTATTGCAGTGTTTTCTATTCTACTCTATTCTAAATAGACATTGAGTGAAAATCTTTTTCAATATTTTTTTTGCTACTGAAGATGTTTTTTTTTATTATTGTAACTGGTTTTTTTTTTTCAAACTATTTGTCTTTTTTGTTGCTGTTTTTTTATGCTTTTATTTACTAAAGACATTGCAATGACAGTGTGTGTGTGTGTGTGTGTGTGTGCTGACAGTGTTCTAAATAAAATGCTTGTTCATTTCCTATTATTGTTAATGTTTCATAAAAATAGAACCAAAATGACAAATAAAATCACATGAAAATAAACGTTATCCCTTCCAAATAAATCAATATTGTTCGATTTACTACTAATACTACTTTTTGTGCTTTGTAATTAAAGCAAAACTGTATGTAGTGGATCTGTGATTTATAAAATGAATATTACTTCTCCAGAAAAAAAAAATCCAGTCTGTAAAATGTTTATTAACCCTATTAAAACGATCAAAGGTTTGGATTGAGCCTGATCAGCTTGTAAGTCAATAATAAAGCTAATATTTTTGATAATATTTTAAAGCCAGGTTGTGTCATTACTGATTTGCAGTTGTGTGTTGTTGATCTTTTTGAATCCCGTTCTTGTTGTGAGAAACTTTTCTAGCTCACCTTGTGCGCCTCTTGGATCAGCCTCCGGGCAACTTCTTTAACGTGTGGCGCGTTGTCTTTAGGAGGGTGTGAGTACACCATACCTCGTGTAACCCCTTTAAAGAAGCCTGTATTCGGCCAGCCGATATCCATCAGAGGCCCCTCGGTGTCGGAAATCTCGGGCCAGTAGGTCGAGCGCAAAGTCTCCGAGTCGTCTGCATGTCTCCGATCGGTCGCTGCGTCATTGTCCTCGTACCGCTCGACGGTGCTGTGGATCGCAGTGACTTCAGGCGCCGATAGGAAGTCTTTAGCGTTGTCTTGGCTGAGAAGTTTCTTAAAAGCACCATCTCCGTTCCTCAGCAGCTCCTCAAGCGCCGAGCGGTGCGTCTCACTGTAGTAAAACTCCGGCCTGGACTCTGCGATGGTCTCCACGATCCGACCGTCCTCCATACACTCTGTCTGCGACTCCGCCATGGCTTCTACCTTAGTTTTGTTGTTGTTGTTGTTGAAAATGTCTAATTCTATACTTTACCTTTTACTTTACAAGTTTCCATGAGCGCGGAAGTGGGGCATTGGCGCTCACCTTTGCGCACAGGTGGGCGTGAATGAATAAATATGCAAAACATTTCACGCTGATTGGCTGAAACCAGAAACCGCGTCAATTGCTGGGAAATCCCTTACCTTTTTTTTTTTTTTTGCCAGGAAAACCCTTTACTTTTCCTTTAAATATAAATGAAAATATATATATAATATAAAAAAACTAAAACACGATTCTTTTTTTGCAATGTAAATTTATAACAGCAAGAATCAGTAAGGCTACTTTGCTTAGGAATCAATAAGATGCTCATTTTCATATAACAGCACAGCCCACAGTGTGTTCTTTCACCTTTATCCCAGATTACCATATATAACCACACTCTAACATTCATGTTACAGTCTGAATAAAATATAAAATGTGCGTTTATATAAAAAAAAAACAAAAAAAAAACAAAAACACACACCTGCTGTACAATTTCACTCAAGGATTCAACCCTGCTGTGTTATAAACATGTTATACACATTCTCAAATCTGATTGGTCAGCCTGCATTTTTATAGGTACCTGTAGGTTTGATAATAGTTCCAGATGTTATCGAATACTGTTAAAATGACTATTCTTGTTTAAACTTTATTTACAGGATGACTTGTATGAAAATGGGAACGCAAGGCACAACCTAGTCTCTCCTGAAGACTTGGGCCGGAACTGGAGCTTAGAAAACCTAAGTGGAAATCATTCAAATGTTAAACCTAGAAAATGTTTGAAGACCTTCATGAGAAGAAGAGTTATTCGCACAACAAACCAGCTGAAACCGAATCTTAGAATTCAGAGTACAAGACAGCGATAAATAATACAACAAATATAAAATACGTTTATAACATGCATTCATAAAGAAGTGATGTAATTGGCAGGAAAGAGTCCTTTCTTTCCTCGTACTCGTCCCACCCACCAGAAGGATTCTGATTGGTCCAAAACTTCTATAACGTCACCGGCGCTGAAATTCAGTTCGTCCTGCTCCTCTGCTGTGAAGTCATACAGAGCCTTAACCTTTACTAGTGATGCCTGTAAATACATCACACACACACACACACACACACACACACATTTTTGTCTGCTTTTTGTTTCTTATTATTTGTGTACTTTTCTAATTTTAACTACTATTTTTATTTTCTACATTCCAGTATTGCTTTAAATGGCTAGCTTGCATGTATGTGTATGAGTGTGTTACCTGTTGAGTTGGAAAAGATGGTCTTGGTGGCCCTGATGGTCTCCTCTGATGTCCGATATCCTGTAGTAATCACATACACACACACACACACACACACACACACACACACACACACACACAATAGATCATTAATAATTTAATTCATTAATAATTAGCTTCCAACCAAAATTTCAGGCTCCTATATTGTGTAAAGGAAATTGTGTGTATGTGTGTTGTTACCTGTGAAGGTGGAAGAGCCTCAGCAGGAGGAAACGTTGGTCTGTTCTGCCACTCTTCTCTCTTATTTTTTCTCTCCTGTGAGTGACCACACATATTAAAAACATCTATCATTTGTTTGTTTTATCCGCACTAATATTTCGATTGGAACGATTTACAGCACTGTCGTACCTGAGGAACCGGCCTGGGACCTGGAGCGGCGTTGATCAGGCTCTGCGATACAAGAGTTATTGCGTAAATATAAAAAAGAATCAATGTGTTCTGATAAACAACACAGTTATACCCTTAACAAAGTGTGTAGGAAAGGGTATCAAAAAGTTTTAAGACACACCAACAGATGGCAGCACAATGCGCAAGATGACAGCTGTTGGTGTGTCCTGAAACTTATTGATATTAAGCATGTAGAACCGTATAGGAAAATGGGAACCAGTTCTATTACTACCACATTTACTAGCCTAAAACATGTTAGCGTTTACGCAAAGATTCACAATGACATAATGAGGTAAATACTTCATAGCGTATAAATACTAACCATTTAATTAAATTTTAACTCTTAGGCTGCGTTCGAAATCACATATCGCTTAGGTTCGTACTACATTTGATTAAGTACGTACTTTACGATGGTTAAAATAGTAAATTTTACATATTCTATATAACCCGTGCCCAATGCTACTTTAGCGTATCTGGAACGGTGACTGTTAGACATCAACAACATAATCAAACATCGACTGAGTTGAGTGGTCAATATTTATTGCTTTTTAAATAAAATTAGCATGAGGAAAAATTAGCACACGCACAACACCATGTTATTTCCTCTTTTGGTGCGCCACTAATTAAAGCCCTACCTACAACAATTGGTTGGAAATAAATACAAGGAAAATACGTTTTTTTTTTTGTCACATTTTAACTATTTTAGGCGACTTTGGGTACAAGGCAAGGGGGGCACCCTGGATGTAGTGCCAAACTGATCAATAGGGGCAAACACACACAGGCTCACACACTAAATTTTGAGATGCCAGTCAGCCTAAAAGGACTGGAAAATAAATATTATTGTGTCTGTTCTTTTTAATATAATGTAGTATTTTAAGTATAAAACTATTTTTAACAGGTTCTAGCTTTCGCAGGCTGTAATATCCTGTGCAGAAAATAAAAGGTCCCAGACAGAGTTGAGGTTCTCCGTCCACTCACCCGATGATCAGAGAGAAGGCGAATCGAGCATTGCTTGGAGATGGAATTGAGTGTATAGTAGTTCACCAGTTCATTCAGAGAGCTGAATTTCTCACTCCACAGAAAATACATCCCGTTTTCATTCTGAAGGACCTTGAAGTGCTGCACATCTGTCTCATGCCTACAGGATTTAGAGAAAAACTGACGGGTCAAGAAGACAAAGAGAAAGTTGTTGTTGTTTCAGTGACATATTGGATCTACTTTTCTGGCTTCATCTTTCTATTGAGAAAGTGATGCAGCAAAGCTTTAGGACTTCCTGTCCAGCATCCTAAGCTTCAATTTTATGCCTTGCTTGTCTCGTAGACTCTTCTAGTCCAAACCTTGCTGTAACTCAGTGTCACACAGTAACACTGCGCTCTAGAACTTTGCATCCAAGGTTTGTACCATTAAACCCAGTTTTTTAATTGAAAGATTTTTGGCCGTATTTGTCCTTGTCCGTAATCGGGAAAAGTTTCTAGCCGGATTCGCACTTGAAGCACAATAGGATCAAGTCTAAGCCTATGATTTTAGCCCTGATATTGACTGGCCAGCAGGATTTGCGGACTCGCCAATGGAGGCTAGAAATGGAAGGCAAATTGCTGCTTGTGCACATAAGTGTGTATTACCAAACACGTGACTGGAAGGAATATCAAAGGCATCACCGAGGCCCCTGAAATATCTGGCATGCTAAATATCTGAACCTGCCCTTGATTCAAAATCTACCATTAATTCTGACTGAAAAACACATTGGCAGTGATTTACAGCCAATGAGAGAGCAAGATACAGGGCAGCAGGACGTTCGGGAAGGAGTTTTAGACCATTTGTACCATAAACTTTTTGCGGGCTACCGTTTTAATAATGTCCGGTCTCGTGTGATCTTTCGTTATTTCCTTATGACTTCTCGTATTGATTGTGAAACGAACAACGAAACAAAGTTGTGTTAAACAGAGTTGTTTTATTGATTGCTGACATCTTTAATTTAATCAGTTTTGAGAGTAAAGCTCAAAAACAAGCAGCAAACTGGATGAACTAGCTGGGCCGCTAAAATACTTTAACTTTAACAATGGTAGTTTCCCAGGCAGAGTTCATTTATCCATGCAAGCCGATGTCTAAAAACTTTCTTTGTGGCTTCAGGCTTCATTTACTTCAAAAGGAGTGTCGCGGTGGAGTGAATGAAAGTGGATTTAAAAAGGATTAACAGGACCTGGGAGTGTACCCGCAAACAGGGATAGTCGAAAGGTAAACTTTTATTGATCTAGGGACCAGGGGTGTCGCTAATAGAGGGGAAGTTAGGACGATTCTAAGGGCCTGCGCACTTTGGGGGCACCCAAAGACATGATTTATTGGTGGTAGCAGTGCAGAGTGGGTCTGGTAAGGGGCCCAACCTCATTTTTTCATAGAGCCCAAAATTGCTAACTGCGCACCGGCCAGGAAGTGACCCCATAGGGTAAAAAAAATATGTCAAATACAGATATACATATATTATTTTCCAAATACATACTATACTATTTATGGAAATATTTTATATAAAACTGTGCTAAGTTAATTATAATTTATAAATATGTTTACCATTATGCAAATTAATGAATGTATGAATTAAAGAATATTAAACCAAATGCATTTTTTTTTTTAACTTTGCCCAAGTTTAAAGAATGTTAAAAGTACAAGTTTTAAAATTTCTTTTAACTAAAAGTATATATTTATTTGCCTCATGCACAATAATACACAGCACTACATGAAGCAAAATGCGATTCAAGACTGAAATACACACTAATGCAGACTATTTTTTTTTATTTCATTTTTTTTTTTAGTTTTTTAAGAATTAATACATATTTTGGGCACATATTTACCTCCAATCAACTGTAAGCGATGTCATTTTATTGTTCATTGTCGGATTGTGTCTGTACTACCTGACAGAGATGGAGAAGTTTCCCGGAGAGCTTTGACTGCCACGGATGATAAACGATCCTATCGGCTGGGGCATGAGAGAGTTTTCAGATTCCCGCCGACTCATGTCCTCCTTAAACCAGCTACAGGGACAAACCCGGGAAACAGTAAATACACCGAGGATACACCAGTTCCAGTGTTTTAATTTTTGTTCTGTCCCATTAGCAGCTTCATTTATCATTTAAAGGCGTAAATAAAAGGCAAAGCTGTATAAATAAAACAACTTTTTTTTGTATAATTAGAAATAAAATGTGGGAAATTACTGATTATTAAACTTTTGTGATAGTTTTGACAACATGATTTTTATTTTTTTATTTCTAAAGAAATCCTTTAAAAATAGCTGCCCACTAATATTGTATATAATTGATATTAAATTAAAAACATTAATTATTATTGTTATTATTATTATTTTATCATTATTTATTCAAGCTTTTTATGCAGTAACTGTGATGTTTTTAATTTCTAAGAATTGAAATTTGAATACAATTTTAAGAAAGGTAACATTTTATTAACGTTAGAATTCACATGGTCTTTTTTCATTTTGACTTTTATCATTTACAACCATTTAAAATATTCAAAACACATCGTCAGCAGAATAAAGTGTAAGATTTACCACCATTAAAACTCGTTAAAAGTAGGCCACCGAGTTTTAGCCCTAAGTGTCAAGAATTTTTTGGGACAATACCCTGCCAGACCACTAGAGGGCAACTATGCTCATGTATATGAAACTTTTCCATGGCCATGTGCTTCTTCATGATAAAGGGCTTGTCTTGTGGTTGCATGTTTACCTCATACCTCAATTACCCTCAGCTGTTTTAACTACCACTAATTAGTCACTTCATTTAAGCCCCTCTGTCTCACCCAGTCTTTGTTTTACTTGCAAATGGCATATTTTATCAGTTCCTCTAAGAAGTTGCACATTTTTGGTCATTGTTGTGGGAAATTTTAATTGATTTTTCTGCAAATTTTTACAGAATTTATTTATTTATTTATTTTTTTTGCAAAAATTAATTCATTAATTAATTAATTGTAATTGTACCAGACGTTTCTTCTATTTCCTTTCCTCTCTTTCTATTTTCTTTGATGAGAATTTCTCCAACTTTAATTATAGACCTTAAGACTTGTTTCAGTTTCGGTCCTTTGTTTATTTCATAAAATCTTTAGCTTGTTTTTTTTTTTTTTTTTTTTTTACTTTACAGGTGGATTTTTTCAACTTTTCTTCTCTATAATCTTAAGCTTTTTTGTCATTTTCTAAGTTTCTTAATTTATTGTCTAAATTAATTGTTTATCTGTAATCAACCCCATGGGGACCCCCAAATTTAGATTTTGACAGTATTTTTGACCAGTTTATGTAAAATCTCCATGTCAGTATGTGGTAAAACATTGGTGTTATTTTCTAACCTGGTTCCTAAATGGTTCTTTGTAAGTTTATATGGTTATAAAGTGCCTTTAACATCCATGGAAAGTTCTTTGTTGTAGTAAAAGTTGGTTGTTCCAAAAAATGTCTTTCATGGCAATAAAATAGTTAAAAAAAACCAACAAAACCTTTATTAAGAAACCAAATATGGTTCTTCCATGGCATTACTGTGGAGAACCCCTTTTTGGTTCACTTTTTTTTTTTTATTTCCCTCAGTACTGCAAACTCAAACCTCCGTTCCGTCAACCCCTCTTTCATTCGTCCCCCGTAAAGCTGTCATAATAACCTGGGAACGTCGAGGGTAATGTAATTTCTTGGAACGAAGCCCTGCTGACCGTGTCTTTCAGCTCTGTACCAGTTATCCTTAGTGCCCAAGATCTGCAGAGAAATGCATCACACATGCTAATTACCAACTTCTGTCTCTCTCTCACACACACACACACACACACACACACACACACACATATATATTATACTCTAAAGATATTTTTGATTCCTATTTCACTGCACCTTTGACCCCCAATTAATCCGAAACCGTAAGTTGTTCCTATTAGGAAAATAAGCTTCAGCCTATGATCATCATCATCATAATATCACAAAAGGATCACCATGGTATACAATCCAATAACCTTCCGGTAATCTTTTATTTATATTTCCACACAAGTTTTTTTTTTTTTCTATAGACTATAGGAATCATCCAGACATTCACTCTTGCCTTAATGACGTCTCCTTTCCTGAAGCTCAGCTCATCATCGGCCGTGGCGGTGAAGTCGAACTTGCCGATTGCCTCCATGATGGAGACAGCTCATTGATTCCGAGGGAAAAAAACCCCCTCTCTCTTTCCTACGTACAGAGAGAGAGAAAGAGAGAGAGAGCTCATTAGAGATGGTGTTGGTTTGCCCTTTTCAACTGGTTTTTGTTGATATTTTCTGAAAGAGTTTACTGCACCAGAAATAGACTTTTCTATCTGTAAATATCCTGATGAGACGGCTACGTAAAAAAACCATCAAATGATGGAGCCCTAAATAAACCGGAAAAAAAAAAAAATCCAAACCTAAAATCAAACCAATCAGTTGGAGCTACTTTAATGAGTTTTGTAGCTATAACAAGCTATGTATGTGGGTATTAAACAAATCTTGCGTAAACATACGGCTTTATAATAGCAAGATTAAGGATACCGCTTTCTTCCTTTTGCATAAATGACCTTATCGATGCCTGTGATTGGCTAGCGTCGCTGTTGATTGATAACTAAGCATGGTTCGTCACTGATATATGGGACATTTTAGAGCCAGACCACCAGAGGGCAACAGCCAGCACCCCAGGGTGTTTACCCATGCAAATGAAGGAGATTATATAAGCGTAAGATTTGTTTCTGTAAATTATAACAGGAACTTACTTGTTCTGCATACACACATCCTACACATCCCTGTTACAGGTAACGCAGCTAACAGCTAATGAAATGATTAAAAGCTGCCTTAGTGAAGCCCTTCAGATTGTCAAAGCTAGAATCATTCCAGGTTCCTTTACTCATATTAAAAAATGAAACCCAGCCAGAATAATAGCTTGCTGTGTTCTGTGCTAGCTTTTAGCCTCTCCTAGCGCTCCTAGATGCGATCTTTAAAATAACATGCACAAAAAACCCCCACTTTTGAGCTTTTTCTAACGAATCCAGTCTGCATAAATATTTCTCTTTATCTGGTGTGACTGTGGCTGCCATTTTCTTTCCTTTTCACTTTTATACCCCCCGGACATTCCCTAGAAGAACCCTGGAGGTAGCACTGGGCACGTAGCTAGACTTAACATCCAAATTTGATTGGCTGAATATTCTGTTGCTAAGATTTGTTACAAATCCGATGTGATGTCTAGCGCTGTATGTAGCGCTGCCCCAGACCTTTTGAATCCGGAATATTCCGGTTCAATCAAAACAAAACGAATTACAGGCGATTTTGTAAACGTTACGCTAATGAAAATGATAACTAAATAGTCCCTGCTGGTCCTGACCGCCAATCAAAGTAACCTGATAGAAAAAAAACCCCAAACATTTACTGGAAATCACCTCAGGATGTAACCGTTAATAGGAAAAAAAAATGACTTCGGCATGATCACACATCCCACCCCACTAGCATCGATGAGAGTCAATTTTGGACCAGTTACAGATATATAAGTAGCAATAAACCCTATTTCTATTTTTATTTCCTAAATAAAATCTTTCTAGGAGGAGTGTGTCTGGAACTGGTCACTAGAAATAAAGAAACCAGACAAAATTGCCCTTTTTTTAAAAAAAAAAAAAAATCAAAACAAAAACATAACCCTTATCGTCATACAATTGTGCACGAACACACAAACAACCCAAAGGACAATTCGTCCTGTAATAAATATTGAGCTTTCACATAAATTACTCGGGATCGGTAAAGTGTTTCTGCATTTAACGCACACCGAAGGAAGCTACATTTAATCAGCGGCATTAAATGAATAAACAGCCGCCATAAATACCCACTTTATTTTGGCAGCGTTGAATACGTCAGCGTGCATCAATCAAAGTTGATCCGATGTTTCTTTTAACGCATGAGATACGGGTCATGTATCAAAGCATAAAACATTTTCCAGAGAAATAATATGTTTTTATGGGATACACAAATATCTACCTAGTATTGTAATAGATGTACTAATGCCTTCAAAATGTTTATTAGCGCATAAAGAAATACCGCATCACCTAGTAGGTGCTAATATTATTGGGCAATGGTGCAAATAATGTTCCGGTAACTTGTTAAAATAAATTTTCGTCGCTTATTTTGCACAATTGTCTATACGGTTCGCATGTACTTGCAACCTATGCGTTTAAAAAAAATACACAATTAAAAACTCATTGGTATTTTGCACTTGCACACGTATGGATATTTGCTCGTAAATTGCTGGGGGGTTTTTTTGGGGGGGGGGGGGATTTATTGCATTCCAATTCATTTTAATGGGAAAAATTGATTTGACATACGAGCGATTTGAGTTCCGAACTCCGTCACGGAACAAATTGAACTCGTAAGTCAATGTAGCCCTGTACAGTTAAAATCATCCAATCTACACAATAACACTGAGAGTCACGCCAACCCATTATTATTTTCTGTTACAGACCGACCCGATCTCTTATTAAAGAACGGGTAAAGTTATGTGGCTCTCACTGAAAAAAGTTTGTAGACCCTCCTGATTTACACGGTATATCTTCCTACCTACCTACCTACCTACATACCTACCTACCTACCATCATGGACATCTATACAAATCAAAAATAATCTATCTATCTATTCATCGGTAAGGTATGTATTTCTTCCTCATTAGAAAAGCTGGATGTTTTAGATATAGAACAGGGTGTCATCAAGAGCTAAAAATTCCTCAAGATCTGCTAAAAAGCAATTCCTGTGACAAACGTTTACGCTTACGTAACAATCCAACATTCGAAAAAAAACACGCCAATAAAATAATATATGAGAAAAAAAAAATTCCACGTTTATTTGAATCCACTTTTCAACTCTTTTGCTTTGGTACTCACCTTTCCACCAGCTACGATCTCAGCCAAGCAGCCTACAGGCGATAAATTGGTCTATTTGTGCCCAGACTTAATATCGTAAACTACACAGAGCAGCGAGTCTGACTGACACCGAGCGCCCGGCTACTTCATAGTATACAGAAAGAGGAAGAATGAGACAGAAGTCGTTTCCTCCTCCCCTCTCAAACCATGTGTTTGTGACCTCGGTTTCAGGGCTAATCGTAGCGCAAACTATTATCCTAGATTTAACCTGCTCTTCTATATATGGCCACCTTACCAGCAGACCAACATTAGTATATCTTCCCAAACACAACATTTGAGACTCAGAGACCCGAACCCTGTTCCAGCATGATCATGACCCTGTGCAACTCCATAAACACATCAATGTTTTCCAGTGTCTGATCCTAATACTAATGTAGCAAAATGATCAAATCCCCCATAGTCATGTGACACAATCTAGTGTTAAGATTAACATCTGGAATAGGATGATTAAAAAAACACTGATCATGTTTTCCAATACTTTTGACCATATAGAGTTTATTCTATAATGTAAATGATATATCTGGAAAATTCTTTAGAAATATAGTAATGCGGGTTTTTTTTTATTCTATTGGTTACGGTTTTAATAATGTCAATCAATTTACAGTACTGGAAACTGAAGTATCAGGAAGTAACTGTTTGTAAATAGAAAATTATATAAAAAAAATGCAATTAAACATAGATGTTTTTAAATACTTTAAATCTTAGGTAGGTAAAAATCCTCTTGCCAAGGATAAAGCCCTCCATTCTATTTTTTTAATATTAATAAACCTATCATAAGTTTATACGTTTATAGATATATTGTAATTCGTATACATATACATTAGGACTGGGCAAAAATATCGATAGAGCTAAATATCGCGATTTTTTTTCCATGATTGCGTATCGATATTCATTATAAAATATATCGCGATATTTAGCTGTATCGATATTTTTGCCCAGTCATAATGTATGTACACACGAATTACAATGTAACTATAAACGTCTAAACATATGATAGGTTTATTTATTATTACTTTTAATATCGATATATATTTAAATAATGTGTTAATCTAATTTATGTTTACTTAATATTTAATTGAAATCCTGAGTCAACGACTGTAGTTGTCGATGACACATACGGTCATTTGTCTCAAAAGAATCATGGTGGAAAAAATAAGGGCACCTTATATTATTTAACTATTTGTTTTACATATTCTTTGAAATATATCGTGCAAATACATATTGCAATATATCGTGATACATTGTATCGTGAGACCTTTACCAATACAAACCCCCTATATATATGGAGTTGTGCTAATCTCTGTATATTATTCCTCGCTTTTTTTTTTTTTTTTTTTACATTAACTTAAAAAAAAAAACACCCTTGATGATACGAGTGTAACTCTCCGCGTTATCTCAGCCGAATTCTACTGTTACAAGTGCATCTGTGAGTTTACTCGCCCAGCCACTTAATCATCTGTGAGGTTCTGCATGTCGTTATTTCTGAGCAGGAAGTGGTTTGAGGGAAGTCTGTGGTTAGGTACTGAGAAAATGAAAAGGTCAGCTGATCATTAGTGGAACACTCCAGAAATAATCAACTGAAAAACTGAACCTTTCATATCGAAAGAAGACAACAGACACAATAACGATGTCTCTGTTCGGCTGTATATGGAGATGTGTATCAAAGGTAGTATTATTATTATTATTATTATTATTATGACTCTCAAGATCTTATAGCTTCTGCACTTCCTGCTAGTTTAAAAGTGTGACGGTGTGAACCCAAGTCATTTTTATGGATAGAGATTTCGCATATGACATCATTTATCACTCACATACACTGGGTTAATTCTGATAAAGGAAGTTGGTCAAGCTTCCTCTCTAGTATTTAGTGTGAATCTGAATAGAATGTTCTAGAGAACTGGGCGTTAAAACATGTACAAGTTTGACATTTGGTAGAATCTCTAATTAAAAGTGATCTATTTTTTTAGTCCAATTGAGCAGTCAAGGGTTAAGGGCCTTGCTCAGGGGCCCAGCATTGGCTGCTTAGTAGTGCTGGAATTGAAAAAAAATGTTTTCCTTTTGTGTTTTCTGTTCTCACTTTTTACAGTTGGGTGAATTTTCTAGGTCATTTACATGGTGTTTTTTTTTTTATTTTTTTTTTACTTTTGGTGCTGATCACAGCACTTTGGGAAAAAGTGATGGACAGAAAAAAAGGAAGTGTAAGCAAGCGAGAAAGTCGATAGAAAGAGGAACTACTAATAAAAGAGTGAGAGAGCGAGAGAGAGAGTGTTATGTTCACAAAAACATAAAGGTCTGAGCTTTGTATGCATGTGTGTGTGTAAACCTAATGTGACATTTTAATAAAATAAAGCGTCTTTATGCAAATTGATCTCGTTGTCATTTTTAAAAAAATAAAAATATTAAGACATTTTTGAGAAGAAACATGGACAGGGTGAACATATTGAACGGTCAGCAGGATTTTATGATGTATGAGCTCCGTCAGGCCGTACCGCTCCTGTCAATCAATTCTGTCGCCATGGAAATAGAAGTTCAGACCGATCTATTATTGTTCAAGTAAACATTATTGAAGTATTAGATTAGACTAGATTAGATTCAACTTTATTGTCATTGCGCTTGGTACATATACGGAGCCAAGGAAATGCAGTTATTATTAGGTTTAAAACTTAATTGAGGCTATGAATCGAACAAATCCTGGGCCAAAAGGTAAGTGAAAATATAATTAGTAAAATATTAATAGAATTGTAGATTATTTTTAAGCTTTAAAAATAATTTTAGATATTAATAATAATAATAATAATTCAGTTTTACTGCATTTGGCAGACACCCTTATCCAGCGAGACTTACATTAATCTTTCTCTTGGGGGTTAAAGGGGGTTAATTGGGGTTTAAGGGCCTTGCTCAGGGGCCCACCAGTGGCAACTTGTGGTGGTGCTAAAAAATCAAACCCTGATCCTAAAAAATAATTTAAATCAATCTAAATCCGTTTTCTTTAAAATATTAGCATGGGTTCTAATTTTAAGTATTTGCTAAAATATGGCTGTAATCAGAAAAGAAAAAACTGTGTGCTGAAATAGGTTGCTTCGATCTTTAAAAAGCAAGTCGGTGTTGACAAACGCTAAAAAAAATTAAAAACACAAGCCATTAAAAAAAACTTAGCCCTGCGATATTAGCATGTGATAATCACATACATGTGCATAGGGTGTCATCACACAGCAATAACATGAGAGAGAGTTCTTAATTCTTCCAACAGGGGGCAGAAATGGACTGTAGGTCAAAGGGCCACATGGACATGAATCGAAAAGATCATTCAGCAATTGATTTCTGTATTCTGTTAGAGAGACTAAACCTCATGTAATCCAGAATCAGATCGACCTGGTGAACGTTTCTACGACAGGACATACAATAACCGTATAAATCTGCAACTAGATTAGCTAAACGGTAATAATACTTACCTTCGACCTTCATACCTAGACCATAATAACAAAAGTGGTGGTTATTTCTAGTGAATATAAACATTTTTTGTAAGAAATGAATAGGGATTAAAGTTCCTCATCTCCATTCTATAACCACAATCGAAAAAAAAAAAACTTGTTCCTGGTGAATTACTCACATGATTTTAGTGTAAATAAACAGATTTAGGACTATAGATATACAGATTATGATTAAAAAGACTGGTGTATTAATAAAGTGTCCATTGTATGTATACTTTCAAAAATCCAGGCTAAGGTAGTAGTAGGTCATCTTGGAAACCTAGCATGCTAGTTTTCGCATACTACATAGCGGGGGGGGGGGGGGGGGGGGGGGGGGGGGGTGGGGGGGGTTGGTTCTAGACCCTGTCTGTGTTCAAATATCAAACCAACACTTATTAAGAGTGAAGAAATGCAATATATATCTGAAAATATATCTTTTTTTTTTGCTATCCTGCGCATGCATGGTGACGCTCTGTTAGCGGCGCAACGCCTTGCGCTACAAGTTTTCACAAAAAGCGCGTAGGTTATAGAAGGTTTATTTTAACAGTTCATTTAAAAAAATTCATGTCTACAGTTTCTATGGAAATTTTCCATCTCTAATTAGCTACCAACATACTAAGCATGACCAGGAAATAAGACTGTGGTTATTCATTTAGATTTGTTAACTGCCATAAAACGATACAATTCTTAAATACGACGTCCAATTTGTTTCGCGTTTAGCTAGCTAACCCTAGTTGATAAGAATAATGAGATGGTGACTAACAGTAGCGAGGGGTAATCCCCACTAAGGATGAATTCATATAAACGCCCCTGGGGTAGGATGTGAGTTCGGGAAGCAGAAAGAGGCTTCATTTTGTCTTAATGACATTTTAACGTAGTTTTAAGCTGTTATAGTTTATCGTCTTGATGAATATCATCTCAGATTGTAAATGGAAAGTTTTTTCGTAGTCTTGATGGCACAGGGGACTGAAAAAAAAACCTTTTAATGATTTATATTGATTGTAATACATTAGGGAAATGTACCACCAAGCTGCCACTGTTGGGCCCCCGTGCAAGGCCCTTAACGTGCAATTGCTCAGTTGTATAAAAGAGATAAAAGTAAATCGCTCTGGATAAGGATGTCTACCGAAAGCAGTGAATGTAAATGTTTGTGGACACCCTCGCCATCAGATCCATATGTGGTTTCTTTCCAAAATGTTGCTACAAAGGACTAAGGTCAAAAGAGATATAAATCTTATGAAGTCCTTTAAAGCTATGCGAATATAAACGCACCCGTGCTGATCGTTAAGTCGGTACTCATTAAGTGGATAATTACTAATCTGCAAGCACTTTGCTGAAGTGTAGATTACATGTCTCCGCTTAACTTCGCTCGTTACATCTCCGCTAGCAGGAAGGTTAATAGCGAGCTTCTCCGATAAGCATCTTTGAACCAGTGATCTTTGTAACCCAGAGACATCTCAGCAGGGAGTGTAAAAAAGAGAGAGAGAGAGAGAGAGAGAGAGAGAAAAGGCAGGTGACTCTATAAGCTTGAGTGAACAGTATTCAGTTACCATGGACACACTAAAGAATATCATTCATCCCAGGAGAAAAGAAAAGCCATAAAAAGATGAAAAGACGAGCATCAGGTGGCTTTAGAAAGGGGAAAAGGGCAAAAAAAACCTGATCATGGGGGGTCGGGGGGGTCACTGGAAAATGTGGTGTTGATGTGGTATATTCAATTCAGATACTTATACGGTGAGTGGGTTCGAGAGTGATGCAAACGATCTGAGGAGGTTAAAAAGCACTGCATATTATGACAAGGCTAAAGTTAAATCATGGAGGCCGGAGTAGGTCAAGTGTCATGCTAGCATTTGGCAGACGTTTTTATCAAGACTGACTTATAATTATCTCTTGTATACAACTGAGCAATTGGGGATTAAGGACCTTGCTCAAGGGGTCCGGCAGTGGCAACTTGGTGGTGCTGGAAATCGAACCATAATCTTCTTATTAGCAGTTAGGGGTGGACAAACTCTGTCCTGGAGGGTCCTGTAGAGTTTAGCGCCACACACCTGAACCAACAAATCAAGATCTTTCTAGCTACACTTGAAACTTATAAGTAGGTGTGTTGAGGCAGGTTCTAGCTAAACTCTGAAAGACACCGGCCCTCCAGGACTGAGTTTCCCCACCCCTGGCTTAACCACCTTTGCTACCACTTCCCCCACATTTACGTTCCGACATTACCCACATTGCTACAGCTGAGGCTCTCAGAGATCAGAAAATCAGAGTTCAAGCCCCAGCAAAGTCGCAAATCCTGCAAGTATAGGGGCGTCGCTAGCAATTTTGGGTCCTTATGAAAGAATGAGGGGGGTTCGGCTCCCCTTTTACACCCATTCGGCAACAAACGTATTATTACATTACTGGTAGTACAGTTATAACTACTAAAACAGATTCTTTGGAAAATTGTGTGGGCCATTAGACTCATCCAAAAGCACACCCACACCACCACTTAGCAATGCCCCAGGTTGCATAGCATCTACAGTACTTCTAGTACTTCATGTTGAATTTCTTATGTGGAGAAGTGGTAGCTCAGTGGTTAAGGTGTTGGACTGCTAATTTAAAGATCAGGGTTTGATTCCCAGCACCACCAAGTTGCCACCTTTGGGCCCCTGAGCAAGGCCCTTAACTCCCCAATTGCTCAGTTGTATAAAAGACATGAATGTAAGTCATTCTGAATATGGACGTCTGCTAAATGCTGTATTATGACACCGTATTTCACTGAAAAATGGCGGTGCGTTTCTTTTTTACCTAAATAACGTGTTTCGGATACAAATCACAGCTTATGCACAATAGCTAACACAACCCATAGATCAGCCCTTTATTGTCATGCTTGGAATGTTTTTAACCCAACTTGAGGAAATTTTCACATGGGAGTTTCCGTGACCTTTGGCTTGCCACCAGCTGTTTGCATCCACTGAGCTAAAACCATTTACAGAGAAATATTTTCCCAGGGACGGTGGGAAATAAGATCAATTTTTCTCTGTAATTTGATGACTGGCCAATAGCCTCTATTACCCCATCACGCCCGTATTAACTACCAACTAGTAGCGAGATTAATAAATTTATGCTTTTGTCTTTTTCCACAGAGACTAGGGCAGTTTAGCACTGTTGCCCCACAGCAAGAAGGTCCCGGGTCTGTGTGGAGTTTGTATGTTCTTTCTATGCTTGCGTGGGTTTACTCCGGGTTCTCCGGTTTCCTCCTATAGTCCAAAAACTGTTAGGTGTCAGAGTATGCAATGGCCATGAAAATTGCCCCGAGGCAGGCATAGTGTTAAAAAGAAATAATTCAGTGAATAGTTAATCATATAAATGTTAAAACATTGACACATCTTTCAAGCGGGAAATAACCTACTAACCAAAATATTACTTGTTTTGTGTCACTAAATGAAGGGGGCGGAGTTTCCGGAATACTCATTCAGCTGTCAATCAATGGAAAGTCACACAATTTGTTAAGTAAAATCATTTTTCCACCCACACTTTTTTAAAGGCTTGTGAGCTGGAATTTTTTTTCATGCAGTGACGTTTTGAGGTGAAGTAAGAAGAAAAGTTAATAAGGTAAGCAGGAATGGAGGTCAGTTCTAGTCCCCAGTTTCAAACAGGAGGTAGAGGGTGTGCAGGGAAAGATGGAGAAGAATGTTGATCAAAGGCGAAAGGTGTTATTAAAAGAAAAATGAGAGTACAGAAAAAGATGGTGTTTGGAGAACAAAATCATCTCCTTTTTTTGTGTTTTACCTACATAACACACACGCACACACACACACACACACACACACACACACACACACACACACACACACACACGCACACACACTTTACCCATTACCCACCATCCTTTATAGCCTAAACCCATAGTGTAGCTCCTCAGCATCATTATTATTATTATTATTATTATTATTATGTTTATAATCTTTTCCCCTGACCTTTTTGCTCTCACACACCCAAGCTTTCTCTCTCCCTCTCTTTTTCTCTGTCTCTCTCCCTTTTTTCATTTCTTATGCTCTATCTTTCTCTGTCTCTGTCTCTCTCTTCTTATCTCATCTCTTGCTTTCTCTCTCCCTCTCTTTTTCTCTGTCTCTGTCTCTCTCTCTCTCTCTTTTTTCATTTCTTGTGCTCTCTCTTTCTCTCTCCCTCTCTCTCTCTCTCTCTCTCTCTCTCTCTCTCTCTCTCTCTCTCTCTCTCTCTCTTTTTGTCTTCATCTCTTTCCTCTTTTTATCTCATCTCTTGCTTTCTCTCTCCTTCTCTCTCTCTCTCTCTCTCTCTCTCTCTCTCTCTCTCTCTCTCTCTCTCTCTCTCTCTCATTAGCTGATGAAAGCCTGTCTGTGGTGCCAATTGAGTCCTTATTCTTGCTGCACAAATCTCAGCCAGTGGATTCAGGATTGAAATACAGGGATCAGAAACACGTTTATTAAGTCAATTAAATGAGTTCTTTTAGCAGACACTCCAATCTGGATAAGAGCTTAGACTAAAGACCGACCGATTAATTGGTTTTACTGATATTTTTTCTTGATATTTAAATCAAAACAGTACTTTTATTTATTTTTTTTTTTATATAGTTATTTGAATACTTGTATTATTATTTCTATCATATAAATCGTTTTTAAGGCTCATTTTAGTTTTAAGCCGCATTTTTTGCCTTTATATATATATAAATTAACATACAACCATTTTCTGCTATCAAAACATTTGTTTTAACAGTGTTGCGAGCAGAATTATTATAATATAGCTTTTATATGAAGGAATAAATAAATAACCAATCATAAGTAAGAACACTTTCTGTTTTCTGCTTTAATATCGTTTTTAACCCCTGCTATACCGCTGCATTTTTTTTAACCTCTGAACTCGACATTCGGCTGCCTCACCTTCCTCAAAAAACAGACAGATGTAATCTATATTAATGATCTGTTAATGCTGTCCTGCGTTTCATATACGTTTCATATAAACACTGATCTGTTTGACGAATTAACACGTGTCCAGCTGAATTTTAATCCAAACAATGATTTACTTTTGGAAGCAGTTTATTACACGGCACTAGAACACATTAATCATAGCAATTATTAGCATTCCACATTTACAGCACACGCCAAAATAATGAAATTATTATTTATTAATTATTAATAAATTAAAGCAGGCTGACACAAAGGTAAAGTTGGACCCTTAAGCGAGACCCATAAATCTGCATAGATTAGATTTGTCTTGTTTTGGATGTGAAATGAATTTTAATTAGACCAAACACGCTTCTTCTTTCCCAATCTTTAGATTATTTGCTTATCTAGCTTCTGACATACAGCAGCACTTCCCAATTCCCATTTCTGATTGGTTGGAATGTGCTGATTTAATTCGCCAGCGCTTTATATTAATTAAGTTTATAATAAATCACACTTTTGAATGTTACTGTTGATATAGCAACAACGCCCATAGTTGGGGTGTCCACTCTAAAAAGTATTATGCAAGGACATAGTTATAATTTTTTTCTTAGATATATTTTTGGGATTTTTTCCCCCTTTAGTTATAGGACAGATCAGAGATGAACGGGGGCGCGAGAAAAGGGGGTGGGGCCAGAGAGGACCTGAGGCAGAATCAAACCCGTGTCACAAGAATGCGATGGTACATGAGTGCCGGTGCCGTAACCCGCTACACCATAAGGTTGTACAATTGTATGTTTTTTTAAATTGAAAATTAGGTAAATCTACTTCTCCGAAATTGGAAAAGTCTCCAGGAAGAAGGAGTGGGAGATATATATTTATCTTCCACTCTTTTCCTCTGAAGGAGGTAAACACTTCATGACATGCAGTTTTAGTAATCAGCTTTGGATTAGTTTGGACGCCACTCTATTGTTGAGTATTTTTTATAACTGGGAGTCATGTTTTGTCTTCTTCCTCTTTAGGCATGGCGGCTTTGTATCACATTGGTTAAGGTCTTGAAATGCTAATCGGAAGATTATGGGTTCAAATGCCAGCACCACCAATCAGCCACTTTTGCCCGCCTAAGCAAGATCTTTAACCCTTACTTGCTCAGTTGGATAAAAAATAATAAAATACTCACTCTGGATAATAGTTTTTGCCAAATGCCAGAAATACAACTGTCTAAATGTCCCCCTGAGGCTGTCCTAAGCCTCCAAATTCTTTGTAATCCTGTGTAGAATAATGTTTTTCAATAAATGGATGGATGGTAATCTGCTGTTTTGAATAGAAAGAAAGATAGTTTCGATTTCCACTAAAAGAAGTCAACATCTGAAATGAGGACATTGTTAATGCCAGACGAACCAAGACTTGTGACTTTTTTTTGGGGGGGGGGGAATCGTCCCTTCTATAAGACTATAATGTAAAATAGGAAAAAAGTTTGAATAAAATGTTCTATTTTTCTATATTCAATATGCACAGCAATGCTCGGGTTTGGGGGCATTCGGGTGATGAGAAGGCTGACCGCCTCTGGGAAGAAGCTGGCAGAAGTGGCTCAGATGCTAAGGTACCATCTGCCAGATGGCTGGGGGATGACTGGGATGGATGCAGTCACCCACGACGCTGGTGGCATTGCAGATACACTGTTCATTTGTACGGCTCTTTCGGCTGAGAAGATAGACTTTAATTATATTTTAAGATCTAAGTTCTTTCTACTTGCAGTAGGTCCCGTCTTGTGTTTTATCGGAAGATAGGTTTTAGTCGGAAGATCTAGTAGTAATTTGTTGAATATAATTACTTGGGGTTTTTTTTTTTGGAGTAAACACGTCAGCATTTTACTAAAACCTCCTGAAGAACAAAACTATTTACTTGTTTATCATCATACATACAAGGACACTCCTTCCTATTTATACATTCTGACACTGGAGACTCCTTCCGTAAATTTTATTAGTAATTATTAGAATTGTTTTTTTTTAGTTCTTTATCTGTGCAACAATTTGAGACAATCTTTAGCAAGAATCTTAAGAAGCGGCTGACCGGCTGATTATCTGTAGAATTATCACCGATTCCAGGATAAACTGGTTAGATTTGGAAAGTGATTCAAACCAGTTGAAAATTTGTTTTACTGATGTTTTACACAGGTTTACATTTGGTGGATGTGATCCTGATTGGTTGATTTAATCCTTATTCAGAATCAACAAAGGCTGTTTAATCATGAATTAACCAATCGTAAGCATCTGATGTCATTAGTGTGTGACGATCAAACCCACTTAGATCCATTTTTGAAACCAAAACCAAAAATGTAATATCATAAATGTATTAATTAAATAAAAAACCACGCACAAAATATACCGAACAATTGTATACAACATGTATGTGCAGTTTAGTTTAATGTGTGAACATTTCCATCACCTTTGTGACCAAAAATAGATGTGTGTGTGCATTAAAATGTATGTACGGTGTGTGTGCATGAATAAAATGTACATTTATTGATTTTTGTTATCAAATTTTATGGTTATAAAAATATGACTTGTGATTGTTAAATTCTAAACGGTTGTGATTTAATTAAAAATATATGTTAAACCCTGTTTTATAGTAAGAATGTTGTTCTATTGCGGTTCTACAGGTTCACCATTTCAGAACATATTACATTTAATTGTTCAGTGTCTAAATTCATTAATGTTTATTTTGGATCATTAGAATCACTACAGTCTAAATTCACTAATGTTGTTTCCTGATTATCATCAATTATTTTAATATCGTTTATAGTCTAATTTCATGTTGTGATCCAATGTTAATCCAGGAATCGTCAGTATCAGTTATTTGTTCCAGAATTGATGAATTTCCAGCATTTATTTAATTAACTCAAAGGGAAAGATTCAAAAATGATGATTCATTGATGACATCAGATGGTTATTATTGGTCGATTGAAATGTCGATTGTCGAGGATGTTAATCACAGGATCACAACCTACTCGGCAAAATCACGTCTACCGTCCTTGTTTATTAGTTGTTACTATAGAAACGATAACATTTCAGAATAAGCAAATAAAATATACATTTTTGCAGAAATTAAAAAAAAACCCACCTTATTACTATTTTTCTAACAATACTGTGATATAAAAATATCTGAATATTTCATCTGCACACTTATTACACCAGTGGTTAAGTCCCTGCAGGGGTCTTTCTGTTCTGTGAGTTTGCATGTTCTCCCCGTGTTTGCGTGGGTTTATTCCGGGTTCTCCAGTTTCCTCCAACAGTAGAAAAACATGGATGTTAGATTAATTGGTGATTCTAAATTGTCCATAGGAGTGAGTGTGAGTGTGTGTGTGGCCCTGTGATTGACTGGCGACCTGTCCAGGGTGTCCCCCTCCTGCCTTTAACCCTTTCAGAGACGGCTGGGATAGACTCCAGCGGATCCCCGTGACCTCAAATTAGGAAATTAGCGGGTATAAAAGATGAATGGAAGAATTACACCAGTTTGTTTAATACAGATTTTTTAAAAACCAAGAAAAATTACATTTTTAATTTAATGACATGTTTAACACACATTTTCATTTAATTCATGAATTTCAGACTTTTATTTTTTCTCTTTTACATTTACAGCATTTGGCAGACGCCCTTATCCAGATATGTATCTATTATACAACTGAGCAACTGGAGGTTAAGGGTCTTGCTCAGGAGCCCAGCAGTGGTGGCTTTGTGAAGCTGGGAATCAAACCCACAATCTTCGGTTTGGCAGTCCAACATCTTAACCATGACCCAGCACTTCATCACTTTTTACAAACTTGCCCCAGTCGCTGGAATACATTGTTTTTATAATTGCTTTGTTCACATAATTTTTTTTTCTTCCATGGCATTTATTATCCTTGAGCCCCTTTTGTTTAAGCTTTTGTCAGTTATTTACAGCGAAAAGCATGGAGACGTGTGTGTGTGTGTGTAAAATGGTGTCAATTATTTGTCCTTTTTATAAGAAGGTGTATAGAAAGTAGTGCAGTCACCATGACGTATTCTCTTACTGCCTGTCTCTCTCTCTCTTTCTTTCTGTCTATCCGTCTGTCAGTGTGTCTGATAGAGTATTGTTGAGGAAATAAGAGACAGGCCAGACGGAAATGAGCGTGTGTGATTACACTTTGCCTAAGCTAAAGCTGTTTGTTCTTTTCTGAAAGGTGCAATCAGTCAGCAAGGCAATAAGAACCAAAAGAGCTTAAGCCGCACATCCGGGCGCAATTGTCTCACGTGTGGTGGGTGTATGAATGGGTTTCCTCTGGCTGTGATGTTTATTCATCACCAGTTATGGAAGGTATGATGGATATTAATACTATTGAACTACTGTTGTGTAAACAGTTTGCTCAAGTTTTAGCCCTCATGAGGTTTACATCATGTCAACTGATTGTTGTCTGAGGCCACACCTCCACCACTGGAACTGATTGATAAAAAGGCCACACCCTCTTCAATGGAACTGATTGTTATAGAGGTCCACACCTCCACCACTGGAACTGATTGACTAAAAGGCCACACCTCCTCCAATGGAACTGAGTGATAAAAAGGCCACACCTCTTTCACTGAAACTGATTGATAGAAAGGCCACACCTCTTTCACTGGAACTGATTGATGGAAAGGCCACACCTCCACCACTGAAACTGATTGATAGAAAGGCCACACCTCTTTCACTGGAACTGATTGATGGAAAGGCCACACCTCCACCACTGAAACTGATTGATAGAAAGGCCACACCTCTTTTATTGGAACTGATTGATAGAGAGGCCACACCTCCTCCAATGGAACTAATTGTAAGGAAGGCCATACCTCTTTTATTAAAACTGATTGTTAAGAAAGGCCACACCTCCGTCACTGGAACTGATTGTTAGAGAGGCCACACCTCCTTCTAAGTGAAGACTTATGCAGTGGCCACACCCCCTTTATTAGGAGTGACTGTTACAGAAGCTATGATTCCTTCAATACGTTAAAAGCATAGCAACGTCTTTTTCCTTAACCGGTATTCGCATAGGTTTGGGACTGGTGGACAGATATAAGGACATGCTGACTTTCCCCACCTCATTTACTTTGACATGAAGTGCATGCTTCACTGAAAGTGTTACAGAACACCATGCCTCTATCACTGGAATTTACATTTACTTACGTCACACCTTCTTTACTTTTACTAACTAGCACACAGGCCACACCTTCCCTATTCCAAGTCACACAAACGCCACGCCTCCTCGACGCAACTGACTCGCTGTCCATGGTGCTGAACTGGAAACTGTCTGGGCAGCGTCTACAACAAAAAAGGTTGTTTATAGGTTCCTCGGATGGTTGATGGTTCTAAATGTTCTTATTGGTTGTATTTGGAATATTTTAACTATGAGGAAACTCTTTAATGAAGGGTTCTACATGCAACAAGCCAAGGAACGATTGAGAGTTTTTTTTTTTTATGATGGTGTAGGGCTAGGGTATTGACTACTATAGACGTGTATATCTCTCTCCCCCTCTCTCTCCCTCTCTTTTTTCTTTCTCTCTCTCTCTCACACACACACACACACGCACACGCGCTCGCACTCCGCACCCGCAGCAAGCTCTGAGCAGGACGTTAAAATCCCGAAGCGGACAGATGTTAAAACAGCTGCACGCTTACATTTTTGTGTGCGGCGTCGTGAACTTGGAAGTCCGCTGAGCGCGCGGCGCCAAGGAAAAGAGGGAAAAGAAAGATCCGTTCGCGCGCAAACCTCCACCTGACGCGTACATGCGCGCTCAGGGCACAGTAGGCAAATGCAAAAGCTTTGGGTATCCATCATGAGACCTTTTCGGAGGCAGAAACATCCTGACTTGATTTTGGATCACTTTTTCTCGCCACTTTTTTGCCGAAAATTAAGGAAAGAATATTAATTAAAAAAAAAAAATAAAAAAAAGAGGAAGTGAGGATGACGCCACTTGATGTTCTGATGGTTAAATGCGTATCACAGCCGCCGGGGTTGATGTGAACATTTCTTTAAGAACCGCAGTGAAGCTCAAAGCAGGAAGCATGCGGATCCCTGAATCTTCTAGGATTCTTGTGTCATGAACTTCTGCATTATGTATAAACTTAAACCCATCATTCTGGGTCCCCTGGACTGTTGCTATATTTATCTCTAGTAACAGGAGAAAAAGGGGGAGGACAGATAAAAAAAAAAAAAAAACCTGGGGAACAAACGCAAATATTTCTCCATTTTTCATGCCAGGGTAGGTAAGTGCAGCATTTATTTATTCTCATTGTTGAACTTCTTTTTGTAAAAAATATAGGAATGTTGCATGATGAAATCTGACTTTGTTGGAATGAAATTCCAAATTTTTGTTGTTGCTCATGTGTGCATGAATGGAAAGTCGTAGGTGCGAAAAAGCATGCTTGATACCCATCACTCACCTGGACATGATGCTGATTAGACAGGTAGTATGTGTCCACAGCTCATTGGAGCTTTTCTGTATAAGCCAGATCCTAAATTGCTTCTTGTTGAAGAGAATTTAGCCGGACATGGGTTACTCAAAAAAAATAAAAAAATAAAAAAATGCACTGATTTGTGGGTTTGCACCAAAACAGGAATGTAATAAAACAAAGTTTGTGTATTTATCCAAAATCAAAACTACATGGGACTAAAAATAGAAAAATTCTAAACATGCTTTCTTTTATAAAAATAGTTTTAGATTGCATTTTTATTTTTATTTTTTTTTAATAAGTAAACCTGTTATGATTTAATTGAAAAAACATCTGGCAACGTCTAGTATCCCGCATTCCGATGCCTACTTCAGCTACTCCTATATCACCTCACTTAAAAAATGCACAAATCTAATTTCCCACCGTTTGCTTAACATGTGCACAGGTGTTGCCAAGCAATTGTGCCATCCTGCAAAGCCGTGAAGAATGGCACACAAAAGGATGTAAATAAAAAGCATTGATCTTCTCCCTTTTCATCCTCAGCTCCATTTCCATCCCCAACCCCCTTCCCTGGAGCTGATGCTGAACGCTCTAGCCATAAGAGGGCACTGTAATGTAATTCAAAGGCGCTTTATCGATTATCATCAAGCTTTGACAGGGTACTGCGCTATTTATACCTGAGATTTTCATTCCTCCGAAGTGAAAAGCTCTTCAGGTGAACGCCGGACGCGTTAAACGCGGCATGAATGTGGATCTAGTCATGGAGATCTGCTATGTAGGGAATATGTACAAAAATATGACTGGAGACAGCTAGTACATAAACACTCTCATGTCAAATCTGACAATCTGCAATGCAGGACATCATGGTAACTAAATAACCCATGACCCCTATCTGTCTAATCCTCCTCCATACCTCTAAAGATGAAATAAAGTTTCATCCTACAGCCTTGATGAGTAGTTGGAGCCTTGAATGGATCCACTACTCTAAGACTAGGGCATTAAACTGACACGATGTAACCATGTGTCCATCAACATCACAAGAAATCTTACGATGAAATTATCCGAAAAAAAAGTTTTTTTTATTCGACCCAGAAATCATAAAGACTTTTTTCGATAATCCAAATTTGGTGCAATTTATTTCTCAAGCATTGTGCCAAAAACTGAACCAAAACAGGAATACTGAACAAAACAAGGATTTTAACTCATAACACTGTCAATAGTGTAATTTTACTTCCTTGCAAACAGAAAAAAAACACTTTTTTTCATCAATAGCGATAGAAGACTGAAGGACTGAAACTGAAAACAAATAAATAATTAAATACAATTAATACAAAAGAAATACTGTCACGAAAGGTGTCTGTTGTTAATTAAAAGCTTTGATGAGGTGAATTGCGTACTATTCTAAAAATTCTAAAAAAATGGACGCATCACATATCAGTGGATCCGAAAATACTGAATCCGATAACTGAAAGAAAGAAAATATTGGTTAATCCGATTATCGGTCGATCCATAGTCAAATGCCTATGAGAAAAGTTATCATTCGCTTCATAGCAGCTAAAAAACCTTAGATGTTTCAACACATTTATTGACTATTGAAATGAACAGTACAAAAAAAAAGCAAACAAACAATTAAAATAAAACAATTACAGCATTTGGCAGACGCGCTTATCCAGCCTGACTTACATTTTATCTCTTTTATATGACCAAGCAATTAGAAGTTAATTGCTTTGTATAGGGACCCAGCGATGGCAGCTTGGTGGTGATGGAAATTGAACCCAGATCTTCCAGGTAGCAGTCTAGCACCTTAACCACTGAGCCACCACTTCCCCCTGCTGCAAAAATTAAAACAAGGAAAGTGAAGGTTCTTTTTCTTTTTCTTTTTTAAAGGAACACCTGTATATCTATTATGAAGTGCCGGAACTGGAGACTCCTTTCATATATGCTGAAATGAAACATAGACCGTTTTACCAAATGACACATTTTTAGTCCATACAAAGCTGAAGTTGTTGCTATAGAAACTGTATGTTAGCATTTCCTGCTGCAAGGTTAAGTTACAGTCTGAAACACACACCTTGCTAAACATTAGGAAATTAGCTACAAAACTGAACGATCGTATACAGAGATCAATGCTAAACCATGTGCTTACTGGATCATTTGCTTATCCAGGTGAATGAGACGGGAAAAAAATTGTTATTGTCTGTTTTACGTATTGCAGTAGTCTAATGCCATGCAATTAAAGCTGGCTTTCTCACATCCTACTGTCAAATTCCGGAATTTAAAAGTTAAAAGCTTGCATACCAACTGAACCGTCTGTGTCCTGGTTTTTATTAAACTGCACCGCCAAATGCTGCACTAAATCCTTCTTTGAGTAGCGGAGATGAGGGGAAAAGCTTTGACATTGCAGAGAAAAATTAAAAAAGCCCTGAACTGACGTTATGCTAGTTTTGTGACTCCTAGGCTTCGCCTGAAAAGGAGTATATTTGTTCTCTTATAAACTTTGAAAGACTCCATCACTGTCTCTTACGGTGGCTTCCATCAATGGGTCGTATATCCCAGTCGTCTGACCCTGACCTAAATCACACGCATTCTGGCTACACGGGCACTAAGGGGTTTAACTTACGCACACACATACACACATCATCAAGCTAGACTGGCTGGTTGGGCTTCTTTAGATACACAGTGCAACCAGTCTCTTTTCTACCGAATTGCTTTACTGGTTCCAGCTGACCCGAGGGCTATGACGGTGGTGCGTCTGATCTGATAGGTATCACCCGTTATTGAGGACCAGGATCTATTTACCGGCTCATACGGACTATAAATAGCACAACCAAGAAACCAATACCGTGATGAGGTTCAGTACGCTCGAACCTGTGGACCTTTGTTGCAAATGTAACCTTTACACAGTAACAACATCCCTGAATGATGTTTTCATCTGTCTTGTCAAGTCATTCCTCTATCTCGATTCTAAGATACACTCTAAAGATACATGTATCGCGGCATCTACTGTAATCATTGTGGGGTTTTTTTTAACCTTCTATTCCAGAGTTAGTTTTACTCTTCTTCTTATAATAACCTCCACAATTCTGGAAAATCGTTCCCTGAGATTGTCACGTGACTGTATGCATTTGACCATTCAGTTACAATAGTATTAGTGAGATTAGACACTAATGTTGAGTTGAGGAGGTCTGGGGTTCAGTCTGCGTTCCAGTTCATTCCAAAGATGTGGGGAAGTGGTGGCTTAGTGGTTTAGGTGTTGAACTAATAGAAGAAAGACTGGGGTTTGATCACCAGGCCACTACTGTGGGCCCTTGAGCAAGGCTCTTAACTTCAAATTGCTCAGTTGTATAAAAGAGATAAATGTAAGTCGCTCTGGATAAGGGTGTCTGCCAAATGCTGTAAATGTTCAGTTTAAAAGGGTTGAGTCAGTATCAGGACTCTGTACAGTTCTATAACACAGCATTGTCTTTAAGGAGTGCTTTGTCATGCTGGAACATGGAAGTGGATTTATAGGAAGTGGTGGTGCAGTTGTTAAGATTTTGGGCTGGTAACTAGATGATCGGGGTTTGATTCCCAGAACCACCAAGTTTCTTTCCATGGCTGGGCCCCTAGACAAGGTCCTCCAAACCCCTATTGCTTAGTCGTATAAAAGAGATCAATTTAAGTCGCTCTGAATAAGGGTGTCTCTCAAAAAAGTTACTTTTAGTTCCAGTAAAGTTCTACAACATTCTAGACAACTGTGTGCTTTAGACTTTGAGGCAACAGTTTGGGGAAGACTCCCTGATGTGGCTGTGCTAGTAAGGTGTCTGCTAACTTCGACTGTGTAGCCTTCTATTTAGCATACTTTATCATCATCTCTTATTATATCCCCAGGCAGTGCTGTTCATAGTCACTACGAGCCAAAAATTGCATCCTCCATAACAGCCGAATCAGTAGGGGGCAGACAGCCATGCATGCATCCAGAACAACAGTTCTAGTTGTGCTGCTAATTTAGCTTAATTAGCAACACTGGTGTCTGTAGCCAGGGGAATAATTAGAACAGCCACCCGTCCAGGAAGGAATAATAATAAAAAAAAAAAGGGTTTTGTAAAGCAGTACAAAGGACTTTTGTAATGAGTCTGCAGAACTCAAACACCCCCCCCCCCCAACAACACCCTGGCTTTCACCTGATTTTTTTTCTTGTTGGTTTCAATTTAATTATGTAATATTAGTAGTTGAAAAATAAAAAGGACACATTCAACATTCATGAGTGTACAGGTTTTTATGCTTAGAAGATTATTACTTAAACCTAAATTCGAATTTCACTAAGATACCAACCGAATCTTGGCCAAGTTTTTATCCTTCAGGTTCAAATTTTAATTAGCGATAATTCAAATTGGAGACATTTCTTTGTCACGTACACAGTTCAAGACAATACGTAATTATTACAACAGTAAAACAAAAATCTAACCACTTCTCCAAATAAAGAAACAAAGTTAGAAAATCAACGGAACCCCGCCATACGAATCTCAGATTGGTGATGTGGGTCTAACCTCAGTTTGGTGATGTGGGTCTAACCTCAGTTTGGTGATGTGGGTCTAACCTCAGATTGGTGATGTGGGTCTAACCTCAGATTGGTGATGTGGGTCTAACCTCAGATTGGTGATGTGGGTCTAACCTCAGATTGGTGATGTGGGTCTAACCTCAGATTGGTGATGTGGGTCTAACCTCAGATTGGTGATGTGGGTGATGTGGGTCTAACCTCAGATTTCCTTCAGTTAGAATGTCTTTTGTAAATGTTTTGATAAATTTTTTTCACATAAAAACAATGTTAATGTCTTTATTTGTCACATACACTTTTACAGCACATCTTAGAAGGTTGGGGTCAGAGCACAGGGTCAAATATGATACAGAGCCCCTGGAGCAGGAAAGGTTAAGGGTCTTGCTCTAGGACCCAACAGTGGCTGACTGGCGGTAGTGGGGCTCAGCATCTTAACTATTTGAGCCACCAATGCCCCACATACTGTTGGAAATTGGGAATAGTGGTAATATTTTTGGGTGGCTGAAACACATCTTCTGCATTATCTGCATGGAGAACTCACAAATTAAATTATGTAACTTTAGGGATCATGTACAATAATGTTGCACTGGATTAACGGTAAGAATGCAGTATGTAAATTGAATACAGTAAGTGTGTAAACACTATAAGATGGACATTGTCAAAGAAAGATGTGTCCACTGAGTCTCTGAGTTTTAAACTCTGGAGGTCCTTGCAGACTAAACATACAGTCCGTTTACTATGGTGGGTGGAGTCTTTGATGATTTTCACAGCTCTGATTCCGCATAGTCTGTTATAGATGTTCTGCAGAGAGATGAGAACAGAACCGGAGGGCTGCGCAACTCGGCGAACCACTCTTTGCAGTGCAATGCGGTCCTGGATGATAAAGTGTCCGCATCGCACTGAGATGCACAAAGAGTCAGTAGATTAAATGTAGTTACAGAATAGACTGCTGTGGAGATTCTGAATTTCCTTATCAGTCACAGGTTCAACAGTTAGGACCTGTATCTCTTCAGCCGACTTCAGTTGTGATGAGAACAAATCAGTTCCTCAGAGACAAAAAGAAATTGTCTGCATTTATTAGAACTAAAAGATCCAAACACTGTTCCAGCATGACAACGACCCTGTGTACAAATCCCCTTAAAACATGGCTGCCAAAGTAGGTTAAAAAAAGTTGAGAGCCCTGAATTTAACCCCACCAAACTGGAAATCTACTACACCCCAGATCTCCTCATGGAACCTCAACGTCAGCTCTCACTAATACTACTAAAAAATCCCCAAAGACATGCTTTAAGAAGACCTGGGCTCAAGCCGCACTACCGCCAGTCAGTAAAAAACTTTCCCAGAAGTATGGCGGTTTTTATGGAAAGGCCAATTGAGGCCATTTCTCCCATTCCGTATTCCTCTTTTCTTGTAGTTTTTCTTGTAGTTAAAGAAAAATGTATTGTTAAACATGCGCTTGAATCCCATCGTACATCCCAAGGTCTTTAGTAACCCTGTCCTTTTTTTGGAAAGCAAGTCAAACCCTCCTTCCCTGAAGAATAGAACCGTTCTGTTATGTTATCTGAGAGTTTTGCAGTTCTCTACTACAAAGCCAGGTTCCTGTAGTACTCGGTCACATTCACATACTAATTTACATTTGACATTTTATTCAACAGGGAAAGCGAGGCAGAATTCAATCCGAATGCATAGTTAAGCAGGTTTGGGTCTTGCTCGCAGACTCAACACTGGCTTTCTGCTTGTCAGGGGATTTCAACTCGCAGATGTAAAGAAAGATTTGGGCAAAAAATTAGATGAAACTGGCTGAATTCCCTACTTGTGGAGCCAAAAAACATTATCATCATTAATACATCAAGGCTAAAAATCTTGACAGGACGAATTGCTTAGCTACGCGAGCTTAGCTAAAAGTGTATATTTCTATAAATAAGGCTTTGCTAACTATGAACTATTTTAATGAATTATTTTCTTTCGTTCCAATTGGACCTTTTTATAACCTTTTGCTCTAAAATCGCTATGTCCTGATTTGGCTAGTCAGACTTTCTAGTTGATTAAAAGTTGTTAAAACTTATTTTCGATCAAAATGCTTTAGTCAGTCTGAAGCTAGTCTCTGGTCTGATAAACTAGCAAGCTTAGACAATTATAACTAAGCTGGTTCATGGGGGAAGTGGTAGGGCAGTGGTTAAGGTGTTGGACTGCCAACCAGAAGATCGGGGTTCAATTCCAAACTCCCCAAGTTACCACTGGTGGGCCCCTGAACAAGGCCCTTAACCCACAGTTGCTCAGTTTTATAAACGTAATAATTTTAAGTCGCTCTGGATAAGGGTGTCTGCCAAATGCCAGAAATGTAAATGTCACATATGTAAATGTTTACTGAATGACAACCAATTTATCAGTTCTGCAAACATGTTTTTCCAGTACTTTACATAGAAATTAGAAAAAAACAGTATATTATTGAACTAAACACTTTGAATTACACCAGCTATTCAACTTTGTAAGTCGAAAACAAAGCAGTGTCAAGATGGCCGCCACCGTTGCAGCTTCAAGATAGCCACCGCTAAGATTTTTGTTTCTGGTTATTTTGGGCCGTTTGGTGATGTAACCCTTTGCTAGACTTTGGTATAAGATGGCAAATTTCTTTCGTGTAAATTTCATTTGTGTCTAAACCACTGAAAATGTAAGAAAGATAAATAGCTGAAATGCTACCATCTCGTCACAGCACTGTGCTTTCCATTGTTAAGCATCATAAAAGCCAACAGCGCTGTGTTTATCACTATTTTTCCTCTCTCATTTTCTTTTCTGTTTAAAGATAATTAAGGTGTAAACAGGGTCAGTTTTCATAGCGCTGTTATTGTTGGAAATACAAACATTTTTTTTTTTATTAGCTGGAAAATTGGGAAGCGCATATAAACAGCTGGAAAGGACCAAGGGTTTGTGTTGTGTCATGGCAACTATTAGAGTCAGAACATTGCGCTCTGATTATCTTTATCTTTTGTACATGATGTTCTCTCTGGTCTCCAAAGATTAAAGTCTGGGTTAAGATTATGTTATTAGCTAATTTTAGTGGATAAGATCAATTTACATTTACAGCATTTGGCTAATGCCATTATCCATTCGAGGCTGAAGGGCCTTGATCAGGGGCCCAGCAGTATAAACTTGGTGGTGCTGGGAATCAAACCCTTCATTTTCTTAACAGTCCAACACCTTAACCACTGAGCTACTGCCTAAATCTAGGATATACACATGTAGCAGAAAGGTAGAAGGTTCTGGAACATGATTGAAGTCGATTAAGCACTAAATTTACTGTGCAACCAACATCTGGCATATTGTGTGTGTGCATGTGCTTTTATGTCTTGGTAGGAACCTTATGCCGTCACCGGTATATAAATATATGACAGTTTTGAACATCTGGTTGATCCACACCAAGAAAACTGTAGCTTCTTTGGTTACTAATATCAAAGTTCGGGTTAGACTTTCAGACTAACGGCAAAAATATCTCTATAGCAGATTTTATTGGCCAGAGCAGCTATTATTAATTCAGCTGATTCAGGAAAGTGAAACATCTCGACGGCTTTGTTTCCATGCAGACCATTAAAAACCGAGACACGCAGATCTCTGCTGGAATCCAGTCGATTGAGTGACATTTATGACCCTAACATGCCTCCAGTTTTGTGTGCTGTGTGCATCAGATCTTTAGCCAACGGTTGGTGGGCATGATTACAACATGAGGCTAAGACTAGATGCTGCCTAGGAGAAAATAACCTCCACTTCCACTTGTGTAATGTGTCTGCTTCTTTTTGGGTTTCTTTATGAATCTTAATAGGATCAGTAGCAATCCATGACTTCTATGTGAGCTAATCTTGTCATGTGTATAAAGAAATTGTCGTTTAGTGTGTGTGTGTGTGATTCTTTTTTGGAGTCTTCATGGCCTATATTTTTTTCATCGGCTTCATCCTGGTTGGTTTAACCAATCACCGATCACTTGTGTTTTCTGGAGATCACTGTACAAATTGGACCTTGACTTTGGATATGGATCTTCAGTCCACACTTTACAGAGGTGTTTAATGGGACACACATAATAAAATATGGAAATATTTATTCTTTTATACAAACTTCCAAACAAATGATTTTATCTTTAAAGTATCCCAAGATAGGTAGGCCAAGGGGGTAAGGGGATCATGGATTCAATTCCCAGTACTACCACTTCTAGACCAGAAAGTTCAGCCGCAACGTCCTATGGCAGATCCAATTGGACGCTAAGAGGCTACGCAAGGCCTTTAACTCTCAACTGTTACCGATGAAAAATAAAAATGAGATAAATGTAAGTCTCTCTATATAAGGACAAAAATGTAAAAATGTCTCAATTTGAAATCTAACAATGTTATATCAGACTAGTGGCTAATAAATAATACTACTGCACGGATGCCCTGGTTTAAAGGATTAAGAGTGCTTTCAGATCTCTAGTATTTAGTATTTACTTAGCCAAACCAAATAGAATCACAATAAACCCTTAAGTATCGATTTTTCCCTAATAAAGACTAATACACACGACTAAAAGACCCTTAAATGTGTGTATTTGTCTTAGCATGTCACCTAATAAACATGTCTCTGTGCCTATTTAGATAAAGTAGCATGGGATTATGTGTGTATCTGTGTATGAGTCTGCAAGGAGTGGATTTGTATTTCAGCTCCATTTTTGCTCAACTTCCCTATCTGTAGCTCGCTTTTGCTTTTTCATCCTTTTTTTTTTTTTTCATTTCAGTTCAAACTGCGTCAGTTTTTGTGCCAGCTATAGCTGAAGCGGGCAACCGCTCGAGGCTGTGCGTGGTGGAAACAGTAAACGAGATTTAATATTGTTCGGTCACCTTTCTACGATGCGCCGCAGAAATTCTACTGTGTCGGCAGCTGTGTCGCTTTACCTCGAGGCAGAGTTGTCTCGGACGTCGCTCGCCGCTCGGCTTAATCAAATTCCACTCTAATTTGACCTTTCGAACCGCAATGTGATAAAATGTTGCATGTGACACAGTCGCAAGTGACTCTGTTATGCTGTAGATTTGGATGTTGAGGTAAATTACTTCCTTTTTTGCATAGACATAAAGGAGATCAACACACTCTTTGATAAGAAAAAGCCTAGAAATTGGAAAATATCCACTAAGTTTGTGCTTGAAGACGGTTAGATGTGTATATGCATTAACAGCACTGCTGTGAAACACTGCGTTTTTACTGTAGTGTGTAGTTGGTCTGAATAGACACTGATCAGGGTTCCGTCTTGGACCAAATGAAACCATAAAAATCCACAAGACAATGCAAGAACATCATGCAGTGGTAGCTTAAGGGTTAATTCACAACACCACCAAGCTAAAACTATTGCTCTCTTGAGCAAGAGCCTTAACCGGGGGGGTCATTAAACTCCGTCCTGGAGGGCCAGTGTTCTGGAGAGTTTAGCTGCAACGCTAATCAAACACACTTGAACTAGCTAATCAAGGTCTTGCTAGGTAAACTCGAAAATTAGGTCCTGTTCCAATCCCCACACTACACTTTAAGGTCTCTAAGGCGCACAAGAATACAAGAACGTTGATGTGCCCAAACATCAACGTGGAACGTTGACATGCCCAAAACTCATCCGCTTTTCTGGTTTATTTTAATTCATTGGTTTTAAACATCACACCACTAAATGAATTCTGGGTAATATTTATAAACAAACTTAGCTTGGACCTGCACTTATAGATAGTGTGCATTAAGGGCACAAGTAGGCGGGGCTTTTAAGACTTAAAGGGTTAAGGGCCATGCTAAGGGTCCCGGCATTGACGGCTTGGGATTTAAGCTCACAACCCTCCCTTTCCGATATGCGGTCCAACACCTTAATCACATGTCCTAATATTTATGCAAGCCACTGTAACCCTTTAAATAATTATTGCCCCACAATTTTGGTGGAACTTTAGAATTCAACCACCAATTCAAAATAGAGTTCAGTTGCTTTCTCGAAATCTACCAACACTCCTGTACGACACAGTACACAGGAGACATGTAAGACAAGACAACAAATGCAAACACAAGCGAGACATAGTTTAGGACAACAGATGTGCAAAACGTTAACATTATGTGAATGTGTGCAGATGTGTGCAATTGAGCAGGAAGTGACACGTGACAGGTTGACGTGACATGAGTGAGATTTTTACCAATCATATATTGACTTATCATGGTTAGAATGTCAATTACTCGAACTCGGCACTCTGAGGAAGATTTGATTGGATATCATAGAATCACACACAGTCTTTTTGTTCCTACTGGAGTTTGGCCTCGACATCAACATAAGAATAAAAAAAAAAGATGCGCATTGTGTGTGTGTGTGTGTGTGTGTGTGTGGAAAGCATGAGCCAGTAAAACACTAGTGTGAGAGAGAGACAGAACCTGGCACTGACCAACAGTAAACAGTTGGAGAGCCTTGGAATGTGGGTTCTATTGTTGTGTGTGTTCGTATGTCTGGAAGTGTTGCTTGGTGATTTAATGTAGCTTAAGAAAAAGTTCTTGGTTTTTTTTTGTTTATGAGCACTTTTTCGGCGTTGTGCTATGTGTTACTGGATATTTTTGGAGAGCTGCATAAGCGTGCAGCTCGTCTTGCCAGCGCCGTTAAAAGCAATAGCGCCTTTTTTGATCGCTCTCAAAGGAGAAGTGTCTTGCGTCTGGCACACGTCGCTCGCAGAAGGCAAGACGGAAGCCATAAGCTAGTGTTTGTGGCTAAAATATGTTTTTTCGGAGGTCAGTTCAATTGCACAGTTGGTCCCAGGCATGCTCGCACTATACACTTACGTATCCGTGCTTAATGATGCGTATGAAGATACGTATGTGTCTGGTGGCTGGAGATAGGCAGCAGATATTTATCTGTGCGTCTGGATCAATGGGGCTGCACTTACACTGCTGGAGCGTGTCAAATCCAGATTGCCAGAGAAAGCACATAATACAAGTTGTAATCAGATAGGAGATAAAGACAGTCTCAAAAACTTGTTGGGTTCCCTGCAAGTGGCTTCTGTTTTTTAGCCGATTATGTCTCATAGAAGGAGCAGAACTTGAGTTTTGGTAATGAGAGCAGTCTATCTCTAGTTAATGATCTTTTCCTTTACCTGTGTGTGCTCGGATATCTAATGACCTCTCGATGTGTTTTTAATGGAGACGGATTAACGTCCAGGCAGCAGGTAATTCATGCTGGCTTTGGTACTGCAGGGAGTCAGTAAGGGGGGTTCAGATGCCGGGGGTGATACTGGTACTGGAGGAAAGCCTGAGTTATTGTTCTGCTTAGACTATAGGTATCAGATTGGGCATAGTGTGGGGGATTATAATGTAAAACTAAGGGTTTTTGCTTAAACCTATAGCACGTGGTTGTGTAAATATGCTTTCAGAAATGTATCAAAGTCACCCAGACGTCTCGGAGGGTGTTGTGCATCTTACTTTTGTCATTAGAATTCACAACTGAACTTCAAGGTCCTTCTTTTTTTGTCTGCAAACTAAAAAACACAAACATATCCTTTAGTTTAAAAAGGCTGTGTGTTGTTAGTGCATTCTTCGTCCCAGAGCACATTCCACAATTGTTGCTTCACTTCATACATTTTACCTCTCTCACTGTCCCCGATGACTCCGCACATCCTTTTCTCGCTTCACGCATTGCATTCTTAGCATTCCTTAGGGGTGCCTCAGGGTCTCACGTTCCTCTGCAGCAGCAATCCCAAGCCTCGCCCACTTAAAAGACACTCTCCTCAAGGATTATGCACTTTCCTCCACTGTGCAAGCACCGGTTATCATCATTAACAACTTCGCCTGTGAATCAGGTGCGTTACTAATTGGTTGAAACCTAAACACGGATCCGTATACAGGTCCTATGTGGATACGATCTGCACCACTATTCCTTTGGGACGGAATTAGCTCAAATTAAAACAAAATGATTCCTGTAGTGTTGTTTTCTTAGTGCACATGATTTAAGTAATAACTGTTGATTGTTGTTAATTAAATATAACATTATCCTGATGATTAAACGTCCATTATTTAGGATTTCATCTTGTTCATCTATTGCAAAGCAAACGCAAACTCTGACCAGGTTCCCAGCATAGGCATCTTTCCGACAGCCGTTCAAGATATAAAGCATCAAGTTTGATGAAAGCTCCAAGAATCAGGAATGGCAATCTAGACAGTGTCTGATTTCTGCTCGACAACAAAATATGGAATTGCTAATGGCTTGGAAGAAGTTCCTAAAAGCAGAAAGGAGGTGAAACAAGTATTGGGACCTGAACCCTGAATATTCTGCTTAAATTTGACAAAAGGATCCCATCTCATTTTTCACAAGACTCAGATCCCAATACTTGTTTCACATCATCCATCCATCCATCCATCCATCCATCCATCCATCCATTCATCTATTCTCTATACATGCTTATTCGTAATTAGGGTCACAGGGATCTGTTGGAGTTTATGCCAGCTGTCACTGGGTGAAAGACAGGGGTCACACTGGACAGATCACCAGTCCATCTCAGGGCCACATACAGACAAACAACCCTAGAAACACCCCCACTCACTCCTATGGGCAATTTAGAATCACCAATCAATCTAACATACATGTTTTTGGACTGTGGAAGGAAACCAAAGAACCCAAAGATAATCAATGCTTATAACACACGTTGTTATGATTTATTCTCTTTTTTTTTTTTTTTTTTTTTTGCAACGTCACCCTTGTTTCCTTCTATGCAAAATGATAGTGCTGCTTTTGCCTTTGTTGGCTGACAAAATAGCAGACACAACCATTCTTCATGTCATTTAGATGAGTGGCTGGTCTGCACTTGTTGTAAGCAGAGTAGAGTAGAAAAATCTTTATTGATACCTGAGGGGAAATTTTACTGTCACAACAAAGACATTACAAGAACAAGTGGCAGGACTAGGAGATAAAGTGCATAATAATCTTACAAATCTAAATAATAAAGAGCAAATACACACATGCATAGCTCTTAAGTTGTTTTGTTTTTTTATATATACATCTAAAGGCATTTGGCAGACACCGTTATCCAGAGTGACTTACATTTATCTCTTTTATACAACTGACCAATTGGGAATAAGGGCCTTGTTAAGGGGCTCAGCAGTGGTAACTTGGTGGTGCTGAGAGTTGAACCCTGATCACTCAACCTTAACACTGAGCTACGACTTCCTTTTCCCTTTTCTTTTCTTGAGCCACCCCTTCCTATCCCACGACTTACATTTGTCTCTATTTTTTAATCCAGCTAAGCGGTTGAGGGTTAAGGGCCTTTGTCAGGGGCCCGGCAGTAGCAGCTTTATAGTGTTGGAAACCGAACTCATAATCTTCCTATCAGCAGTTCAACACCTTAACCACCGAGCTTGCACTTGTCTAAAGAGACAAAAATAAAGTCTCTGAAAAATATGAAAAATAAGGAATAGACAGTTTGTCTGCAAGGGATGTTGTAAAAATGATTTATTGACAAATTTACACTTTTGGTTGTTTAGAATTTGAAATCTATTGATTTAAACGGGCACATTGTCATCGGGAGACAATTCAAAACAATGTCAAAGGTCAAAGCTGACTCCAGGGTAAGGGTCTAGCCTTTGGTTTGAGTGACACTAATGAGTCATTGGGTGTCATATGAGTGTTGTTACGTCTCACTGATGTGCTTAGCGGAACAACAAGCCATAGTTGTTTTTTATTTTGAAGGTTTTTTTTGTTTTTCCTGACGTCCTTTGACAGACGCGCGAGCTGGAACTGTTGCCGTCGGGTCACGTTAACTCACTTGCTGGGTGTCTTTTTGTCATCAGCTGTTGTATTGTCAACACTGGGTCGTGCTGCAACGGCGTCTCACTAGGAGAGCCAGCGTGGATGACAGGCATCCAGTGAATGAACTGTGTCATGTAATTTACTCGCTGATGACTGCAATTATCCAGCTCTGACTCACCGTACAAGCATACTGGTACTGGTGTATGCGCAGGATAGAGAGGGGGGAAAAACATAATATAATAAATGAAACACTGAGCACAATCCGAACCTGTCTGTGCATGAAGATGGAAGTTATAATTTGACGCTGGACGGAGCGAACAGTGTGGATGAATAAAGATTTGCAGTGACAAGTGTGCTCTTTTAGGGACGTGAGTGCACTCACTTTGGTCCGTATTTGTTTACTAGGAGCCGCTCATAATATCTATTGAAAGCTGTAAATAAGAGTTTGGTATATGGGAGTTTCGGAGAAAGACTTGAGATTCTTATGACTTTCTGGGTTTGTCCTCATCCAGTATATGTCTTTTAAACAGTTGGAAGTTTAAACTATGATATTAAAAATAATTCTACATTTAAGAGTGCAACGTAAAATCATTTTTGTAAAAAACACTCTCAACCCCATCAACACCCTTTCTACGAACAGTAGCAAGCTAAGCTACAGCAACATGACCAAAGTAGCTTACTACATTTTTTAATTTTATTTTTTAATATAAAATCAACTTTGGGCTCTGGCACGATTACAGATTTAGTTATTATAATGTGGAATTACTAAAAATGATCAGTGATTTTGGTCATAGGTGAGAGTCGGCAATAGCTATTGGTTCGAGTCAAGCGCTCGGGGTAACCAATTGCCGTGAAAAACACAAAGAATCATACGAAAGTACTTTTGTTGGTGGCACAGTTTTGTTGGTGGCACATACGAAAGTACTTTTGTTGGTGGCACAGTTCCATGAATGGTGACTTCCTTGCGTTGCTTTGTCTTGTGCTGCTCTTGTCTTTCCTTTCCTTCTTTCTTTCTCATTTAAACTCGTACCAATGTTGAAACTTGATATGACATGATAAATGGCTAGATTGGTCTTTTTAGCCATCTTGTTGAATTTATACTACTAAGGGGCAGCGGTAGGTCAGGTCCAGTGTTAGACTGTTGATCAGAAGGGTTTGACCCCCTAGCACCACCAAGCTTCTACCGCTGGGCCCCTGAACATGGCCCTGCTCAGTTGGATAAATGAGATAATGTTAGTTGTTTTGGATAAGGGTGACCGCCAAATGCCAGAATTGTAAATGTACCGAATCACACACTCTAAAGGTTTTAGAAATCCTGAGTCCTGCGTTATTGTGTTCACACTCAGTGAAAAAGTGGGACAATTTCCCCGCCCCAGGTCATAAGAAGCTATTATTTCATGATCCACCACGCTGGCGTGGGTTTGCCGAAGTCTCTTTGTCGCTCACAGATACACCTAAAGCACATTTCTTCTCTATCTGGATGGGATGGTTATAAAAGATGGAATGATGATTGGTCTAGAGGGAAAGTTAACAAGCGGAAGAAAGATGGGGTGGGAAAAGACATAGAATGAGAAAAACAAGTGACAGCATGATGGGGGGGGAGAAATATTACAGAGGGAAAATTATGGAAAGAACATTTGAACTGATTCACACTGATCGGGTGACTACTTGGTATATGTGATGTATAGCGACCATTAAAATTGCATAACAGGACAAGAGAAGTAGAAATGAGACACTTTACAAGCTAATGATGTCACGGTTACCCTTTGTAGTATTTTACTGCTAATTTCTGTCCTCCTAATTTAACATTTTATAAAGAATATAAAGGAAAATTATCACCTAATTGTAGAAATACATAAAAACCAGGACATACTTCTAGGGGCAGTGGTGGCTTGAATGGTTAAGGACTTATCTGAAGACCAGGGTTCAAGCCCCACCACTGCCAGCTGTTGATCTGAAGAGCAAAAACATCTGGGTTTAAACTCCACCACCGGCCAGCCAACAAAAACTGACAGAACAACAAGAAGGTTAATTTGAAGCTTATGTGAAAATGTTTGTATTATTACTTAACCTACCAGTTTCAGTGTCTTACAATTGTCCTGTCTCAGACATGCAGGGACAAAGTAAATAACTTGTTTATATTCACTGGAAAAGTCAATTTAATCTACTGGTGATACACCAGAACGCCAGAATGCTGGTTCAAAATCTTTAAGCTCTTCATCGATTTTTCTCCAACTAACTGTTCTCGGACCCTCCAGCAGTGGATGTTTAAAATCCCATGGTTTTCCAATTAGCAGACCAACACATTAACCACCAGATGGCCATAAAAATTATTGATATTATTAATGAAACTCAAATTATTACCTGACTTACATTTACCTTAATATTTAATGAAAACTCTAGTACGTGATTTTACATTTACATTTGCAGCATTTGGCAGACGTCCTTATCCAGAGTGACTTACATTGATCTCTTTTACACAACTGAGCAATTGGGGTTTAAGGACCTTGCTCAGGGGCCCAGCAGTGGTGGCTTGGTGAAGCTGGGAATCGACCCCCACAATCTTTGGGTTGGTAGTCCAAAACCTTAACCATAAGCCACCACTTCCACCGAAATTAACACTTAAATTTACAGCATTTGGCAGACGCCCTTATCCAGAGCGACTAACATTTATCTCATTTATACAACTGAGTAATTGGGGGTTAAGGGCCCTGCTCAGGGACCCAACACTGGTGGATTGGTGGAGCTGGGAATCAGACCCACAATGTTTGGGTTGGTAATACAACACCTTAACCAAAAGCCACCACTTTCCCCCACTTTTTCAGCAAGGCCCCAAACCCCTTCCTGCTCCAGGGGCACTGTATTCTGGCTGACCCTGTATATGATCCCAACTTTTTAATCTAAGTTATGTTAGGAAACAAATCTCACTGTGCTGTAATGTATATATGACAGATGAAGGCTTTTATTCTATTTGCCGAAAAAGTGGTAGCTCTGATGAAGCAGGTAGCCATCATCACTGTATCAGCATAAAGAATAACATGCAGGACATAAAATCAAATGTAATAGCAAGTGACCTAGCCAAACCAAGTCTATAAGAATGTTGTTTAGTGTGTGTGTGTGTGTGTGTGTAGGATAGGTCAAACGAAGCGCTCCCACACAAGGGCAACCAATTCGGCTCTGTCAGACCCACAGAGCAGGTTACTCATAGCTTCGGATCGGAAATAAACTCATTAAATATCTTTTCCATACACAAAAACCAATCATTACTGAATTCCAAATGCAAAACAACTATTTCCAAGTGAGTTTGTTTGGTTTTATTAAAAAGAGTAGAAAAATTACGCCTCCGAATGTATCAATTTCTAGTTTGGATGCACGATCTGAAATTTTTAACCAATACCGATAACCGATAATTAAGCCGATAATTTAGGAGAGTAGAAAAACTAAGATACACTGATCAAAATGATATTTTGTGCTTAAAACTGAACACCTGACAGTTGTATCAAGAAGCAGCCCAAATTCAATATTATCAACCAGCCCAATGCATTTATTTCAGGTCTGATTTGATCAAAAGAAGCCCAATTGAGCAGAAACTTGCCCAATCTGGCAACACTGGGCGAAAACCCAACCAATCTGGCAAGCCTGGATGGAAACCTACCCAATCTGGCAACACTGGGCGGGAACCCAACCAATCTGGCAACACTGGGCGGGAATCCAACCAATCTGGCAACACTGGCCGGGAATCCAACCAATCTGGCAACACTGGCCGGGAACCCAACCAATCTTGCAACACTGGGCGGGAACCTATCCAACCTGGCAACCCTGGGCGGGAACCCAACCAATCTGGCAACACTGGCGGGAACCCAACCAATCTGGCAACACTGAGCGGGAACCCAACTAATCTTGCAACACTGGGCGGGAACCTATCCAACCTGGCAACACTGGCTGCAGTCAATTGTCCTTGAAATAAATCAGACTGATTGATTAAACAGCACGCAAAATTTATCGGATTTATTTATCGGAACAATAAAAATGACATCATTTTCACCCAAATCGGCCAATAGTTTAATGGTCTGATAAATATCGCGCATTATTCATTTCTAGCATTTGTTAGACACTTTTATTGAGATTTTTTTATTTAATCTCATTTGAACAACCGAGGAGTTTAGGGTGAAGGGCCTTGCCCAGGGCCCCCTAGCAGTGTCAGCTTGGTGGTGCTGGAAATTGAAACCATGATCTTCCGATCAGCAGTCCAACACGTTAACCACCAGATGGCCAGTTAAAAAAAAAACAAAATAAAACTTAAATTATTAACTGATTTACATTTACGTTAATATTAAATAAAAAACTACTTTTTCTTTCGCTCCTGTAGTTGTCGCTGACAACATACAGCTACTGTCTTGCAATGTGTATTGTATTGCGATATATCGTGATATAGGGTATCGCGACCAATGTATCGTGATGTGTATCGTATCGTAAAGCCCCTCCCATCTTTTTTTCGCACAGAAATAATGTACAAAAATAAATAAAATAAAGTAAAAAATAAATAAAAATAAATAACTCTAGCATCAGAAACATATCCTGGAAGGAGTTCCTCTTTTAAGTTCTCAGCTGGATGCCTGGACTGGATCCTGTTTTGTGTGTGAAGGGAATAAAATTGAATAAAATTAAAACTGTCAGCAATTAAGCTAAATCCTATGTTTTAGTTGAACGCTACATGCCTTTATTCTGTTGGCCATGTTACTGCATTTTTTTGGGGGTTCTACGGTGTCGGATTGTGTTTTGATGGCGTGTGTTGCCAGAAATTTCGGGTCGTCTGTCTGTCGGTGACGGTCCCTATTTTCATCCCTTTTCTCTCTTTCTTTATTCCACGTCTCTGGTTAAATCCACAAACTGAGGCATGTGTGGGTGTATGACACTTATATAAACCTTCACGTTATGCAATGGGAGGGTTCTCTGTGTGTGTGTGTGTGTGTGTGTGTGTTTGCTTGCTGTGTAACTACAGTAAAGAGAAAACTTCTGTTAAGGCTTAATTTAGAAACACACACCAGTCGTAAGTTCATTTGTGTGTACATGTACTACATCGTCCTTCTTACCGTCTCCATTCTTATCTGACGCTTTATACGTTTCACGCGTAAAAAAATTGAATCGTTGGAAGATTGTGTAGGCATGCGGGATGGTGTGAGGATGTGTCAGAAGGGTGACGAGAAATAATCTACCACCAAATATCCTTTTTAGTGCTGTTTTTTTTTCTCCATCACTCGTTCCTCCAGTGGGCTTTGGTTCATAAACATGTGAGGGGAGAGAGAGAAAGAGAGAGAGACAGCAGATGGTGGATTATGCTGGTGAATTACATCAAATTAAATGTTTCCATTTTCTCCCTCAGGTGTTTGACACCACATTTCAGAGTGCAGAGTTCAATAGGAACCGTTGGATGAGTTGGTCGCAGCAGTGAAGTCCTCTTTGTAGCCGGCAACATGCTTCTAGCGAAGCCTTTACACGAGGCAGGTGCTTAAATTTTAAAAGCAGCTCACGTATTAAGAGAGAAAAAACCTAGCAACGGATATTATACCGAAATATTCCTGAACGCAGTTTAGTGTGTTATTGTTTAAAATTGGAAAATTCACCCTGAACTGTCGTCTTTTTCCTTAGATCAAGCCTAACCTATAAAGACTTAGCCACTATGTAGCCCCACCCATGAAAGAAGATTTGCATATCAAGTGTAATTTATATTCAGAGTGGGCAGAGAAACATGGTCACAAAAAATGTGAGGTTATTAGCATAATATGCAAAACTTACTTTTTTTCTGGTTATGTAGCTTTGGCCACTAAAATTTAAGATGGTTAGCATAATATGGAAAACCTTTTTGCCTGCTATGTAGCTCCACCCACTTACATTTAAGTCAATTTGCATAAAATGCTAAACATAATTAGTGTTCATATAACCCCACCCACTGAAATGTCTTTTTTTTGTAGCCATTTAGCTCCGCCCACTAAATGTTAATTGTCAATATGCATAATATGCTAATTTATACTTTTTGTGTAAATGGAACCCCACCCACTGAAATGTAGGGTAATTTTCATAATATGTAAAAACTTATTTCTTATTATAACACTTATTTATAATAAGACTTTGACACTGTGTAGCCCCACCCACTGAATTAAAAGACAAATGTCTGTGCCTGTCTAGCTCTGCCCACAAAATGTTATTTCATTTGCATAATAACGAAACCGATTTTTTTGGTGTCCATGTAGCTGTTAGATAATTTGCATAATATGTAAAACTTACTTTTTTGTGACCACATTGCTCCTCCCACTGAAACGTAAGATAGACGTAAGATAAATTAAATAGATAACTTGCTTATCTACGAAAAAGTATTGTTTGTGCCTGTGTAGCTCCGCCTACTAAAATGTAATCTAATTTGCATAGAAATAAAACCGATTTTGCCCATGTAGCCCCACCTACTAAAATTCATGTCCATTAGCATAAGAACACAAAATCTCATTGCCCCCACACACACACACTCACACAATGACCTGACCATGTTTTTCCCATCCCACACCACATTTGAATTTTAGTTTATGAGTCATCAATCCTAAACCTGCTGGGACAACCAGTTGGCAAACCTTTTCCTCTCTCTCTCGCTCTCTTATTGTTTGCTAACTGCTAAATTCATTAGTCAGTACTGGGGTCCAGCCAAGTTCTGACAGCTCCGGGGACTGATGGAAACTCTAATTAGAAGTGTCCCACTTTTAAAACATGTCTTCCATTTGTCCATGTGTGATGGTATGAGATGGCAAACTGAGAAAGAGAGAGAGAAAAAAAAAAGAAAGCAAAAAGTGTGTGTGAGAGAGAGAAAGCGAAAAGAATAAACACTTATAACCGTCTCACAGCAGGGTGCATGATGGTGGCCTCAGCAGTTCCTTTGGGATTTGAAGAAAGACATCAAATCAACAAATCAAGTCATCCGTCAATAGCTTGTTTGCAATCATGTGATGATGCGAGGAATCCTGATGGAGGGTCGGAGGTAAAAAAACAAATGAGTCAACAACCTTGATACCAAAGAGCTAAATAATAACGCTAATAACCGTTTTTGGTTTGCGTGACTAGCATTTCTATTTTGTCCTGTCGATTAACCTAGCATGAAGCATTCGACGCTGCTGCTCCTCTCGTTGGTTTACTAGTTTAATCGCTCTTGACTATCCACCAAAACGCCACTAAAGGCACAGGTTATCGCAAAATTAGACAGGGAATTCATGACAAGTTATTTTATTTACGCTTGCCTGTATTTTGTTTAACTGTGTATTCAGCGCTCAGGTTTTACTCTTCCTGTAGCTGGTGTCACTGCTAATTTTATAGAAACATAAGAGATAGCATATGTAGGTTACATTAACTTCACTTTGACGGCGCCCAAACTCACTACACCACGGCGCCGGCACCGATATACGCGGTTGTGCTCCGGCGACCCGGGTTTGATTCCAGCTCTGGTCCTTTTTCGTTCCCACCCAATCTATTAATAAAGGCAAAAAAAAAATTGACAAAGTAGTCACTACACACACAAGCATTACCCGACTCCTTTCGACTGCAGATGCAAGTTTTTCAAACCACTTTTTCCTTTGTTTTTAAGTCAACGATCCTCTTTTATGGACAACGATAAAAGCTCACGATAAAATCTTTTCTCAGTTTGACCAGTTCATAAACAAAACAAATCATGGCCATTTTCAGTTTCTGCTAGGGTTTCCTATATAGAACAATTACTTCCGGCCGTCCAGCTGCATCTCCAGCGTCCAGCGAGACAGCAATAACATCACCATTGTTTTTTGCTGTTAATAATTTGTCTACTTCGGCACATTTTTATAGTCTTACTAACTCCTGCTTGTTGAATCGAGGATCCTAATACTAAACAGCTGTCGTTCTTTCTCTCCCACGTCTCCGTGGTTTCCACTCAGTCTTTCTCTCCCACATTATGCATCATAGCCTGTTCTCTACGCAGTGCATTCCGAATAATTTAGCTCTTGTCTCAATCCACACTTTTCTTCCTTCTTGAGAAGGAAGGAGGCTGTGATGCTATTCCTGTCATGTTAAATTCATAGCCTGGCATTTGCACGTGCCCGGTGACATTCATCATCCTTTTTCGCCAGAGAGACGCTCAATAACCGATCTCCTGCTGCTGCGTTGATTAACTTGGCGCTCATGGCTTTCGGAGGCCAGGTAGAACATCGACTGCTGATTCATTGCAAAAAGGGGTTCAGATGTTTAATGACTATAAATCGTAACCAAAAAGTGTTATAAAATTGTAAAAAATGTTTGGTTAAGAGCCTGAATAATAATATGTAATACTATTAAATTCAGATTTGATTTGTCACATGCATGATTTTACACAGTACACCATGAAGTGAAATGTTTTTCTTTGGATATCCCACCTTGGAAGGTTAGGGTCAAAGCACAGGGTCAGCTATGATACAGCGCTCCTGGAGCAGGAAGGGGTTAAGGGTCTTTCTCAAGGACCTGACAGTGGTAGACTTGATGGCGATGGCGCTTGAAACCACGTCTTCCTGGTTTTTCAATCAACAACTCAGCGCCTTAACCATTTGAGCCACCACTGCCTCTCAAACATAATAATGAGCAAAGTCTCATAACCTGAATTGTAGCTCGCTACTTAAAGCAAAAAATTGTCAGAGAGACGGCTCATATCTCGAAAAACTTGTTAGTTGGGACACTTGTAAGTCAAGGTACCACTGTAATTAGTAACTTTTTCCTTTAATTGTCACAAACCCACTTTAAAATTACAGCACTGTTACCACAATTTGTAGAATAAAAATAAATTATTGTTTAAAATTAATGGAAATTCCTTATTAAATCAGGTTTTTTTTTCAGCTGTTTTTACTTTGTTGTCTTTGTGATTGTGATTGTTTTTGTACACAATTCCAAAGATGACCACAAGATAGCACAGATATCGGTGGAGCTGATATTCCAAAACCGATATTGAATTATAAAAACATAATTAAATATTGAAAAAAGTATCGATTATCGACCGATATTTACCCAGAACTGTACCTCCACCTCTGTTTAGATACCTATAAGTTCCCAGGGCTCAATTTTTTTCAGTAAGTCCAGCTCTAATATGATGTGTCCATTACTCCTAATATATTTACTCTGATTTCTTAGAATTTCCATCTACGCCGACCGGTTCGCATACGATACGGGTTTGCGTGAGTTGTCGAGGTGATACTGTCAGCACTTTAGCAGGTGTTCATTAGGCATTATTATTCAATCAAAATACCAGTATGCAAATTTAATTAACTCACATCTTACAACCAGGCAGCTGCTACTCCTGATAATTTAATGCCTCATCCATGGATATACAGATTAGAGCCCTTGCATTGTGACGGAAGGGGAAAATACTCACGACTTACAGTATGTCTTCCTCAATAAATATTGTCCAAGTAACAAGATTTTAAAAAAATTTATGAAAATTTTAGAAATATCTAAACACCGGAACAGACTAAAATACCAACACGTAGCAAACGTTGCCATAGAAATCGACTTTTATAAAATAGCTAATAAAAGCTTTATTTTTTTTTAACAATATCTTATGTTACAGCAGTTTGTCAATAATAATTATTTATTAGCTTATTAATTTAAATTATTACATTTATTAAAAACTGACATCATATCCTTCAACAGTGCCGGTTAAAGCTAAAGTGGTCCAACAGGGACAACAAAAGTAACAAACCAAAATATGTCAAAAAAAATTTTTTTACGCTAATTTACGCTGATTTAAAAGATTCTTAAATTCTTAAATTATAAACATAAAATTAAATCTATTTATACTGTATATAATGAAAATTTCTAGTTTAGCTTTGCTCTTGTTGGTGGTTTAACCGGGCTTGGACCGGCTTGGACACTTGATGGTGTAATCATCCGTTCGAATCATCGCTAACGTTAGCAAGTTTGTTAGCTAGTATGTGAAGCTTGTTTAGCGAAAAATATATACAACATTGTCTTCTTTAAACCTTTTAAACCTTTAATCTTAATGAGCGGAAGGAAAGGTCATTAATCCCGAAGATTACAGGAGATTAAAAAAAAAGATTTTACGTCCCAACTTTTAGAACTGTGAACTGTGGTGTCATCCTGATGTTAATTAACAGTTGATTCCATGTGTTTGTTAATAGCTTTAGATTACATGGTGCATTGGCCGTAACGGCCCCTGTCAATCGGCTGTTACTATAGTAACAATTCAATTACAACAATTATTGATTCATTTTATTTGATTTTTTTGCCTGATGACAGTGATGGTGGAAATCCAGCTAGAACCGCACCAGCAGATGAGCTCCCTAAAACAATACCCAAAGAGGTGCAGGTGCTGCCATTGTCTCTTCCCAAAAGCTGATCACCTGCTGGGGCTTTATAGTAATAATGACACCTTTACACAAAAGCACAAAGCCCTCATTATTTTTCTTTCTCTTGTTGTCAGACGGGTTATAGCATCGAAACAAGCTAACAACATTCTTAATCCATGCCTAGAATCTTTTCAAGTGAGTTCTCTTCAAGTTCGATAAAAAAAAATAAAAAAAAAAAAATCTTTTTTACACCTTTACGAAACTTTAATTTTAATGAAAAAAAAATTTTGAGCGCTATTTTTTTTTTTTTTGTTTTAATAAAACACGTTAGAAGCTTTAAGTTTTTAGCATTTTGAAGTTTCCTGTAATCAGGTGTTTTCCTGATATTAATTTCTTATGATATTAAAGATCACCGATCTATTTACCATACATGTTTTTAGACGGTTGAAGGAACCCACTGAAGTCCAGACAGAAATACCCCTGCAGGAGATACAAACCTGGGACCTTCTTGCTGTGAGGCAACAGTGCCAGTTAGGGTAATCCTTTAACCTTAAAGCAAATTTTTTATGTGATATTTTAAGCATTTAAGACAATTAAAAGAAAACAATTTCTAATATAATGTATTAAAGAGAGAGAACTTGAGAAATCAATAGACGAATCTATGGGGGATACGGTATGTGTATATGCTAGTATGAATATCTGTGGTAGGACAAAGAGAAAAATAAACAAATACTGACGTGTAATCATTGATCCCGTCTATACAGGCAGCTGTATCGATACACCAGCCATTTATACACACACACACACACACACACACACACAAACACTTCTACATTAAGCAGTAGAGGGTTAATCTTTTCAGGGCTTTTGTAGCAGCCCAGGGTTAAAAGCCTAGTTCAGGACAGGCTGTCGATACAGATACTCCTCCGCCTACAGGCTTACACTCTGCACCAAACCCACATGTTGGCTACAGTGCAACACTTCACAAAGATGAGAGGCAATCGCAGACGTATATCTCCGGAATCACAGCCTGGAGCCATAAAAAGGCTGAGCTCCACGCAGCGAAATCTGTGTAATATCACATCTCGGTAGCATTGCTAGCCTTGCTTGCAGGACTGCTGCTGCTGGTGGTTATGGACTAAGGATTAAGCTGGAATATATAATAAATCAATCGGCGTTACAAGACGTTGAGCTAAGAAGAGGGCGGGGTTTAAAACCAGAGCAAGGTTTTTTAACCATTAAGTTTCCAGATGGATAAGGGCGCCTACCAAATATTACAACTGCATGGGTTTCTGATGCCCACATTTCGCCTGTTTGCTAATTCTGTTAGCAAATATAGCTAAAAGTTACTTTGCTAAGACTTTTTTCAAGTTATTATGTATAACATCAACGAAATTTCTCGAAGATCACAAATGAAAAATACCTCCTTTTTCTTTTCTATCATTTTTTGTGTTATTTATAATTAGTTTTACTGATGTGGCTACTTATAATGTAAAACTCTGTTACCACAATTTATAGTTTATAAAAGAAATCATTCATCGTTTTTTTTTTTTAGTTTGTATAATTGTACATGTTGAGAATTTAATCTAAAAATACTTCTCCATTTTTCACCATAATTTTATTGTCATATATAAATTTTACTATGCTTTTATACCTCCATTTATAACATATATATATATAGAGAGAGAGAGAGACAAATATGACTAGTTATTTGGTTATGACAAAATTAGACTGCATCTACACTGCATGTATCATGTGACCCAATTTAGATTTTTTTTCCTCTAATGTGATGGGATACGACCGCTAATCGTATAAAAAATAAAAACATACAATATAATTTAGATAAACAGGAAAAAAATTACATGGATTCCAATATTTTTAGATCGGATTCAGGCATCGCATGTGGTATACTGCCATGTAAGGACACAGATCGGATTTTTACCTGTCAACGCAAGTCTAATGTAATGTCATTAAATAAGCGACGTTGGTGCATGGCGTCAACTCAGACCTTTATACAAGATTCGAAAGCAAAAAAAAATCGGAATAATCATTTTATCTTCATTCGTTGCGTTTATTGATTGTTGCAACGTTTTTACTTCCTTTTCCGGTCAGTACGTCTACGTTGGGTTGTTTTGCTGTGTATAGTGTGAATGCGGATACGGGTCAGTTAAAAAAGATGATGTATGTAAGCGGGTCATCCAAAAAAAAAAAACCCGGATGTAGTCACCTAATCTGAATTAGACAACAAGATCTGTAGTATAAATGCAGCTGTAATGACCCCGTCACCCCTTCTGTAGCTAACACTCTTCATGTAGCTAAGCTATAGTAATTTAGCTAAAGTCATTTCTAAAACAAGCTAGCTGGGAATTTACTGAACCCTGACTGGAAAAACATCTCTCATAAAACACCTGCGTTCATTCGCATAAACATTCCTTATGTTAGTTTGACCACCAGTTTAACTGGTTTCTAAAATATCTAAAATTACAGCTTTTTTTGGCGAATAAAGCCTCGGTAATGTAACCTGAGAGATAGACAGAGAGAGAGAGAAAAAGAAAAAAAAGACTCCGTAGACAGATTTATTGCAATTTTTTAGGGGGAATGAAAGCTGGCCGAAACTATTTGAACTGGAGGGACAAAAAAATTGTACGCGTAGCCGCCGATCCTAAATGGCTATTATGTAGCGCCGGTTGGTTTGATTGTGTTTGAGCTTCGTGAAGAGATTTTATTCTTTGTAGACGACGAGCTTTGACATAAAGGGCAGCTCCATTCAGGGCTGTAACAGCTTTCATTTAAATAGTAACAAAGCACAGTTATATACTCGCCCAGACCATCAGAACCAGCCCCCCCCCCCAACATCTCCAACACACACACACATACACACACACACACACACACACATGCTTACATGCTAGTTTCCTTTTCTTTGACCTGCTTCTTCTTTTACTATTTTCTTTTTTTCATTTTTTTTTCTTTTTTTTTTTTTTTTTTTCCAATTTTACCATTCTCTTTTTTTCTGTACTACAATTAAGATTTCCCTCTCTATCACTCTATCTCTCCCTCTCTATAGCACTCCCTTTCCTTCCTTTCTCCTCTCTCTCGTTTCCTTTCTCTTCCTCATCCTATCTCTCTTTCTTGCTCCCCTTTTCTCTCTTGCTCTCTTCCCTTTCTCTTTCTCTCTCTCTCTCTCTCTCTCTCTCACTCTGCGTCTCACTCCCAATCTCTTTCCCTTCCTCTACTGCTCTTTTCCTAAACCTCACTCTTTCTTTCTTTCTTTCTTTCTCTATCGCACTCTCCCTCTCTCTGTTTATGTCTCTCCCAATTTCTATCCTCTCTCTGCCGTTCTCTTTCTCTCCCTCACTCTTTTCATCTCCTTCTCCTCTCTCACCCTCCCTTTCTCTTCCTTTCTTTCTCCTCCTCTTTATATATCGCTTACTTTCTCCCTCTCTCTCTTTTCCCATCACTCCTTCTGTCGCTCTTTCTCATTCTTCCTACCTCTCTCTCTCTCTCTCTCTCGCTCACTTTTATTCTGAGGTTTTGGATGTGTGTTTTGAGGTACAGGTGTTAGATGAATAGTTCTCTCCCCTATGGAGTGGGCAGTCTATAGCAGTTTCAGCCTTGTGTTGTGTTACAAAGGAATGTGTGTGTGTGTGTGTGTGTGTGTGTGTGTGTAGTGCCATTTGATTGTGTACAAATAGACTAAGCCCAAACAGACCTCATTGGCTGAAAGGATAAAACCATACTGGCAACCGAAAAGGGAAGTGGATTAGTGTGTGTGTGTGTGTGTGTGTGTACGGATATGTGTGTGTTTGTGTGTGTGTATGTATGTATGTACATGGACCTGGTCAGTGTCAAGGATTAGGACATTCTTAACTCAAAAACACAAAATAAGAGATTCTGGCAGATTCTGGTTCTTTCCTGTCCCAGATAGACTTTTAGCTAATTTTCTGCCAGACGGTATATTTGTTTTGCGAGTTGTGATGAAGGGAATGCATCTGGTGCGTGTGCCGTGGGGAGGATGGTGTGATACAAACAGAAACACAAACACTGCGCGACAGTTGTGTTTGTACGTAGAAATTGTTAACTTTCCCGGCAACACGTTCAAGCTAAAAAGCCTAAAAATGGCAATAAACATTGTAAAATGGCATAAATATCGGAATCGAGGAGATCAGACATCAGGATACTTTAAAGGAAAATGTTCACTTTTTTTCTCTTCTCTTTTCTTTGCCAAGCTTTTTTTCCAAATCCAGTTAAATTCCATTCCAAGTACTTACGCAAAAAACCATGACCAGGAGGTCAAACAACCAGCAACCTTCTAAAACCGAACATAAGCACACACTTCCCTTCCTATCAAAAATTTAAGATGGTCTTTCAAGCTGTCTAAAGTCGTCTAAAATAGTCGTGTTTGCGCTTGTTGTTTGTCCGACTGTTCGATCATGATCCCCGTGTCACACTGTGGGATCTCAGTTGTCATAATATCAAACTGTACGGCAATCGAGACCAGTACAAGAAGACTCGTCCGAAATTTTTTACGTCATCAATCCGGGACATGTTTCAGAGTAACCTGCGTTCTCTCGCTAAATGGTAGCTAGCAGCAGCAGCAAACAAAAACTTCTATAAACTATTGATAGCGTTAATTTTAACCATGACATGCCTTGCTAATAAAACAGAAAAATACAATTCTTGTCAGTCATAAGATTTTTTTCTACGACTTTTCCTATGACGACTATCAAACCCAGAACTAATAAGAGCACCGAAAACTGAGGACGCAGTTAGGCGCGACAACTTCAAATCATATAGGGACTACGCCACAGGGTGATGTGAACTAATTTGTTTGTTTTGTATTTATTTACTGGGGACATGGGGAATGTTACCCCACCACTCCACCGGAGGCCATTCATGAGACTTTCTTTTCCTAGGCCATGTGATCTGTGTCATGTGGTTGTATTGTTAGTCTTATCATGTTTGTTACCCTTGTCTAGCTATTAGTTGTTTACCGTATTGTGTTCATGTGTTTCTTGGTCAATGGGTCTTGGTCAGCTTCCAAACGAACTCTGGTGTGATTCGATGATGCGAAACACGATGTGGACCATATATAGCTAATCAGACCAAAAACAGGATATGATGTCACAAGGTGTGTTGGTTTTATTCATCGACAAAGCCGTCAGAAACACTGGTTATACATAGAAAACAGGAAGTTCTAGTGGCGTTTTTTGTATTTTCGTAACTTTAAACATTTTAGGAGATCTTCGCAAGTTCTCAGCTGGTAAAAGTGAAACTATTTATACATCCGCTATGAGCGTGATTACTCTAGTACACACCGAGTCGCTTCAGATGGAACGTTCCGTCATAAAATATACATCACAACGTCACGCACCCACATGCGTGATTGCCCTCCGGCGGGTTCGATTCCGACTCGGGTCACAAACACGCACCCCCACCCCTCTCTATCCCCCATTCCATCTCTGTCTGTCCTTATAATTAAGGCAAAAGATATTAAACATTAGCCTGTAAGCTGTTAGAGGAGACGTCTCAACAGTCAGTGGCATTTTCTGTCTAGCACAGACAAGAAAGGGTTAAAGCTGAATGACGGGATAAAGGGAGGACGAGTGTAAATGAGCAATCAGAATAATTATGATCACTGTTGCATGCACAACCCCTGCTGAACAACTAACTGTAGAAGACAGACACTACCTGTGTGTGTGTGTGTGTGTGTGTGTGCAACAACACGAGGCTGTCGGCTTTACCCCGCCGTTCATAAAATCCAAATCTAATTTCTGCTCCAGGTAAATGAAGCCAGCAAGACTTCCTGCTGACAGCGTGGCTTTCTCGCCGCCTGATTGGCTAACAGCGTAGATGTAACGAGATTAAGGCCTCCACGTGCTCGCTTGATTAATTCCAGCTTTTAATAAAAGTGTCACTTTTATTCAAGAGGCATTTAACACTTGATATAACCTTGATTGGATAGGCGGGATATGGAACAACAGATGAGTGATCTAATATGATAGATGCAAACCCACACACACACACACACACACACACACACACACATATATGCCCTTTGCTATATTGAGATTTCTCACCGTACCACAATAAAAGTTTAGCTCTCCTGTTGTATTTCCGTACGTTTTAAATGTTTTAATATTAGAATTATGGTTTTTTTTTATATCACACTTTAAAAATAGTTGATTCAGGAAAAAAAACCCAGCTATATAATTTATATATTAAATTAAAAACAGATATAATAGATATATTAATCTATTTTTGAACCTTTTGTCCCGATTAATCAAATTTATATTCTAGAAATTGATCATTGTTAATTGACAACGTTCAGGACTTTTAGGAGTTTCCTCTAAAAAACCCTTAGTGTACAGTTAGTATACTTCTTTTAAACTAAAAAAAAAATCATTTTACTGTTTTAAAATATATATTTTTTTACCTTTTAAGGGCTGATCAAAGATGTACCAAATAAAATATTCTTTTTTTCCCCCCAAAAGTATTGTCAATCATGTGACATATAATACAGTTGGACATCTTTTTCATTTTTTAGGTAACACAAATAAAATATTTTTAAGTAAACTTGGTTTATACTGACACGGTAGAGGTGAAGTTTTGTATTTTTTTGAAATTTGTCCAAAATTAAACTAGATAACATTTCTGGGATTGATCAGACGTCCCTATTCAGAGCCCAACATAATCCTACCCTAAATTCTATTGTCTTTGATCGCTAGCTTAACTTTTTCACCGACTTTTTCGTTTTTTCCTTCCGATGAAATTCCGTCACACACTTTTCTGAAGTATCACTTCTCCTACGACAAGCGTCAAACCGAGAACCAACAGGAGCGCCGAACCCGATGACCCAATTAGCTCGACAACCTCCGTCGAACCACCTTGGTAAAATATGATGTAATATGTGAAGTTTTTCACAGTATAGCAAAAAGAGATTCTTAATGAGTTATGAAGGGTGAAGGAGTGTTTATCAGCGATGCTAGCTGCTAGCTGCTAGCTACCGTTTTAGCAAGAGAATGCAAGTTTCTGAATGTGTCCCAGTTTGATGGCACGATTGACGTGTCTTGACTGTCATGCGGTTTGATAATCTGACCAATGAAACGGAGCTCATATTTGTACAGTCCGACCAACAACAATCACAATCACGTCTTAAGAAATGTCGATTACCGTAAGATGTGTTTGTGGGTTTGCTTTTTATTAAGTTAAAGAATGTATAAACTTCAGTATTATCCATTACAATCTTTCCAAAACCAGCAAGAAATCTGGTTGATCAGGCAAATTGAACAAACAACAACAACAACAAAAGCTTTTTGTAATCCTACTTGGCGTTTTTGTAGTTAATCCCTGATGTAGGCTCGGATGATGGACAATAAGGACGGTTGCTGAGGCATCTACAAAATATTAACAGCAGTGTGTTAGCAGCCAAGGCCTTTAGCTGGTTCATGAGCCAGGAGAAAGCTTTTCACAACAGACAGCAGATGGTTGTGTCTTAATTCGTCCATTGTGTGTCAGGGAGTATTAAAGGGTAAAGAATTATAGATTTTCTCTAGACTTTATGTGATGTGTTAAGCGTGTATGTCAGCAGTTATTATACACAAACACTTAACACTACGTAACGTCTAGAGAGAATCCATAATTCTAATATCTTACTAATGCTAAGGGTTAAAGATTGTGTACAGTGGCTTGGACCCACACGGGATTTTGCCTAGAAAGTGTGGAATAAGTGTAAATAGATTAAAAGGTCCTGTAAGCTTCGAGCAAACACTCGCTGGCTTAAGCCCGGCACTCCAGGAGAAATCATTTATTTGGTGCATTTCATTAAAAACTTTTTCCAGAGATGGTTGGTTTTAAAAATGCTAGCATGAATTTCAAAGAAATAGAAGCATGTCGTAAAGATTATCAGGAAGTATACAGGAAGTACTGTTTCAGAAATTCAGGTACTGATGTTATCACTGTCAAAAACGAAAGTAAAACTAATAATTATCAGTTTTTCATATCGGGTATCGGTTACGTAAATGGGTATTGTGTTGGTTCGAAACAAATCAATATCTGTTGATCTTTGGTTGACATAGCTAACCATGCATACAATTTTTGGTTATCATCTAAGCGTATTATCTAAGTACTGGCAATTAGTATTAGAATTTCCTCCAGAAAACGTGCAGGTAGAGCATCTATAAGTCTATGTATATATTAGAGAAACACCTCAAAACTTTGGTTCACAAAACATCAACTCTACTGGCCAGGCATCTTTTATTACTTATATATCAGTGGACAAGTTTTCTAGAACAACAATCTTGCTCTAGAAAAGATTTGGTACACCAAAAAAAAGGTTGTAGGCAAAAATCTGGCAACCTGTATTGACATACCTAAAATCAAACAGAACTTTTCTTCATTTCTTATTTTGTCTTGTGTCATAATGATTCTCTTTTGTTTTTCTCTTATAGCATAAAGTTTAACAGCCACGATGACTGAGGAGGAGCAACCCGCAGCAGTGGGCGTATCCTCAGAAGGAGCCGATTCCAGTTCCCAGACAGTTCCATCTCCTGGATGGGAGGCAGCTATCGATGAAGAGGTGCGGCATCCAGAGCAGGAAGAGGTGGGGTCTGCGGTGCAGGAAGTGGAAGAAGAAGCTTGCAGCGAGCTAAGTGCTGTGGTGGTGCCATATCCAGAGCTGGCATCTGTTGTTTTCTTCTGCTTGAAACAAACCACATGCCCGCGGAGTTGGTGTATTCGCCTGGTGGCTAGTCCATATCCTTTACTACATGTACATGCACACACAAACATACAGTGGCCTGTCATCTGAAATGTGAGTATACCTGTTTAACAGCTTTCTTACCTATTGCATGTGGTTATAATGATATTGTTTTTGATTTTATGGGATTTGCCCTTGGTCTTTTTTGGGTTTCTTGGGTTATTTGTTGCATCAAGTTTTAGTTTTTTTATTATTATTTTAGGTCTTTGACAATGAAAGGTCCAATAGAGTTATTGACTACTCAAGTTAATCCATAAATTACTCCTCATCAATAAGGTGCCCTTGATTTAAAATGCCACTCGGGGGGGTAAAAAAGAATCATAAGCATCCATAGAAGCATTACATATACATACAATACCCTGATCCTTTCTTATTAAAAATTGCATTTTAATCTATGACTAACTCTTTGGAGTAATTATGTAGTGCGAGAGAGAAAGAAAATGAGACGGCGAGACATCCTGCATTAACATAGTACTATGTAAAAGAAAGTTACAGGAAGCAAAAGAAAGATAGAAAATTGTGTGTGTGTGTGTGTGTGTGAGACGAAGTGATGGATAGAGGCGATACAAAAGGAAGTGGAGCAGAAAGTTTCCCCTCATCAGGCCCGCAGGTGTGCAGGGTTGGAGCTGAGATAAGGGGCCAGACTTTGATTCTGGAGATAGAGATGAAGGGGAATGAGGGATTTGGTAGGGCTGAATAGAGGAGAGAAGGAACCCACCAGGGTGCTACTCTCTTTTATTACTGCTCTTCTTTTTTGCATTCCATCAGCAACCGTATCAATCTATCTTGGGACACACTGCCAATCAAACTTTTTTTCATATTTGGATTAAATTTAATGGAAATGTATAATATAAATTAGCACAAGGTGCCAGTGACACATATTACGGTCCCAATGAGGCCAGTAATTGGCCGCCTGACCATCAAAGCAATTCTAAAGCTTTTGTTACCACTTTGGAGACACCCAGTTGTTTAAGATGCCAAAGAAAGCTGTAGTTCCATTCTCTTAAAAGAGGAGGCTTGACCTGAACCTATACCAGTTGGAGAGTGTGTCTTTGCTAGATCTTCAAGCCAAGGTTTTCCAAGGTTGAAGAACCTGGATGGCCTGTACAGAACACCAGGACTCCTTATATGACACAAGCGCCTGGACGCAATGACTTTGCTGGAGAAATGGCGCAGGGAAATGTTTGGGAAGCTCAATTCCTGGTCCCACCAAGCTGCCACTGCTGGTTCCCTAAGCAAGGCCCTTAACCCTCAACTGGTCAGATGAATAAAAAAATAAGAATGTGAATGTAAGTTGCTTTGGATAATGGTGCCTTATGAATACCAAAAATGCAAGTATGAAAATTGGATTTTTCAAAATTATAATCATTTGCAGGTTGTCCAAAAATGTACGGCTATAAAGTGTATCTATGTTTCATGTTTGCATTTACAGTTGCCTTGTAGACAAATAGGTTTAATCAGATGCTGCTCTTCAGGTCATCAATGTACCTTTCTAATCAGTCTTACAAACAGTTTTTTTCAGCTACATCCAAAGCTCCAAGCCCACCAAAGGTTAAAATGTGTAACCAGGCAGGGTAATGTTTACTGTCCAGTATTGGTGAAGTTGCTTGTTGTTGCCCCTGAGCCCCATCCTTAGTGAAAACTAATGTGACTGGAATCAGTTTTGCTTTTTTACTTATTTAGATTCCTCTTGTCAACATGGCAGTTTCTATCTGTAGGACTGCCAGTCACTTGCAAGTTTTCTTTTTCAGCCTGTTCTTTGTAAATGCTAGGAATTATTCTCTGTGGAAATCCCAGGGGATCAGCAGTTTTTGAAAGACTCAAACCAGCCTATCTGGCGTAAACAATCTTGCCATAGAGATTACATTTAAAAAAAAAAGAAGATGCCTTTGCTTGTCATATAACAACATAGTGATATTATATTCTGTGCAAACCCCACTTAGGAACTTGGGGTTGGAGCACAGCCATAGAGCAGAGTGGCTCAAGAGCCTAGCTTAAGGGCCCAAATAGTGGTATTTTGGCAGTGCTGGTGCTTAAACTTCTGACCTTCCAGTCAACAACCTAGAGGTGTCCTATTTTCTCCCACAAAGAATTCTTTGGTGATTTCTGTTTCTCTAGATGGATTGACTAATGCCAAGTTCACGCTGCACAACTTTAAACGTCGACAGAACACTGTGCTGTTCATACTACATGACTTGATCAACTTTCTTTAAGTCGTTGTGGTGTTTGCACTACACAACACTACATAAATGTTCAACAACAGGGGGTCACACAACATGATCTGACAACCACAATCCTGTCAACAAACCACGTTTTGCCACAAAACACATGCAAGAAATAAAGAAATGAAATGAGAAAACAACATGAAGCTCACTGTGACACCTGACACAACTTGACGTCGAATCACGGGTTGATCCAGATATTTGGCATGCTAGATATTTGTTTTTGCAGACACATCAGCAAATCTCTTTGATGCATCATTGAGTAGTTCAAACATAAAGATTGCAGCCGAAGTCCTTAACTTGCAAATAAACCTTGAATTGGGCTTAAAATCCAGTAGTGTGAACTAGGCATTAGTTGACTTGCCCTTGGGGTGTATTCCCAGATTAGAAGCACCATAATAAAGCAGTCACTAAATATATATTTCCTCTTCTAATGATTATTATTAACCTGCCAGCATTAGGTACTCACTAGCTCAAGGACCTGATTACTTTAGGAAAGTATACCATTTCCCAGATACTCCAGGGTGATTTTATTGAGCTGATATTGACTCATTTTAACACCCAGTTCATTTGTACTTCATTGTTATCCAATAGAATAAAAAAAAAAACATTAACTACTATCCCAATAAGCTTAAGGTTAACAATCTCCACGGGGCACAGAAACACAACTCAAATTTTAAAATTAGGTACAAAAATTTTTGAAAACTTACATCAAATCAAATGATGGGTTACCGGATACATTTAGTATATAAAAGTCCACATTTACAGACTGAATTCACATACAGTAGCCCTTATATTCTGGATAATTCTTTATAATTCTATAGTTGCCTCTATAAAGTCCTAGTTGTAGAAAGAGGGTAGATTTGTTAACCACATCACCCTTTTTCATTCTTTTTTCTCAATATTTCTCCATCTATTTGTCTGTTTGTTCTGGAATCCATGTGTGTGTGTTCCGTCATGTGCTGTGTGTGCTGTCTTGTGTTAGTGTGTGTGAACATGCTTCTTCAAACTGCTTGCTGAGCTGCTTTCATGGAAACAGCAGGGAGGTGACGGGTCGCCGTTGTCGTCTTACAGATCCTAACGGGGGGGTTATTGGTGCCAATCTATTGCTATCTCTTTCTCTCTCTCGTTCTCTCATTTTTCCTCCTTATCATTCATCTGAGTGTTTCATTTCTTCTTGTTTTTCACCTAGATTTAAATATTTGTCACTCTTTTGCTTCCGTAAATGTTATTTTTTTGTACCAATATTTTTTGGGGACATTGGTAGCACAAATTATTATGACTCTGGGTTGTTGATTAGAGAATCAGGTTCAAGCCACACCACTTCTAAGCTACCACTGTAAAAGTTGCCCCTAACCCTTTCTGCACCAAAGGTACTGTATCATGGCTGGCCCTGCACTATGGCCTCAACCTTCTACAGGAGGATGGGGTCATAGCACAGGGTATGTGGAAAAAAAGAGTATCCGATTATTATTAAAAGTGTGTGTCTTTGAATTTATTTGTTTTTATTTCTTTCTTGTGTCCACCATGTTGGAGACAATACATCTACTAGTATTACGATAACGTTACTAGTTTAACTACATTTCTTAGTAGCATGTTGGCAGCGATGTTGTTTTCTGAATAAAATAGCTTTTCAATGGCGAAGCTCTTGTACAGTCACAAGCTACATTTACCGATCCTGGATTGGTTGCCATAAAGTCAATCATTAGTGCTGAAGACGATTCAATAGTGAGACAGGTGGGAAGGGCAAATGTTGCATTGAATGACAGGTTTAAATATCATGCTATATCCATCCATCATTGTCTATTTATTCTCTCTCAATTTCTCCCGCTCTCTGTTTTCAAAATATATATTATTAAACTGCATAACATACAACATACACATAGCGTAAATATTGACTGATATATTACATAAAGGACAGACCGCTGTTTAATCATGTTTAATTATTGGAACCGTTTAGGTTTTTTTAATGTATTTTTTAGCCACATGAGCTAAACCAGTTACAAATGATCAAAACCTGTTTCAAACCAGTTCTGAACTAACTAGACTAGTATCAAATGATCTAAACCATCTCCAAATATTTGAAGCAAGTTCCTCATGATCGAAACTAGCTACAAATGATGTAAACTAGTTTCACATTATTCAACCCAGCTGCAAATGATCTAAACCAGTTTCACATGATCTAAACCATCTCCAAATGATCTAAACCATCTCCAAATGATCTAAACCAGTTTCGCATGATCAAAACTAGCTTCAAATGATCTAAATCAGTTTCACTTAATCTAAATAAGCTACAAATGATCTAGACCAGTTCTGAGTGATCTAAACCACTTCCGAATCATCTAAACCAGCTCTAAATGATTTAAACCTGTTTCAAATAACCAAGCTACAAATGATCTTAACCAGTTAAATAGAGTACAGACAGGTATCATGTTTAATTATTGGAGCCATCAAGGGTTTTTTCTGTACTTCACGCCCACATGATCTAAACCAGCTCTAAATGATCTAAACCACTTCCACATGATCTAAACCACTTCCACATGGTCTAAACCACTTCCACATGATCTAAACCAGCTCCAAATGATCTAAACCACTTCCACATGATCTAAACCAGCTCCAAATGATCTAAACCAGTTCCACAGGATCTAGAGCAGTTCTAAATGATCTAAACCAGCTGCAAATAATATAAACCTGTTCCAAATGATCTAAACCACTTACAAATGGTTTAAACCAGTTTTACATGATCTAAACTAATTAAAATAACAAATATTTTAATTACAGTAGGATAAGAGACGAATACACTTATTTCAATGTAAATTACTAGGACTATGATTGATTTTTTGAGGTGATTTAATTGAGTCTCTTAATTATAGCTGTCAGTTTGAGTGATGTTAAAAGTAACAAATTAATAAATAAACCCCTTTAGAGTGCTCATATTTTGATTTAAGAGCCTTGACAAGATCCCAAATCAAGTCAAGTCATTTCAGCTTTATAAGCCAGCCAACCCTGAGGAATAACCTCTGTAATAAGGTCTTTTGATACATTAGTTGTGTGAAGGTGAAACCGCCAGACGCATACCGGGTTTGACTGTAATATAAGGTGCTTCAGGGGAAAACTCGCCACTTGTCTGTTTTCCTTAAAATTATCACTGTAACGTTTCTGCTGAATAAAATCCTAAAGCTCCAAAGACAGAAAGAGGACAGAGGAGGACAGACAGGATTACTGAAAATAAGAATTTGGAAAGTTTTTGATAATTTTGGGAAAAAGGTTGGAGATCTCTGGAGGTTATAATAATCATCATAATAAAAATTATTATGATTATTATTATATACAATAGTTATTATGAAAATGGTGGCTTAGTGGTTAAGTAACCATTACACAGCTACGATTGCTTCTCCTCTCATGTCTCCTATCTTTTCTCTCCGTCTCTTTTTATCTCTCTCCACATCTGTCTTAGTTTGTCTCTTTCTGTGTGCGTAGAGACACGGAGTGCTCTACAGCGAGCACGAGCCATTGCTGTGCGAACATAGCGTAAGTACTCATCCACCGATGAAGGCGCTGTGGAGATGCAATATTCAGATCAGCAGGGGGACGAGACACTGCCAAGAGCCACTCCTGTAAATAACTAAACGACTGTCATGGCACCTCTCGGCGCCTGTTGCATCATAACAGCTTCATCTGTCGACAGTATAACATAACATAACATAACATACAGGAAATTGTACAGGAGACACGAATAGCATTGTCTCCTTTAGCGTAGAATTATGGATCTTGGACATTTTTTAGGGCGGGTGAGACAAGGTGATTAATGATGTGTTTGTGTGTGTGTCTGAGCCTTTGTCTGCAAAAGGGTATGTCCATATGATTAAAATAGGAACAGCAGAAGATGCTGGACATAAACCAAGACTTGATGGCCTCTCTTACTGTCTCTCTCACACACACATTTTATCTTTGTCCTTTTTTTATCGCTGTCTCCTTCAGTCACGACTCACTGCGAGGCTCTCAGCAGACACATTATTATTATGGTTTGGTGTGTATTGTGTTCACTGGTCACATTATGAGCCCAGCATGCATTTGTGTATATGTGTGTGTGTGTGTGTGTGTATGTGTGTGTCAGAGAGTAAAATATCTGTAAAAGTAGATAGGAAGGTGCTTCTCTAATAACTTTTTAAAAGTTTTGCTGTGTATTTTTAAATAGTATAGTGCACATAAAAACACAGAAATAATAGAATAAAATAAATAAAAATAGAAAGTTTTTACTTTTAGTAAAAATTAAAAAGACTTTAATTTTGCTCATTTTGACTTTTCATTTGATTTATTTTAAGGCTGCATTTTCACTACAGGTCCTGATGCATAGTTCTGATTTGTACGACACGATTACATCATCTGTTAAAACCGACCCCTATCCATTATCTGCACTTACACACTATACACGGCCAGTGGTGGAAAGCAACTACAGCGGTACTGGGGGCAGGTGGTGGCTCAAATGGTTAAGGTGCTGGGTTGTTGATCTAAAGACCAGGAAGACCTGGCTTCAAGCCCACACACCGCCGACGCCATAGTAACCCCAACTTACTAACATGGGATATGCGAAGAAAGAATTTGACTGTGCTGTTAAAAAAAGTATATGTGACAATTACTCTTGCCTTAAGTGTCCTAACTAACGACATGAGTCGTCTCTCGGATGATTTTTTGCTTTTAGTTGCGAGCTAAAATTGGGGTATATATATATATATATATATATATATATATATATATATATATATATATATATATATTAGATGTCAGAATTGTATTCATACTACACATAACAATACTACTTAAAATGTAGATTAAGAATTAAGAATCAAATGTAGTACTTGCTTAAAAGTATTATGCAATACCGGACATAGCTAACTATCTAAAATTGATATTGCCCTCTGAAGGCCTGGTTGGGTAACGTCTCATACTGTATATGGTAGGGTATAAATGGGTATAGACATAAGGGGATATGGGTATTTATCTGCTATCTCTGTTTTTTTTTGTTCTGCTATTTGAGTCACTTCTCTCTTTTTTTTTTTTTTTAACATTTCTTCCACTTTTCCATTCCATTCTGCTATATTCTCTCCGTCCACTTCACTGCATCCCTATTGTTCTTTATTCACCTTCGATTTGCTTTCTGTTGTTGGCAGCTCAGTGTCTTCTTCTTTGTTGCTACTTTTATCTCATTTTCCACTTTACCTCCTTTTCTGACATACAGTATATCTTATGTCATCCCTTTTTTTTTTACTCTTTATGCAGTAGCTCTTTATTTCCGTCATCTTTTCTTGTCTGTAGAGGTGTTCTGGGGTCTTTGTGGATGTATAGCGCTGTCTGGTTGGACTCCCTGTCAAGATGGTTCTTTTACCAGGCTCAGTGATTGTATCACCTTTGCTTCAGTTCAGTTGGGAGTCTGGAGTTCCAGGGCTTATTTTTATTAGACTTACCATTGAAGTTCCCCCACTGGGGTGGGAAAATGTAGGTAAAAGAATAAATTGCCCAGGTGGACCTTTCTTGCTTTTTATACATTTCTTGTCCATCAAAACATCTACAATTACAGCATTTGGCAGACGCTTTTATCCAGAGCGACTTATATTTATCTCTTATACAACCGAGCAATTGGGGGTTAAGGGGTTTGCTTAGGGGGCCCAGCAGTGGTAACTTGGTGGTCCTGGGAATCAAACCCCGATCTTCCAATTAGCAGTTCAACACTTTAAACACTGCGCTACCACTTCCTCACCCATTCATTGTCAGTGCTTACCTTCTCTCTTTATCCCTCTTTATTTAGTAGACCATATTACAGTATGGCTGATCTAGTGATCCATAAGTGAGATAATAAGGTGAGACCAATAAGCATTCATTACACACTGCAGTCTCATCGTTTCTCAAAGCAGCTGTGTGAAATATGTGTAACAGGGTTACAACAAACATTACAAAAATTATTTCGCTAACCGATTAATCGCTAAATGGTTATTAGGGCAAGTAATCTAACTAATCAGCTAATCATTTTCAGGATCATTAGTAGGCTTTATAAGTTTCAAACTAATTAAAAACACTTTGAATGCCAAATACTTCACTATAATTTATTTAGTCTTATTTTAATTTTTATTCCATTTACTAATAATAAGATTAAATATTAGCCAGCTACAAACTGACTGGAGTGCTGATTTATGTATACAGTTATTTTATGTATGAATATGTAAAAGATGTGTAATTACTGTTTCAGCACTGGGTGGACTTAGTCATTCGAAGCGACTTACATTTAACCCGTCTTTCAAATCCAACTAAAAGGTTGAGCATTAAGGGGCCCAGACATGGTAGCTTAGTAGTGCTGTAATTTAAACCCAATTGCTCAGTTAAGCTTGACTACTGAGCTACCACTTTCCCCCCATTTGAGGGTTTATACGAATGGTGCGTTAGAATATATTTGAAAAGTTATCCCAGCCCTACATGGACAGACTACACGAGACGAGTTCATAGATGCTTTATTTGTTTTTGTTCGCTAGCATCAATCAATGTTTGCTTTACACATAGACGCAACATATCTGATGCCACCAAAAACATCTGGTCTCTAAAACACAACAGTTGTTAAACGTACCCTTTGTTCACACAGCAGACATCAATAACTATCATCTCCGATAGACTAAAAGCAAGAAAAGGGAAAGAATTAAAGAAACTCCGAGGACAAATGAGGTTGAAGGTAACCGCAAATCTGGCCAGTTCATGTTAGACAGCATTGAGCACATATTTCTCTGGCAGCCGATGAGAGGGATCAGTCAGCCAGCAGTGAGTGTGCCATCCATCTCCAGCCTAATCCTCAGCGTTATTGGATTTTACCAAGAGAAGAGGAACAGGGTCTCAGAGCTAGCAACCATAATTCAGCCACCATGCGGCATTGCCCACCCACTCCCCGCACACAACAATCAACACCTTCCCATGGCTTTGATCGCCCTGCAGGGAATGCAGGCAACTATTTCTTATAAAGGCTTGTTGCCAGTGAAATAAAAATGCCACATACCTTCAGCTTACTATTAGACTTGAGGTGATTTGGCTGTTTTATGGGATGTTTTTTTAATAGCTTCTACCTGAGATAATAAGTATATATAACACACTGAAAACTGTTTATATACCTCAGGTGCGAGCTCTTTAAATCTCTGCACCCCCAAGCTGCCATTTTTGGGCCTTTGACCCTTAGCCCTTAACTCGGTTGGATAAATGTAAGTCGCTTTGGATAAAGGCGTCTGCCAAATGCCAGAAATTTAAATAGATCATTTAGTCTAGTTACAAAATTCCTTTCACGTTATTTAAACTGATTATCTTTCTATCCTGCGATAAAGCAATTTTATCCTGGGTGTTTTCCAGGAGGACCCAAGCCATTATGACACAAGTGTCTAGATAAATTGTTGTAAATGGAACGATATAAATATATTAATTTAAAATTATCCACCTGTATAACTTGGATACATTTGTCTTTTATACCCGCTTATTCCCTAATTCGGGGTCATGGGGATCTGCTGGAGTCTATCCCAGTCATCTCTGAAAGGGTGAAAGGCAGGAGGGGTACACCTTATACAGGTCACCAGTCCATCACAGGACCACACACACACTCACACTCACACTCATATGGGCAATTTAAAATTTACCAATCAACCTAACATACACAGTTTTTGGATTGAGGGAGGAAACCGGAGAACCCGGAGTAAACCCACGCAAGCACGGGGAGAACATACAAACTCCACAAAGAAATCGAACCCAGGCCTTAGTGGTTAACGGTGCTAACCACTAAGCCACTGTGCTGCCCTTAAAACTTGGATCTAAAGAAATGTTGTGGTTCTGGTGGCTTGTTTTATGGTCCAACCCCTAACTAAAACACTCCATGCTGTTTTGAATTTTTTTAAACTTACTTCTACACCACCCACTTAATGGATTTTTCAGCATTTGGCAGACATTCTTATCTAAAGCGACTTATATTTCTCTCTTTTTATACAATTACGTAAAAGTAAGGGGGTTAAGAGTCTTGCTCAAAGGCCCAGCAGTGCTGGCTTGGTGGTGCTGGGAATCGAACCCTGATCTTCTAGGTATTAGGTATCCAGGTATCAGTCCAACACCTTAACCACTAAGCTACCATTTCCCTATTTACAAAGTGTGTACGTTTTATAGATATTTATTAAGTCATAATAAGTTTTCCGATAAATAATATTAACTTTTATAGGCGCATGTACTACTCGATCTTTTCCCCATCTTTTCTCTTTTTTTATCGACTGTTTTACCTCTTTGGATCTTCTCATCCATCAATCTCACCAGTGTCTTATTTATTTATAAATTAACCCATTTATTCATTTATTTGGCAAGAAGTCCAGATCGATACAGCCGTGGTTTCTCTTGTGTGAGTCAGAGCGGAAGCGATCATTATCTATTCAGTTCATCACTTCAGCGAAAGACCAGTGAGATTTAGCATCCTTTGATATTCCGGGATAGGAAAAAAAGATGCAGAGAAAGGAGGTAGAGAGAGACAGAGCACTTAGCTGAGAAAACCGCTAGCATCATTTGGAAATGCGTTTTAGTAGCATTGTGTGTTTCGGCTTTTTCACCACACCAGAAACCCCGCACATAACACCAATTGTATGCCCTCGAATAGCTTATTTTTTCAACCAGTGCAATAATTTTGTCATAACTAAATGAATCAGATTTGTTCTGTCATGCAACAAGTACTAACTCACTCCATTACAGGGAAACTTACAAGACTTCTGGCCAATTAGGACAGAAATACCGCTGCTGACTGCAGCACAGCTTCGGTCCAGGAACAAAACAGCTTAATATAAATGTGCCCAGTGAAATTTGGTAGTGAGACGGAACTGGAACTCTGCCCAATCACTCTCATGAATATTTTAGAAGCTCTGCTGAAAATGAGCCAAGGGGCCTTTTACTGACTAGTGCAGATCTAGTTCTTATTAGGGCTTAACCTATTATGGGCAACTGCACTGTTTTCAGGGACTCTCCAAAGCACCTTAAGCTTAGGTTGCTTATTGCACCTTAAATCTAACAGCCTTTTATTGTAAAATTAACAAACTAAATTGCACCATTTTTGCTATCCAGTCGGCAATACTTGTGGCTTTATGGGGGGAAAATCAGCTTTTCAGTTCTTTGTATATGAAAGGTGCAGTTTTTTTTCCAGTAAAACCATACTATAAATGGCTTAGGCTATATTCTTACCATCCACCCATCCATTCTCAGTCTATATCCGCTTATTTCTAATCAGGGTCACGGGGATCTGCTGGAGTTTATCCCAGCAGTCATTGGGTAAAACGCAGGGGTACAACCTGGACAGGTCGCCAGTTCATCGCAGGGCCAGATACAGACAAAACAACCACAGACACTTATTCCTATGGGCAATTTAGAATCAACAATCAACCTGTTTTTGGACTGTGGAAGGAAACCAGAGTACCTAGAGTAATAAATTCAATAGACATGGTCCAAAACAGCTTCTACAGAAATATTCCGAATGAGCATGACTGAGGCAACGATGGCGAGAAAAATGTGTGTATATATATGTCTACATCCAAACATAATTGTGCCCAGAAGCTTTTAGGTAAATTATAGGTTTAACACTAATTTCTTCTTGTGGAAGCATCAACTGTCAAAGGAAGCTCCAGCGCAAGATCGACTTCGGCAACAGCAGCTCAAAGTCTTTATTTGCCCATCAATGTTTGTCTATTATTAGCAGCAGTTGAGAACCTCTGAGTAATGAGACTCCAGCCAGAATTAAGGAATCAGGATGGATCAGGAAGGTCCAAAGATATGAGCAAGCAACAAATTACAAACATAAACTGACAGGAGCTTTTTGATTTGTCTGTTTACAGCATCAATTCTGAATTACATGGAACAAATCATGGATATTTCATTTGCAAATGATGTCATTTGTCTACATATTTAACCGGTTAATGAAATCATGTTGTTTTTTTCGGTGTTGGATGGTTTTTTGAATGGTCTTCCACATAAAAAAGTAAAATTACACTTACTAATCCTCTTTGTAATAAAACCGAAAGTAGAAATTTACATATATTAGTAGAGATCTAATCATTAGCATGCACAAATTTCTTTCTTCACAGCAGGAAGCACAGACAAACCAGACCTCCAGATTTGATCCTTAGATCTTTAAAAGTCCTTTAAGTAAATGTCCTTATTTGTCACATGTCCGTATTCGTTATATTTGTCACGTAAACTTTACAGCGCAGTAAAATTTGTTTCTTTGCATATCCCATCTTAGAAATGTAGGGCTCAGAGCGCAGAATCAGCTATGATACAGCGCCCCTGGAGCAGGAAGGGTTAAGGGTCTTGCTCAAGGACCCAACAGTGGATGACTGGTGGTGGTGGCGGTGGCGGTGGTGGTGGTTAGGCTTGAACCCTGGTCTTCCAATCAACAACTAGGCGCATGTTAAACAGGCTATTATTGCATTCGCTCAGTTACCATGAATAGCAAGGTTTTCTTTCAATTTTTCTTGGCTTTTTCTCTAAAAAGCTGCTGGTCGATGGTTTGGCTTGCTGAAAGATAACACACAATATTTTTTTTATTAATGCAATCGATTAAACGTAGCCCTGATATGATTACAGATATTCTTTTATGCTTCCTTTGCTAGATACTTAATTTTTTTTTGGCAATAAGCTATAAATTAATTTACGATTCTGTCTATGATATCATCAGGATTTTTTAGATAATGTAATCACTTTCTTGAGTTGTAAAATATATTTTGGCTGTAGAGAGAAAAAGAGAGAGAGAGAGAGAGAGAGAGAGAGATCTGATAATCCTTTTTTATATGCTTCTTTGTTAATACATTTTTTCTGTAATTTTTCTGTCATTCTGCTTTATTTTTTTAAATTTTATGAGTAACATCCAGCGTTCACAAAATTTACAAATTTAATCCATGCCATAGCTCGACCCATTCTAACCCATTCTTTTTTTTCCCTTTACATTTAGCTGAACAGATTGAGGTGACACTTTCTATTTTCTCACTTCCTGAAAGATTCCCTAGGTTTCCGCTCCTGCTTTTCTGGTCTGGGTTGAATTTAGCCAGAACGGATGCAATAATAGCCTGTTCAATGGTTGGAATAGAATAGGACCTCGATTGTGAATAATTGAGGGTCTTAATTAACAATAACAGACACGGTAATGATAGTGTGTATGGAGTGTTTCGAATACAGAAAGGATGAGAATTGGACAGTAGTAACAGGGAAAAGGTATTCATGTGATTATTTTACAACAATGTTACAAGTGTACATTTGCGGCATTTGGCAGCCTTATCCAGAGGGTAAAGGGCCTTGCTCAGGGGCCCAGCGGTGGTGACTTGGTAAGGTTGGGAATTGAACCCAGATCTTCCAATTAGCAGTCAAACAACGTAGCCACTGAGTTATCACTTTCCCCGTGGTGTACATCCAAGTATAAAGCAATGAACATTGGATTGGATTTTGGCCACTTAAACAAAAGCAGGAGAAGAATTGAGTAGCCACAGAATGTTGTACAGATATATAGAGGACCATGTGCTGCACGTGCATAGAATGGACAGTTATCCTCTGTCAAATCTATTGAGATTTATCAGTGGCAGCTTGGTGGTACTGTTAATTGAACCCACGATCTACCCATCAGTAGGTTAACACCCTAACCACTGATCTACCACTCCTTAAAATGGATTATAAAAGACGTATCCACGTGACATTTTACATCATGGGTCACCAAAGTCGGTCCTAGAGGGCTGGTGACCTGCGGAATTTAGTTGAACCCTAATTAAACCACCTGCTAGGTCTACTTGAAACTTACAGCTAAGTCTGGTGACCCCTAACCTCCTTATAAGGACCAAATATGGCATGGCCATGTGTTAAAAGTGCATTGGGGTGACAGTCAATAATTTAGGAAGAGGAGAAAAACTGGTTTTAATTCTAGATCTTTAAAAAAGGAGGAGGGTAAAAAAGCGATTCAATGAGTCATGAGATTTTTTACAGTGGTGTGAGGACCAAATGTTGTGCGTTCATTTGTCATGTGTATAGTTTTAACAGTAGTAAACACAGAGCAAATACGTAGATTAGATACTGGGTTATAAAAGATAAGCAAGAAATACAATAATTGTCATATTTTCTAAGTCCTGTGAGAACCAACTATGTTCCAAATGCAGATAAATAAGCATATAGAAAATTGGATTGAAGACTAGATATGGAAGTAGGATTTGTGTAGAAAATTGGGAGCCAACTGACATTCAGCCATCTGAGAACCAAATTAGGGCTGTCTCTGTGTTACATAAGACCTTATGTTTACAGCTAAGAATATAGGAAAATTGGATTGGATCTCAGATACTAAAACGGGATTTGTGAAAGAAATTGGGAGCCACTTGACATTTTACAGGCATTTGAGGACTTAAAGTGGGAAAGGGGTAAAAACCAGCAGCAGTGTAAGAAAGAGGGAACAAATGACTAATAAGGGAGAAAATGTGTTACAAAAGTACAAATACACCAAAAAAACCCCGAAAACGGATGGAAGCATATCTGTATCTGACAGCACCTCCTATGGCTCTAGGAGTGCAGTGCGATCTCAAGGCACACCTGCGAGAAATATTCATCAGATCAGTGTTGAGAGGAGCTGATTTCAGAGATGCTCTATGAGTAAAATCTGTAAATATGAGTCTGGCATGCGCAATAGGACACCAAACTGTAGCCTTCTAGGAAGTGACTCCATCTGTGCATAGCTCCATCCAAAGATCTTCCAGAGTAACATCCATCTACGCTTTATGAATTAGCAGAATGTCTTGTTGAGTCTCCTCGAAATTACAATCTCGTGTAATTTGCACAGTTAGTCAGCTCAACTTTGCACAATTATACTGCCGATCTGTTCTAATGATGCTCCCGCTGTTCGGGGTGGGTAGTGCGAATTGCGTTGCTACCTGCAGTGTAATTTGTGTTTGTTGTGTTGCGCTTTAAATGTCATTCAATCAATGTTTTTATCTATCTATCTATCTATCTATCTGTCTGTCTGTCTGTCTGTCTGACTGTCTAATCTATTTTAATAAATTGTAACAGTTTACTTATGTCTTATTTTTAGCTATTAATTAAGGTGGACCGATAATCAGTTTTCTGATATTTTTCCTGATTTCCGGATATCGGTTTTGTAATAACGGATCCACCGATATATGAAAAAATCTTGCACTCTACCTTTATGGCATTCTTGCCAACAGCCAGGTGAGGAGTAAATTGGCAACAAAATTTTTTTTAAATTCTACATTTCATGCTGAAACTGAGGAAAGCAAGTGATTCGCTACAGCCACAAGCGGGCCAAACTATGGATCCATTTATTAAAAGTGTACAGCAACAACAGCTAAGGATTCTAGGCACTAAAACAGAAGCACAACTTAAAATAGGTAGCCAAGTGACGTTTCACATCTGTATGAAGCTCAAATGA